>JAWWEV010000152.1:4539626-4556836 GCA_035583235.1 Hafferia zeledoni | reverse complement strand
TTTTTTTTTAATCAATTAGGATGCTAGTTATTTCAAAGTTAAACTGGGGTACCATGCTACAGAAAGGTAGTTGATATTTCTGCACAATTCCATTCAAATGCTGTGATTCAACTGCAAAAAGGACGCACCAAAGCACAAAAACTTCAACACGAGCAGTTTTTCCACAAGGAAAAACATTTTGCATGTGTGTAAACCATCCACCTGGTGCTGACTTAAGCACAAAGTGCACATTCACATGGGAGGATCTTTTAGGATTATTTTTGTTCAGTTGTTAGTACATTGTGGCAGACACATTCCCAGCCCTGGGAATCCTCCCGTGCTGCAGCACACACAGAGCAGGAGCACAGTCTGTTACAGTCTCAGCCATGCAAGGAAGCCATGCAAAGCTTTCCTGCTCAGACACGGTTATGGCACCTCAGGCAGCCACACATCACTATAAACAAGGACGACCACTGTTCAACTATTTTTTGGAAAGAATTGGAAGGAGTTTCACTTCTGCTTTATGCTTTCCCTTTCTACTGCTTCAGTAGAATATTTTTACTTACAAAGAAAATTTAATATTGATCACCAAGTGAAGACAAAAACCTTACAAAGCATAATTAATAGTTTCTAAAAATACTCTAAGAAAAGTACATTAACAGGCAAGTTCATACTATTCACTGCATAAGCCTGAATAATTCTCCAATAACTTGAATGTTTAGTCAGACCATGCTTTAAGCACTGGATTCCTTGCAGCACAGACTAAAGGTCTGTGGATTTTGTTTAAGATGAACTCATGCAGAAACATCACTCCTCTCAGAAACTAAATCACCATTTCCATTACCATTTCATCACCATTATAATGCAAGATTTTCCTCACTGAAGTTTATAACATTTCATGCAAGGCATTTGCATAATAATTACATGTCATTGCTGTCTTAATTTTTGGAAATTTAACTCTGCACAGCTGATTTTCAAGGTTAGAAAGAGGCAAGTCAGCTGCACTGCTTGAAGTCCATGCTCATAGATTCATTAGGCAGACACCAACATAATCTCATTAGCCAGTTTATTTCACCACACAACAGATTGTTAAATGCTGTCTGTATTTAGCCCTCAGACTCAGACCTACAGAAGTTCTGCCACTGTGTATTTGGAAAGTTACTCTGCACGTGGCCTTCATTTCCAGTAACCTTTTGTTGCACACAGCAACTTCAGTGTGACAAAAAGATGGGATTCATTCTCATTTCCAAATAAAAGCATAGGCATTACCCGATTATACATAAGAACTACAGTGATAGCAGATTTTGTCACTTGGAGCACACCACTGCCCCTTGGATATACAGAGCTGCCCCTCACCACTCCTCTCCAACATTCCAATTCATTCACTTCCTTAGAATTCACCACTAGCTTCCTTAAAATGCCTTATACAACAAAAAGTGGCACAAATCAGGACAAAAACTATTTCTAAGAAATAACAAAACCTGACACTGAAAAGTCTCCTTTTACATGAGAAGAACCATATTTTAAATGGTCAATTTTAACACACAAAAAGCATTACTGCTGTATTTTATAACTAATTAGTACTAATAGTCCAACTGCAGAAAATAAACTGCAACTCTTAACTATTTCAAATTGCACTTTTTTAACACCAAAAAAACTTTGGGGCACCCAGTCATTTTCTTAAAGTTCTGGCACCTCGAAAAAGACAAACTTGAAAAACACCACATGAAGGATCCTTTAATGAAGGGTTAATCAATCAATTAAAGAACAGAAAATAACCAACATGAATGAAAGGTCCAAATATAATTTTCTATTCCAAATGTAATTTGAAACTCATTTTAAGACCATCTTTTCCCTACAGGAATCCAGTACATACGTCACTGCTGAAACCATGAGGTCATGATACCCTTCCAAAAACTTTTGGCCCCAAAAATTCCTGAGATGAATTCCACAGAAATATGTTCAGGTTTCATCCACGACTCTACATCATTCCATTTGCAATTTCCTGTATTTTGTAAGAAAGGATCAAGTTTTTACATTGCCCAGCAATTGAAATACAAACTAACCCTTCAGATGCAGCTGCAAGCATTTAAAAGTGTATTAGTAAGCACAGATTTGTTTATTATTTCCCTTCCACTCTTAGATAAATCCAGACAACAAAATTTAAAGTTTCAAGCTTGAAAAGCATAACCCTCACAAAGCTGAGCTCCTTTGCTCTGTCTTGGAGAGGTGAGTACTTACGGATTTGGCAGTGGCAGAAATGTACTGGACAACCATCTCACGTTTTGTGCTCAAGTCTTTATCTCTCAAAGGAGCTTTACGTTCCTCATTTAGGTTCATGTCTTCCTGTAAAGAAACAGCCCACACAACATCAAGAATCTATTTCATGCTTCTTATTAGTCTTTGTTCTTTTTATACTACTTTTGTTAAACAAATAAGAAGTTACATTTTCCAGTTTATCTGCAAACTTTTTTTTAGTCCTGAGCCACCCGATTTTCTCATTTAATTTTGTCACCTTTTGTCTTCACTGTTTTTGAGACTTAGCCAAAATTGTAACTGCAAAAAAGGTAGTTAAGAGTGGTAAAACCCAGCTCAAGAAACAGAACTAGAGGACAAAAACAAAAATCCTACAGCTGGAGTTGCTACACAAGTGTTAACTCTCATGAAGTTCCTGTGTTTTTAATACACTCTTATCACAACGGACACCATTCCCGCACTATCTAATCAGAAGGGTGTCAGTACACAGATTATTGCCTTGTAGAAGGGGGAGATGTGGAAGTGTTCCAACTGATGTATTTAAAACAAGCCTGAAAGTCAAAATGTTCTGCTAGATTAAATCCAAATATGCCTGTTATTTTAACTTAATAACTAATTAAATGCAATGTAATCATTACTAGTCATGACTAGTCTTGTCACTGAAAGTCAAAGTAACTTCAGATTAGCAACTAAAATCAGTAAATGTTACTGTAATAACTTACTAGTGAACAGCTTTGTCAGAGAATTATTAGTCTCCAGAAGACAGATCTATTGGCTGCTTCAATTAACATTACCTGGAAAAGTTTAAAACTAATCCCTTAATCTAACAAGCAAATCAAGCAAGTGTTAATTAACACTTATCTGATCCCTCAAAAGAGATTCACTGGCCAGAGCAGAACCACACATGGGAACAGGACAGTCCTTGGTTGCAGGGAAGTTTACAACAATTTTGAAGAATGATACAGAAAACTGTATTTCTAAAAATACTCAACAAACCTCATTTCCTGACACTTCCCATATCAAATGGGTGTGCGTGGCAGGACACACACCTGCTGGTTTCTGTTCTACTCACAGAAAAGCTGCCTTGTGAGTAGAATCAAAAGCCTTAATAAATGATCCTCTGACAGTGGATATTCAAGACCATGCAAAAATTTAGCTTTTTAGACATCAGTATTTTATTAATGGAAAATATTGCTTTCCAATAGTATTTATTAAGTTAATTAAAAACTGTTGCTTAATAGCAGTATCTAACTACTGCCACTAAGGTCTTGAGAAGTTGCCTTAATTCAGCAATCAACAGTTTTGTGTTTGTTGTTTTGTTTGTTTGTTTGTTTGTTTTAATTTAGGGTTTTTGTCTTTGTTTTGTCTGTAGAAGTAGACAAGTAATTTAAAAATCTCTAACACTGGCATTCTCTGATATGTGTCAATTTAGACAGGTCTGTCAGGCCTATTTATGCTGTGCCCTCACAAGTAATTAATACTCCTCAGAATGACAATATTTGAAAATAACTTCTACACAATAACTGCTTACTTGGAAACAAATTAAAAACTCATGAAATGAGGTGGAACATGATCTTACCATCATTTTTTCAAAGAGATCCATAACTTCTTTTTCTGATAAGTTCATGCAACGCTCATCAACAAGCGCCTGGGCATGGGGGATCTCACTGATGGAAGGTTGGGAGTCAATGGGATGCTGGATGAGAAGCTTCTCTTTTTTCACTGCTGATCTTCTGAAGCTTGTAATTCTGTCACGCTGCAAAGACATTCATTCAAAAATAAGCAGAAAAGAAATACAGGAAAGCAGCCAATTGCATGGCAATAATACACACAGTTTTAGTTAATTCAAGCAGCAGAGTTAAAGCTCAAACTGAACTGTAAGTAAAAATATTCTTAATATTCAAAGATTACTTTTCACAGAAAGTAACATATAAGGTAAATTCATGACATGTCACATGCAAAAGGGATATAAATATTTCTCACAGCTTCAAAATTACACCATCTAGGTTAAATTGTCAGCATTTCAAAATCTTCAGCTCATCTTCTCACATTACTGCCTAATTATCCTGATGAGAATGAACAGGGTACCACAAAGGTAATGTCCAAGCTTTCCTTCCCCTGAAGAGCTACAAGTCTTTGGAGGATAACTGAAAAAAACAGTGTTGGGAGGGAGGTACTCACAAGTTCATCAGGCTTATAAAAAAATCCTGCTAAAGTAAAATAAAGTTCGTAGAGGAATTAATGTTCCAAACATAGTTCACAATTCCTTGAAGTGTTTTTGAGTACAGACTCCTGTAATTAGTGCAGAATTTTAAAAAGCCAGGTAATGGATTACTGACACAGAAGCAGCCACCCATAGTTAAATACACAGAACAAACATTAGTGAAAGCAAGTCAGACACTGCCACTGGCTGGCTCAGCCCTTGCACCAAACCCCCAGCTTTGGTCTCTAAGCATGCTTTGACTCAGTTACTTGGTTAATATTGGAAACAACCAACAAGAGCACCCTCCTTATAAGGCCATTTATTACTTTATTTTTAAAAAATAACTCTATTCCAAATAGGGTCTGATTTTTTTTATTTAATAACTGTCTTTATATATATATATATCATTATGCCTATAGCAATTTTTCTCAATTAACTCCTGTATTTGTCCCAGGCACTGAACAGCCTTATAAAGATGTGCTTCCATCTACCAGCAGCTTATGTAGGGTCACCAGGATCATTCATAGCAGTTATTGTCATCTCCATGAAAACATGGAAATCCAAATCCGTATTTGCTGTAATTACACAACCTCTGGGAGGTGCCAAAACCTTAATGGTGTATTTCACTTCTAAAAATTCTGATTCATTCTAGATTAGTGAGTCCAGAGTGGAGAAATTTGAGCAAGTGCTGTGGAGCACAGGGAAGACAGAATCTTTCTTTTTCTGTCATTGTTTCTTTTTCCTGTTTTTTATTGTTATTTACTTTTTCATTGTTATTTTTTGACCTCCTAGAAGACTACCTTCAATTTTGAAGGAGAGTATCCCTAGATAAGCTGCATTCCCCTTTGAAATTCTTTTGAGCTCTTCCGAAGGGTTTTGTGTTTTTAGAGGGGAGGGTGGGGTGGGTTTTCTTCTTCCTTAGAAATCTTACACTTGTGGACAGAAAGACAATACCTACAAGGATATATAGTTGATGTCTTTAACAAGGCAAGAATATTACTTTAATCTCTTTTTTAACTTATTAGAACATCTTAAATTATGTTTTTGGAAACAAAAATTAGGACATAGTGAAAAGGCCAAGGATAGGACATAATGCCTGAAAGGCAATATCCAAATTTAGCCAAATTATACCAAATGCAGTTTAACTGTTCACTTACATTAAAAATCCCATTCAGCAGTCACAAAAAGTTATTTATTTCACCAAACTGTGATCTCTTTCAAGTATAAGTTATTAACAACAAATTTGTTTAATGAGATTGCAATGGTGAGATCACTTTGAAGCCACAAATTAATCTTCTACATGATTACTGGGCAAAATTTCCTCATTTCTGACATGTAGAAAACCATTAATATAGAATCCTGAATGTGGCTTAACTATTACATATAGGTAATACAAAGTTTTAATTTTAATGAAATCAATTTTGATAAAAGTTTCTGCAAAAACACTTTGCAACAGGTTTCAAAATATTCACATTAAAAAGTTAGTGCTCCTGAATTCAAACTTATTGTTTGGCATTCAGCACACACGGATCACCCAGAACGGTTCCACTTGAATCCTCTGCCAATTAACTCTGAAGAACCACTGCAGATCCTTTACTGTTAAAGAGAAGGTCAAGAGAAATAACACTTGAACTGTTGAGTAACAGTTTCAACACATCCACAGTATTACTGAAGTATTTTGAATGTGCTTAAGGACGTTTCTTCAAATAGAAATCACAATTAATCTTCTTCAACAGTAACTAAAAATTAATATCTTTAGGAATAGTCATTTAATTGTCTGAAATACAATGTTTAATATCCTTATAAGAATATGTTCTTCTGTCCACAATATTTCAAGTAAAGTAGCATGCAGCGTGGAGTTACCATTGCAAATTAAGATGCTACAAAGACCTTACCACATCATCTGCCAAAGTTTTTATTTGAATATTCTATTAAAAAAAAAAAAACAATACACACAAATCAAAGAAAAAAAGATAGTGTTACCTACTGCTTCAGAATAGAGGTCTGTATTTCATGTATTCAAACATTTAAAAGCATTTGAAATGTTACTATGTGTCTTAGCAAAACTAAATGAACATGGAATAAACTGTATTTTCTGTGATAAAACAAGCTTGTTCCCCATTGCACCTTGTCTTTTGACTATTTAATTCATGAACCTGAAGCCTGCATTGCCACTACTGCATAAAAACGCAGCAAGGTCTCTTAGAAGGCTTTCCAAAACAAACACGGACTCCTGGACTTCAAACTGCGTCAGCAGAGAGTTATGTGACATTCTCAGTTCTGACCATTTCTGAGACTCAGAGTTGAGGAGAATTTCTTGTGCCCAAGTTTCTGGAGCTTTCTGCCAACTTCTCCTTAAGACTGAGTAATGTCGTTTGGTAGATGAACCAGTTAAAGTCACTGAACTGGTGATTCACAAACCACTCACTATCATCTCTCCTCCCTTTTTACCCACTCACTTCTTCCTTAACAGCAGCAAAATCCTGCTGACAGAAATCACCAGTGTTACATTTTTATTCGTGGCCAAAAAAGCCCACCCATCCTGCACACCAATATCAATAATCATCACCAAGGAAGCATTCAGTTCATGAACTTTGCTCACTTTACAAAAAGCAGTCATGAATAGGAAATCAAAGCCTGGAACTCCTGGAGGGGCAGAATTCAAGAAGCTTTCAGAAGTCCATGGGGCAGTGTGAGGGACCCTTGGCTGGCAGGTCAGACCCCACAGAGCCACTTGCAGGTTCATGTGGAGAATCACAAGTACAAAAGCAAGACAAACGTAATGGCTGTGATATAAAGCCAATTTATTAAGTGAAGGGAAAAATAAAATAAAGAAACAAATAATGTAAAACTGTCACAGAGCACCAGCAGACCAATGCCTGCCCAGCTCCTGAGCAACTGTTCATTTGGAAAAAACTCCTCCTCCCTAGGCCGCATCCCTGGATTTATTGTGGAACATGATGTTATGTGGATGGAATATCTCTTTGGTCACTGTGGCTCAGCTGTCCTGGCTGTTTGCCCCCAGCCTCCAGACCATCCACCCTGCCCTGGGTGTGACCACACTGGAAGCAGCAAGCCCTGACACTGGGAAGGGATGGATGCTCAGCCCCAGCTGAAGCTCTGGGTGTTCCACCAACACTGTTTGGGCCACAAATCCAGGACGCAGCACCACGTGGGCTGCTGTGGAGAAACTGCACCTCAGCCTTGCCCAGCTCAGACATCTGTACGTCCAGATGGTCACACCAACCCTGCAGCTCCCAAACACCCACAGCTCAGTGCTCTTCCTTACACCTCTCCTGTATATTCATTACCTGGACTTAGTATGGAGTTTATAATCCTGAAATCAAAACTAAGATTTCCATACTCTGGTAAATAGACCTTTTTTGTTTGAGTTTACTGAGGAAAATGAAGTAAAGCCTAACTGTGATTTCAACTCAGAGACAACCATGCAAGCAAAAAGTTCTAAAACTCTGTATCTGTTTTAGCAGTTACTTGTACTAGATTTTTTTTTCCCCTGTCTCATTTAAGTACTGTCAATCTCTCCCTGAACCTGGCACAGGATAATCTACCCCATCTCTACACTTATATTGCATTTGTCACTCAAACTCCTCTGGGCAAAATACAGAATACTAAAACAAGATACCACACAGCATTTTTTCAGACACCTCAAGCACTCTTCCCAGATATCCTCATGGTGCCAAAGCTACACTGCTGCCAGCAGCCACTCCAGATAAGCAGCACATTTAACAGGTAGGGGAAAACCTGCAAGTAGCTGGAGGCAAAGCAGAACCAGTCATGTACCTGCAGATTCTCACACTATTTTGACAATCTCTTGTACTAACAAAGAAATCACACTTCCAGTCTGATTTCAGAACATAAACCAAAAGTAGTTTACCTTCCTAGAAGGAAGTTTAAGATATTGTGGATTTTGTAGTCCTCCAGCATTATTCTATCAGCCATCTATGAGACAGCAGAGCAACACAAGACAAAAAGAAATCAACACTTCTCTGGCTTGTTAAAGACACCAACTCCCTGGTTTGAGAATCAAACCAAAGGAAAAGGCTTTGCAAAAATCTCTATTATTAAACACTCACAGATAAGAGGTATCAAATTAATACTTATATGTATAAACACACATACAATTTAAGACACCAGCATATCATCTCTTGTTTTAATATCAACATAAACCACAGAATTTCTTCAGCATCTACACCAAAGAGGTATTTTCTACTGATTTACTTAGTTCTTTATTTAGAAGACTTAAGTAACAGAGTTTCTCCCTTTCAAACACACCCTTTCCAGTCTATTTACTCTTCCCAGTTTTACAGTTTACTCCACACTTCTGGGTACTTGCATTAGTACAGACAGATCACTAAGGCACACAAAAATCACAGCACACACTAATGCAACTGCACCAGACAGTTCTTTTATTTTCAAAGGCCACTCTCAGCCATGTTAACATCCAGAGTAATTGGAATCTTGCATGTGAAAACAATAGAAATATATACACAGTTCATTACATTTCTTGGTATAGAAATCGCTATTTCCTCACACAAGCTCAATTCAGGGTCCAGCAGCAACAATGTCACATTCACAGAATTACATTACTTGAGCTGATTGCATCAACTTTTAATGCAAAACTCACAGCAATTCTACTTTTTTTTTCATCTTTTTCCAATTTGTGTATTACTAAAACCTTCCAGATCACTTGAGGTGGCCATGAGTCTTAAACTGAGATGCATTTACACAGGTTGTTTGATCTTACAATTATATTTAATTACTACTTTGCCATGTTCTTAATAATTACACTCAAGACTCACTTCCACCACAAAAATAAAATCAGAAGTAACTCTCAGTTCCCCACAAGTACAATGAAACAATGATCACCTGGGTAACTTCTTAACAGTAATTTTCCCTCCACTGCCCACTGTCCAGGCACACCATGGAGTGCTGCAGCATCAGCCTCTGCACACAGACCCAACCTCAGGGAGCAGCTCCAGCTGCTCTGAAGAAAGCTCATTTTCTAGGGGTAGCAAACAGAAACTGGACCTCAACTCTCATGTTTTTTTTAAAAACCCAGATGATATGACTGTTTTCTAAAATTTACTTCTATTTCAACACCTGCAAAGCCATGGCAAAGCTTCTCTCAAGGACAAGTAGCTTTTAACTGCCTGCAAACACATTTGCATCCAACAAGGAAGGGAAAAACTTCCCACATGAGTGCCTGAACCACGGGAGTTTAAAGGGACAAAAAAATAAAGCTGGTTAATACCTGAAGTGCAAAAAGTTGTCTGCAACTTAAATGTAGGTCTTACAGGCACAAAATAGAATTCACTCCTACAACCTCTGTTCCTCAGTTCAGAGAATGAATAATGTTCCCATTAGACAATTTAACCATCTGTTAATGCATTCCATTTTGTAATAAAATCTAAAAAGACACCTAGGAAATTGTGAAAAGATACCAGAATCATACAAGCTGATGTGCAGAAACTGGAACTACACACTCATTTAGACTTTTCATGATTTTTATCTATGATAAAGTATATCTGATGTTACTAATAAAACTAGTAAAAATATAATTCACAAAATGTGTGCCTTAGTGTAATATTTTTCCCACTTCAAGGACAATTCACCATGCTTTCAAAAAAAACCCCTGGAATGACCATTGTAACTCATCTGCTGTCTCAAAGATACTTGAAGTGAGTAATAGTTCTGTTTTGTTACTGTTGTTGTACATTTACATTAGGTCTATATGACACCATATGGAAAAATCTTGTTTGCCTTGCAGCTGTTTGCTTCACAAACTCCTTAAACATGCACTATTTAAATTTTTAAACTGAGGCTCAATCTCAAACCCAAACATGAAGGGAAACCTTCCCTGGGGCTGTACCAGCAGCACATTAACTCCTCACAGCAGTGCCCAAATCAGTCAGAGCACTGTTCACGTTGACAGCACCGGGTCAGTGCTGTGCCCTGCAGGGTGGCAGCCACATCCCAACAGGGAGCCGCCTCATTTCCTGATCCCTCTACTTTTTTCTCCCACAGAGAGTGACCATGTAGAAATGAGTAATGCTCCAAAATAAGTTGGATGATTCCTCGTGCTAAATAAAGGCCGAGGGTCACTCCGGCTGGTGAGTTACGAACAGCAGAGGGCACCAGTTCTGGAGCCGCAGCGCTGGGAGATTTCTCAGCTCTCAAACAGGGAAACTCGCCAGGGAATGGGAATCATTGGACACTCTCCCTCACAAATACCATCATCTGATCCTCAAGGAATGAGTGAAAAGGCCACCTCCACATTGTGTCTCTGTACAAGGGGGAATGAGAGACCCTAAGGTCTGGTCTGACTGAAAATGGAGGTTGAGGGGAACAAACAGGTTCCTCATTTTTGTCTGACTGGCAGAACACTATCACACTCCAAAAGCAAAAGGACTGCTCACAAAATTGCATTCTTCCAGATTACCTCAAAGCCTGCTTGAAGCCTTTACCACAGAGCAAATTAATTCAGAAGTTGAAAAAAATAAATATTTTTAAAACACTGTAAATAAAGCCTTAATTTCATCAGATTCATAACTGAAGATACAAAGGAGTTGAGTAAGACAATTCAACTAACACAGTTTTCTTATTTGTACCTCAAACTGCCATAACTGTTATGAAAAGTTTTATTCAGAAAGTAACTTATTGGAGTTCATTTATAAGCTCTCCACATCAGAGCAAAACTAAAAGCCTCTTCCAAAAGCTGCAGTTCCATGTTGGTCTAAGCCAACAAAATTGCTGGTTGTGAGACAGGGCAAGGGTGGCAGCAGGACAGGGAGATCAGGCTGGACAACTGCAGAAACACTTTCAAGAAGCCAGTGAGAAGAGGCAGGTCACATATTAGCCAGTGCAGAGGAAAATAAAGTTTTGGCATTTTCCAGAGCTGCTTCTGGAGTCCAAACATTCTCCATCAAGTCTCTGCACCAGCCACATCAGAGAAGTTCCCAGCAAGGCAGCCCAGGGATTTTATCAGTTGTGCTACAGATCTGGGGAGTTCTTCATACAGCACTTGGCACAGTCAGGATCTGGTTTGTGTTTTGATATCTATTGATCCTGCAGGACAGGATTTTATTGGAGCATTTGAAAAAATCTCCCATACAGTATAACACACTCTCTCTCCAGGACAGTCCACAGCTTTTAAATTCCTCAGTTAAAATTATCAGGCAACAGTTTATTAGTTAAAACTTTCACAAACTCGACTTTTGAAATAGCTGAGTCACAACTCCATTCATAAATTTCACAACAAACAAGCTGCAATCCTGCTTTGATCAAGTGCATACCAGCTTACTGGTGTCAATGTGCAGGTTTAACATTCTAGGAAATATTTAACTAATCAAGATCTTTACAAAGGTTAAGAGGCATGGCAAACCCTGCCCTTAGAAGAAAGATTTAAACCCCTTTTATTTTGATGCCTCCATTTGTATTGAGAAATTCCACCTGCTTAGAAATGTGTGTGGCGTTGCAAAACCATTAACCAACACAAGGTTTTAAAGGACACATCTTCAAAAAACCAACAAACCAAACGACTAAAAAACCAGTAAACAAACAACACCCTCCATCCTCTCCCCTCCCCTAAAAAAAAAAAAAAAAAGAAACCCAAACCAAAAAACCACTAACCATGACTCACCAAAGTAAGTAGGTACAAAACTTCACAGAAGTCCAAAGAGATCTAATTAGGAAACTTCCACTTTCAACATTCTAGCAAATCCCTATAAAATAAGTGTAGCAACAGAAATGGATACAGTTTTTACACACAAACTCCTGGTACCTCCAGGGAGCCCTCACATGTTCCATGCAGAGTCTCAGCTGCACTAGAACAGGTAGGGATTTGCACAGAGACACAAAAAAAAAAAAAAAAAGAAAATCATCTTTGACAGTATGAAGACAGCACATGGGACTGCACCAGCTGTCAGTATAAATGGGGAAATAAGGACAGGAATTACACTTTGCATGTACTTGAAACATCAGGGTAAGCATATACATTGTTCCCATATACATTTTGGGTCACCTGCAGTCTAGAAGCTCATTTACTTTGGGCTTAAATAATTTCACTTTCAAATCTAATAATCTTAGTAACGGAGTCTTTAATGGTCTTTCTTAAAGAACACTGTATTTAAAAAAGAAAAAAACAGGATTTAGATAGCTGAGTGCCAATTATGATTTATGCTTTGCTCGGTAACAAAGCTTATTTCAAAAGCTGCACCTCCTAAGCTTCCTTTAGTAAAATGCTAGTAGATAAGAAGTGCATTGGCATAAGTTCAAAAAAAAATCCTTTGTAGCTTTGTGTACATATATTTGGTGCCTCTAAAAAGTGTCAGATACACTTTATCAGAGAAGAATCCATCTGTCCAAGTGGTTCCTGCTGTACAGGCACTGGGCAGGACTGACTGGCAGTGTCAGCATATTCTGTTTCCTGCACCTACAGCAAATGAATCTGTGGGTTTGGAAAAAAATTAGAAAGTGGATTTTCCTAGGAAAATAGACTGAGATCACTTGCTAAACCAGTTACTTGAATAGTCATTGGATCAACTTCTGGGACTTAATTAAAAATGAAGCCAGAGCAGCTCCTGGTGTGGCAGAGGAAGTGCTGGATGGTGTCTGTGCTCCCCCTGTGCCCCCTGCCCTCCTGCCCATGTGCCTGTCAGGGCCATGTTCAGCTCTGCAACTCTGCTGATGATTTTTAAAAATGCAGTTGTTTCAATTCAGGGCTTTGAATTTTTAGGGAACTTGGCATTTGCTTTTTTGGTATAATATTAGTGGGAAGTACATTTGAAACATTCTGGAACAGTTCAACTGGAAAAACTATGTCAAAACAATTCCTGACATAGTAAGTGCAGATTTTATCTCAATTTTATGCTTAGATACAAGCAGTGGGTTGGAGCTCTTTGCTCTCATCGTAGCAGCAGCACACAGCCAGTTTGGCTGGATAGCAATACTCGATGTGCACCAAATTGCTGCTCGTGCCTCCCTTTCTCTGGGCTCTCCAGAGTGCAAGTGGCTGATCTTTTCATTCAGACACACCGTGGAGCTGCTGAGACAGAAAAAGCTGCTAAAGCTCCTGAGTTTGGTCAATTAAGAGCAGTAAGAACAGGCCTCCTCCTTTTATACCTCACTTCCTCAAGAGAGATGCCTTTTTCTTATTGTGACAAGATTCACTTCACTTTTACTGAAGTGCAATCATAGTTTTTACCCTTTTAACTACTCTGAATCTGGGATTAATCTTCTGTTGAAACCCAAGTCTTTTCTTTCAAGAGGAGCAATGACCAGTTGACTGGAGAGTGAGACAGTTGGTTTGAAATCATTCTGAATAAACGAAGCAAAAACTACTTGGAGAAATTTCTTCACTTGAAGACTTGTGCACAATTTTTTTCCATTCCTGCTTACTTGCTTCCTCTCTGACAGCTCATGCAAATACAGCTCACACCCCTGCAGAGGGACAGACTCAGTTTCTGTGTACTTCTCTTGTTATATGCAAAGACAGTTTTGGGAGGATTCTTAACTGCATACTGGTTGTTCTGGAGAACAACTCCTGATCTTGTGGGTAAAGTAAACACTGAAATAACTGTCACAGTCCATTTGGATTTTCCTCTGCTATCATCTGAGAAGTTAAAACTGGCAGAACAAATCTGCTGGGAGAAACTTGATATACTTAAAGCAACCTGCAATAGCAAGTTGCAACAGAACTTCATTGGATACTGGGCAGTTCCTTGAAAATGGAGCATTTTACTTCTGACAGACTTTGAGAAAGTGAGAACATGTGTATTTGCTGAGTTTGTCTTGTTTTGTAAGTAGTAAGGAAACTCCCACAAAACCCAAGCAACCAAAACAAACTCCACAAACAAACTGGCAGCAGAAGGGACGCAGTGAGCCAAAGGAGTTGGAATTGCTTGTGAAGACCATTCATCTTGTCTGTACCCAGCAGACTTGGAACACGGTCACAGGGATCATGACAACAACTTCTTAGAATAATGTTGTCTGTCTTCCAAGACACAGACTTACTAGCAAAGAGCAAGTACTCCATCAGAGCAGTATTTGATCCCTATATTAAAAAAAAAAAAAAAAAAAAAGAGATGGTAAACTCACTTTTTTCTCCCTTAATAATAAATGATGTGATGGTAAAATTTGGAAAAATGACCACTGCTGTTGTCATAGCACGGAACTTTGGCTTCTCCTTGAAGGACAGAAATTAAAGATGGAATAACTTCAACCATAATGTAACTCGATAGTCAAAGAATATTGGGTTAAATTGAATTTATTGCTGCTGTGTTACATACAAAGGCTTTCTGTTCCTTTCCTATTCTTTCCTGTTTATAACAGATTCCTGAAAAGATTGATTGTCCTTCAGGGAAGTAGGAAATGAAGCAGCAAGTGAACAGAGAGGAAATTTATTGTACACAATAATGAGGAAGCCTATGGTGTCATTTGACTTCAGTACAGGTGAGACTCCCTGTTAAGAAGTAAGAGGAATTCAGAAGCTTGTAATACATTATGGAGAGTCTGTTATATTCTGCTAAAGGAGAAAAGGGGAAAAAGAGATGGTTTACCTTAATATTTAAGTGGCATAGGTGCTTTGGTTACCCCAGAACACCCACACGAATTTTGTAAGGGTTTTTCCATAAATTGCCAAAACAATTGTTTTCAAGTTTGGGAATGTCCCCATCAAGCTGTAACAAGCTGGAGAATGAAAATGAAAATTTACTGCTGTGAATTCATTATTGTATGTAAATTTTACTTCAATGTATACAAAATCAGATACCAATGAATGCCACTGTGTGGCTTAGAAAGAGGGAAGGCACAGACTGAAGGATCTCAGTTAATGTTCATGTGCCACCCTTGGAACTTGGCCATCTAGCATGGCTGTACCCTTTGAGTTTCAGGTTTTGCACTCAAGCATTTTCTTTTTAATTTACCCTTTAAATGTGGCTGGCACAAGAAATAAAATGTATATGCCATCTGTGTATATGCTTAGCCTGGTACACTGTTGTCTTTTTTCTTCTTTATCCAAATTTTTACCCGTTCTAATGCAACTGGAACATGTAACCACTTCAATATTAATAACTGTCAAGTTCTCATCTATTCGTGCACTCACATAATTACAAATGCAAACATCCAGCACAGTTCCATTATGAAGCTGAAGTATTTCAGAAGTTACTTAAACTTGGTAGATACCAAAATAATTCACAGCAAGAGAAAGAACATGAAGAACCAAAATGCAGACAGGAAAGCAGGATACTCTACATAAGAATTAACTACTCTTGTTATTCTGTTATTAGGACTCCAGAATCTAATGAATCTCATGTTGGCTTCGTGTCTGTTCCTCACAAAGCTACACTCATTAAAAAACACAAAACCCCAGGCATCTTTAAAGGTCATTATAACAACCACTATTAACTCTTACCAAAGCAAGAAAGAATAATTAACTGCAGAATGAATGTTTTTCCTGACCAAGTACTTATTTTGTCTTGTTCAACCAACACAAACTGACCCAGAGCCACTGGTGAACACGTAACCCACTGGCTGTGACAGAAAGGTGTCCACAGGAACATTCAGGTCTCTGGTTATTTCCTCTCATCCTCTTGCCTACACACGTGGTTTGATGCAGTTTTGCTGCTGTGATCCCATCCAGGACAAAGTTATTAATGTTTGACTGGCTAATCCCTGAACAAGGAAACAGGAGAGAACAAGCCTGTGCACCTACAAGCCAATCTGCCTCCAGTAGTGCTGCAACTCCCTGGGCCTCCAGCACCTGAAGGGATGCTGTACCCAGGTGGGGATTGGTCTCTTCTCTCAGACAACCAACAGTAGGACAAGAGGGCAAGGGATTAAGCTCTGCCAGGGGAGGTTTAGGTTGGATATCAGGAACAAATTCTTTACAGAGAGAGTGGTCAGGCATTGGAATGGGCTGCCCAGGGAGGTGGTGGATTCTCTGACCCTGAAGGTTTTTAAGGTGAGACTGGACATGGCACTGAGTGCCATGATCTGCTAATCAAAGTGGGGTTGGATCAAGGGTTGGACTTGATGATCTCAGAGGTCTCTTCCAACCCAATTGATTCTATGATTCTACCTGAAGCTACAGCTGCTGCTTTGCTGCCTGCAGAGCCTCAGTCCCACAGCTCCAGCTGTTGGGGTTCCACAGCACTATCCCCCAACTGTCTCAAACTGTTTTGTTTAGAAATTTTGTTCTAAACTACCAGGTAGCAGTGCTCAAAGTTTCACATTCCTCAAGCAAGTTCTCCTGTATTTATTCTCAAATAAAAGGATAAATCAAATATTTTAATGGGGTCTTGTTATAAAAACAAAACTTCATGTTTCCACTATAAATAGCAGAGCAGTAAGAGTATGTGTGTTAAGAAAATATTTATATTTACCCACTCACACAAATCACTGAGGAATAGAAGGCAGGATTCCTTCAAATTACAGGTTTTTTAATCAGTGTCTTTTATACTTACGTTCTGCACTTTTAAAACTAGTTTAAACACTTAAATATTAGAAAGTAGGAATTGAAAATATTTTTAGTAACGCTTAGTAAAGAACACTTGCAGGCAGCAAACACGTTACACATTCCCCATATCTAACACTTCCTCCAATACCATCTTGTCTCCAGTGACTTACTCTGAGGATCTCCAAAAGGACCAAGCAGGGAACCTCACAAAAATGCCACCTGCATCACCTTGAAATTCCCCTTCTCCCAACTCCCTGGGAGACACTTTTCTGTTTGCACAGGAAGAGTTCATATCTA
>JAWWEV010000152.1:4521647-4539437 GCA_035583235.1 Hafferia zeledoni | reverse complement strand
TTCTTTAACTGTCACCCCTTTATCCCATACAATTAATTCATAGCTAACAAGTACATATTTGCCTTGCAGACTGTTAGTACTACTTTGTCATGTAACATTCTGCTCAGCTACTTGTTAGGAAGTTACATGTGAAAGTGGGAGTCCTTCAGGTGCTCATTCCACTAAAACTGCAGCAAAAAGCCACTTGATTCACAAGAACTGAAGTAAAAGATCAGTTTGATACAAACAATATGCAAGTTTAAGACAAGTCAGCTTTGTCTACCTGGCACTTTATCAACGGCTACACAGATACTAAAGAAAGTCTTTCAACTGTTGATCTCTCAAAATTATCTGCTCTACCATCATAGCCCTTCTTCTTAAAAAAAAAAAAAAATCCTCCAAAACAAAGTTACTAAATTATAAAAAACCCTGAATTTAAAGAATGATCATATTGTAAGGAAGTGCCTAAAAACATTCACTTTAGTAATTTCCTAACTTCTTGTGGTTTTAAGGTTGAACAAGTAAACTGATGAATAACCAACTGAAATCGCCAGTTGCTTCAGCAGCACCAACCACCACCACTTGTTCTACTCTAACCCTGGACACGGATGAAAAGAAATAGAAGTTATTTGCCCTTGTTGATTACCTCTAAAGAACTGCAACTGATGCAGAAAATATTAAGTCAGTTTGTATCCCACTTGAAGTTTTTAAACCTCTCTTTTCCTTCTACTGGGTCACCAGCAATGCCAGTGTCATTAGCAAGGCTTACAAGCTATTTGTGATACAAAACCAAACTTTCATCCTCAAACACTTGGATATTCAGCACCACAGCGCTTAAAAATCTCAGAAACCATCACTTCCATTTGACATGCACACTGTCAGTTCTCACAGTTGCCTCTCATTTTGCCGAGGTGGAACCTGCTTTGTTTGCAAAGCTTCCTGTATGGTACAGAAGAGCTCTACAGTTTTGTCTTACAAGGAGTAGTTCAGGAAGTTTAATTACCACAGGCAGAGAGGCTTATCACTGTCTCTATCACCTCATTTAAACAGTGTCAGTGTCAACTCGCATTAAAAGCTACAGCCTTCACCTAAATATCAGCACCGAGCGTGCCCTGCCACACCGAGCCAGCAGCAGGGCCTGCTCAGAACCCTTCTCAGAACAAACCTCAGCTTCCCAAGACACTCATTTTATTCTTCAGTAATGTTTACACCTTAAATAACTTCACTGGCTGAAATATCTTGACTTTGATCTAGTGAGACCAAGAGCGTTCCAGAACTCGAGCATTTCAGTGCAAGAATCCTCTGCAGGCAGGCACTGATTTCACTCAGAGACACTATGACCTCAAACATTGTACATGTGACTTGTTTGCCAAAAATCTCTGCTCAACCTGAGTCACAGTTCACATATGCAGCGTGCAGATACCTAAACGAGTCATGTGTGAAAGCACACAGCTTTTTTGTAGGGCCTGCAGCACCCAGCCTGTCTGACAGCGACTGATACACATAAATCACTCCTTAACTCCTGCACTGACTTGGGTGGAGCAATGTAGATGGGAAAACTCTTCCCAAGTTTACTTCTGTTTAAAAGCTAATTCATAAAAGCTTTTATTCCACTCTTTGATTCCAGGTTATAGCACATTAGTCAGAATCTTCACAGCTTTTGATTCATCTCAAAGCTCCCAGAGTTTAAAAGACCTCAGTGTTAAGCACAAACAAGTTCTGCTTCTAAAACAAAATAGGAGTTGCTCCTTGTTGGGCAAGTCACCAAATCCACTTTCTCTCAAATTAAATAAGCTCTCTCTTTCCCCTAACAATTTGTTTTTCATGTTACACAACATCTTTCTCCTAATCTACTTTTAAAGACTGGACACACTAAGAAGACAGACTCTCACAAATTCAGTTTGTAGCCACGTGGAGTATCTGTCACCAAACACCACACAGCCCTGCAGGGAGCTGGGAGGTAAAGGAGAGCGCCTTGGCACGGCACTGGGCACTACATGCACTTCTGCTAGTAATAAACTGACTCCATATATTAACTTTAACTAAAAAAAAACCACCACCAAAAACCACTGGCAATGTTAATTTCTAATCAGACAGTGTTCTAATACTCCCAAAGCACCACAAATCCTGTTATAACACTTCCTTTCAAGTGCTGACTTGTAGAATCATACATGTTTGAAAGGATCTCATTCTTTTCTCAGTGGAATCCAAACTCCTGCCTAAAAACCACGATCAACACTGAATTCGAACCACCCTGGTAAAACTTTATCCAGGCTTCAGGACTTGAAAACCTCCAGAACAGTGATTCCAGCGTCTCTGGCAAAAAAACACTTAACCATCCTTTAATGTTGTCTCCCATTCTTCTCCTGTGAACTTCTGTAAAAAGTCTGACTTCAATTCCTCAATCAAAAAAACAATCAACTTGCCAAGCCCTTGGTCTTGGTAAGCTGTGACAGCGACAGCACAGCAGAGCTGACACTTCCAAGCACTTCCCATTTCCCAGGTACCCAACAGAATCACATACTGAAGTACTGAGGAGAGCAAACAACATCTAAGTAAAGCATTAACTCACACAGGAATCCCAGCGATCTCCCTGGCAACCTTAATTTAGTCTGTTTCCCCTCCTAGAACAAGCACACTTTTAAACAAGCAAAACAAGCACATGGCCAAACCCATGGAACTGCTCCCTGCCACCTCATGCCAGCCTGTTCCCGGGGCTGGCACGGGATCAGATGATTGTTTGCCAAAACAATTTGGATATTTTCTGCCCATTTCATTGCAAACAAAGATAATGACAAAAAACCCAGGCACTCATTCCCACCTCCAGTCCTTGAAACAGGAAAAATTAAGGGTGAATACTCCAGTTTACACACCACTTGTATATAAACTGGAACTCAATTCTCATGATGCAGTTCTGTCACAAATTGTATGAAACCTGAATGTCTCTCCAAATTACCTAAAGCAGAAAATAATTGAATTAGCAGTTCTGATATAGCTCATCTCTAATTATTTGTGTGTGTACATATTCATCAATTATCCTACAGAGAAATACTTTAATTTATTGTTCTTTCCTAGCACAGGTCCTTTCTGGACAGCCCAGTCTTACTTCCTGGGAATCAGGAATAAATGCCATTGATCAGACTTCAGACCTTCAAAAAAACCCAACCAAACAAACACTTCTGCAGGTCAAGTACCACTGCCCATCTCTGTTTCAGATTAAGCACAGGAGAAAAAAAAAAAAAATTCCACCTTTCTAATCCAGTTTCCCTTCCCTCAGGATAATGACTTCAGTTTCCTACTCCCTGTCACCTAGAGCCATTTTTAGTGTATGATATAAAAATAATTTCCCTAGACTTCTTCCCAATGCTTTGCCCAATTTCAGCTCCTATGCCAGGAACCAAAAATACATGTATATGTGCAGCTATTTGTAGCTGCACACCCTCTCCCACCAGGCCCCTGCTCAGCACTCCCCTGGATGTGTGAAATAAGTTCTGGGAAAGACAAGCTCCTGTCAGCACACTCAGAGCTCCCTGAATTATACACATGACAGAGTGCAGGTTGATTCATCTCCATAACTCTACTGAAACTTGATGAATTGTAAGTTCTGAAGATTAACCAAGAAAACGTCCCCACCCAACTCTGAGAACTTTGTATGTGAACTCGGTGACAACTCAGCACTTGCAAAAATAGTGTGGCTTCTCTACCAGGAGTCCCAAATGCACCTTCATCTCATTTGCACAGTGAAGAGAATGGGGATGAGGTACCAGTAAGGCTGCTCTCCAAGGACCTCAAGATATCACCAGCCTCAGCAGAACCAATTCCTCATTCAAAATTCAAGCCAGCAAAATTTAGTAAGATTATTCTCCTATATAATAAAGCCTTTCCCTGATGCCAGTCTTGTTCTTCCCTTGCAAACACATGACAATAACTGATAAACCTGATAACTGATAAACTGATAACTGTCCACTCACACCTACTCAGTTCAAAGCACACTCAATCCCATCTCTTTTCTTCCTCAGGATAAATGACTCTTCATGTCAGTTTTATACAGTGTTTGTGGACATCCTGTCCAGGGTGAAAAAAATCTGCTTTCCCATTCAACCCACTCACTCATTTATATCATCAGAGGTCACTGACTTTTCTCAGGGCAAAACTATCTCTCAGGAGGATCTGATTCAAACACTGCTCTGATCCGTGGTGCTGCTGGACTGCAATCCTCCACCCCCTCAAGAAACAAAAGCATACTACCATGAATAAAGTCAAATATTAACATAATGATCATTTTTCCACTAAATGTAGTAATACAAGTTTACTGTAGTGATTCCAGAATAACTGAATAGAACATGCAACAGAAATAGCTGTCCTGTTCAATCTAATTTTGAGTTTATTTCACCCTGATTTTTCAAATTATATATTTCTTTCAGAACAGAGTGTTCTCTTCTGCTAGAGTAAAATTCAAACTCATGCCCACACCTTCCAACAGAAGTGCTTTCCTGTGTGATTTTTAAATCAGTTCCCTGCAGGAACCTTCAAGAAGCCTTCGTAGCTACTCTAGCCATGAAATTGTAAAGGTAGTATAAACAGAAACAATCATGTTGTTTACATAAAGTTTGTTTATGTTTATCCTATGCAAGGAAACATGAGTTTGTTTCCAATAACACCATGGAACAAAATAAAACACCATATTTGGGTATCTTTGGCCAAGGTATTGCCACTTTTAATACAAATGCACTTAAAGTCAGCGTTCCTCTGAAACAACTATAAGTTTCAGAAACTTTTCTGTGCCTCCTTCGTTACAAATTTGACACACACTTTCCCACACACTTTCTAACTTCGTTTTCTGTGACAAAAATAAACCCACACCGCAGTTGCTGGGCTGAGGAGCCCAAAGCTCTACATCTGGTGTAAGGAACAGAGGATGGAAGCACTTTGATACTTAGTGTTACCAACACCTGAAAACACTTGCAACAGATTAAATAAAGTTTGTAACTAGGACTCCAATGAAGAAGAAGGGGCAGTGTCTGCTACACTGTTGCAATTGGAAATAGAGAAGTAACCTGAGTTAAAATGGGTAGGGAACAAGTAACAGAAGTAAACAATCGAAGGTAAACACTGTCATCTTAACTGGTGTTGCTGCTATGGGATTTATAAAGTGTGATACAACCCAGGGCTGTTGGCTTTGAAATCTACCTGTGCTTCAACAAGTCTGTAGGCAAAAATACCTCCTCTAAAATCAAAAATCACAGTCACAGCAAACTCCACAGTGCTGAAGAGGGTTTGTGTTCAAACCCGTGCCAGATCTTTCCACAACCCGCCTGGGAAGCACACGGCCCCTGCATTAGGTCCCCTTAGCTGGGGAGTTCCGTAGGGAAGCACGTGGTTCGCACCACGATCCCCCGCGTTCTGGATTGTTCAGGGAGACCCAGCCCCGCCCTGGGCGCTCTCGCTCGGGCAGAGCGGAGGTTGCCGGGGCAGGGAGGGCTGTGCCCGGGGCAGGGAGGGCTGTACCGTGCCCCGGGCAGGGCTGTGCTGTGTTCGGGCACAGAGAGCTCCCGGCTCCGGCCACCACCCCCCGCTGCCAGGGCTGCGCCTCCGTCCCGGAGAGCCCCGCAGAGGGTTTTTAACCAGGGAGGGATGTGAACCAGCGGGGACCCCCCGCCCGTCCCGGCCGCTCATCCCGCCGAGAGCCCGCCCGAGCGGGGCCGTTCCGTGCCCGCCCCGCGGCCGCGCTCACCAGCTTGGGCTTGTTCCGGCTCTCCTCTTCGGCGGCGCGCCCGCCCCGCTTCGTGTTCATCCTGCCGGAGCCCGGCGGCTCCTCGCCGCCGCCACCCGCGCCCGGAGCGCCGTGCCCGTCCATGGTGCCGGTGCCGGTGTCGCTGTCTCTGTCGCTCCGCTCGGTCACGGCCCCATCGCCCCCGCCCGGGGCGGCCCCGGTGCCTCCCCCGGACCCGCCGCTCGCTCGCGCACTGCGCATGTGCGGGGGCCGCGCGCCTGCGCAGTGCGGGGAGGGCGGGCAGAAAATGGCGGAGGACGCGGGGGTTGCGCAGGAGCGGCCCGGGAGGCGCAGCTGGACGGAGGGTGGGGCGGGATGGGAGTAATAGGATGGTTTGTGGTGCGAGGGGATCTTGAGAGTCGTCTAGGTCCAACCCCCTGCCATGGGCAGGGACTCCTCCCACCAGCGCAGGTTGCTCCAACCTGGCCTTGGACACTCCCTGGGATGGGGCAGCCACGGCTGCTCTGGGAAAACTGTGCCAGGGCCTGCCCACCCTCACAGCGAGGAATTTCTTCCTAATATTGGACAGGGAAGTTAATTTAGTTTTTGATGGAGTTAAACTCAGATCACAGTCATGATCTTAAACAAAACAGAAAAAAACAAGCACTGAAGTCAGGTAGAGGGACTGTGCATATCTTTGGTGCTGGTGCACAGTAAAAACTGCACCTTTGTCTAAGGGATGGAGAAAAGATGTGCAACCATGAGCTGCATGATGTGATGAAAGAGCCACCCCCCAGCTGCTCTTGATTCCTCTTCCTGCTGTTTTCCTGCTCTCCTGGGGCAGATGGTTGGTTGGTTAAGCATAGTCATTGTTTTTAACTCCAATTTACAAATACTTTGCAAGTCTCCACACAGAGTTTTCAACTGTGGCTTAAAATTGTTTGAGTTGTCCAAAACACTGCTGCAGGATTTGCTGGAGACCAGATTTTCAAAAGCTCCCTATAAATCAAGTGCCATTAGATCTACTCACAGCCTCCTCAGCAGAAATTAAAGCCTGCTGTGTTCTTCTTGAAAACGTATTTAGTCACACTCCTGCATTTTAGTGATTTTTTTTTTTCCCCTACCCAGTTTTCAGGACTGAGAAACAAATATTCTGTGTAAGAACCAAGGACTGATATGGGGATATAAATCCTGCAGGCTATTCTAAACAAAAGGAGCGAGATGAAATGATGTAGCCATCCCAATTAGGAAAATATAAATGGAAAAGCCCCTCAACACCAAAAGAAAACAAACAAACAAACAAAAATCCCCAGAAAACCACAGCTCTGCTTAAGGCAACCAGACAAACCTCGGATCATTCTGGCAGACACTTTGCTGTGTAGCACTTTGGCTCAGCTCCGAGAGAAACACAGTGTGGCCTGAGGGTGGAAACGAGTAGTTGTACAAACTGTTCTTAACTTGGCTTCATCTCTGAAGCAAATGGATTTGAAAACTATGCATTTTACAAATATCATTGCACAATGTTAAAAACATGTAACTCCAAAAGGCCACTGCTGTGGAGATGCTGACATTTCTCCTCGTGGTTTTGTGTGTAATCTCAGTCCCATTTAGTCACACAACCACAGCAGCTCACAGAGCTGGTCACACAGCTAAGACAAATGATCACTGACTGATAAACAGGAGGTATTTTGAGTCTCCCCAAAACATGTATTATTTTATATTTGACTCAGATCAAAATAGGCCTTTGAAAATTATTGACTGACCCCAAAATGTAAGACCTTGGAGCTTCAATATCCTCCCTTTAAACAGACCAAAAGTACAGTCATGCAAGGCTGCAGAAAACATGCACTCCAAGTATATCTGAAAAAGAAAAGAATTCTGACTTTATGAGAGTTTATAAATTCAGTGATAGAATTTCCATTTGCCAGGGAAGGCACAGGCTTCTGCTTAAGAACTGCAGTGCTGAACTTGACAGGCCACCAAACAGCTGTCCAGATTTCAGTCCTTGGGAAATGTTCTTCTCCACATTTCCAGAACTGAAGATGAAAGTTAACGACATTCATGTCTTTGTCCTAACTACACTAGAAGGAAAAAAAGGGAAAAGTAATTGCTGTGTGTACTACCACAAGAGAAAACATACATAATTAACTTAACCACAAGCAGGAAACATGTGCTAAGTCACCCAGTAGGACATTCCCCAGCTTCCCATCCAAAAATTCTATGTCATTAGACAACCACTTCACCACAGAAAACACACCACAATCCTCCCCTGCTCCTGGTGAGCTGTAAACTCTCCTCAGCTGTCCCTTCCCTCACTCCTGACCGCTGTCAGTGCTGCAATCAGTATTTACTCTCCTGCCTCCTCCTCCTTTTCGCAATTTCAGCTGGAATCTGTTTACAATTAGGAATTCAAACAAACAAACAAATGTTTAGGAAGAAGTCAGTTTAAGATTCTTTAGAGTGCATGAGAATGTGGTAAATAACAAGAAGAAACTCACAGGGCTTATCGTAACACCTAAGAAAATAGGATTAGAAGTATTAACTACTAAGCAATTAAAATAAATGAAGACCATTATTTATATATGAATAGATAGCCCTTATTGACAAAATAACATCACTTTCTAAAAAATACTCTCTTTTACTACTTAATAAATAGTATTTATTTGCAAACCTACATCCAAAGAAAGTTCACTCACCAATAAGATAATTCTAAGAAACATTTGCTTGCTAAAGCTTTATTTAATGTTAAACAATAATTTCCTGGCCTGCTAGAGGCAATAATTGAACATTCTGTAGTGTTTCTGTAAATAAAGTCACAAGAAGTTACTATCATATTTATATAAAATTTATTAGTGATTTGAAGGTACGTTAAAACATCCTGTATTAACCACTAAAACACAGTGACATTTCACATTACAGTCATGGACAGTATCACAAATGTTAATTAAAACCACAGCTAATTCTGACCATTTCTTTAAATGGATAAGGATTGTAGCAGCAGCAAGGTTAATTTTTCATGGCAGCAACTACAGTTTGTCTTTGGCTGCACAGCCATTCATTTATTGGGCCATAAACTTGTCAGTTCTAAGTTAACTTACACATTTCGCCTGGACTCATTTGTAGGAAGAGGAAGTTGAAGCCTTCCCACCTATTGTTTAGCAAATTCTCCTGTTGCATTTGTTAGCAAGGTCATTATCTCTGTGCTCACAGCAGCCCTGAAATCACCTTTGCTGGCAAAGTCCAGCTCTAATATCAAACCTAAAGCACTGGAGCTGCGTGAGCTATACCATTGTTAAATGATACAGTAAAAGTATGAAATTCACTTGTGTCCAAGCCCTTTCTTCATTAAAGTGACTTATATCAATCCAAAATAAACAATAATTGTTTTAATCTGAACAAATCTTTAGTGATTTTAATTTACTCCAGGCCAGACTCCCCTAATACTTAGGAAGTAAAACATCAATATGCTTTTTAGGTTTATATTTTCAAATATATTTATTTTTTGTTACAAGCATTTCCCTTTCTTGAAGAAATTAACTAATTTAATGGCATTCTGTTGTCACTGCTTTTTCTATTTTGACCTCTTAGTCTATAATTCTAGATCATAACTAGTCCTATCTTCCCCAAAAGATTTTCTACTGAAATTAGAACATAATTCTTGCCACATTCACAGAATTACTTCAGAGGAAAATGTAAACAAATAAGAAGAAATTACTTTTCTTGATTTTGGACTTTTCTTACAGGAAAAACTAACCAAAACAAACAGCTGATATATGAAGTAATGGTAAGTAGTTAATAACTGATTTTCTTCTTTTTTTCCTTTGCTTTTAAAGCATCCTATTTAATAAAATAATCCTAATCATGCAGAACTTCTTGCATTAGTACGTATAGTTTTTTTCACAATATTTTATGTTCCAGGACACAACTGTGCTATGTGAATAAAAGACAGTTCTGTCTCATAATACTGAGTTTTCTTCCCAGCTTGAAAGAACTGGGAGATAATCTATACACAGAGAGAGAAACGTTAATACTGCCACTAAATACCATGTCCCAGTTTTCAATTATTATTACTCATATATGCTACCCTAGCCTACAATTTTTAGCAACATAGTACATCTTTTTGATTTAGAGTCAAATCTCAATAATTACGGTGGATTTAAGTAAAGTCTTCAAGGTCTCAGTAAAAGCTACTCATTGTTTTACCCAACTCTAGTGTTTCAGATACCAAGCACCTCTGTATTATCTGTACCTGTAATTGTGTAATTCACAGAGCATCTTCTGTCATTGTCTGCAGTTGTGCAGAAGGCAACAGAAATTTCTCCAGAATGTGCCATTTTCCCCTCCAAGGCCACTGCAGGACTTTGCTGTGTGTTCTGCACATCTCCTACAGCCCCGTGGCTGAGCTGCACAGCCAATCATGCTGTGATATCTTCCCCGAATTGTTTAGAAAATGCCTTTTGATGTTCCTGTCTCACAGCACAATTCACTTTTCAAACATAACTAAACAATTCAATACAATGTCCTTGTATTTACTACACGAGTTCCCTTGACCACATTCAGCACTGAAGACCTTTCTATTTATTTTGCTTTTTTACAGCTTTTCACAAAAACTAAATACCACAACCATTGTCTTAACAAACAGCTCCCACCTGCCTGTAAAAACCCAGGACTGATCAGAGCAGGACAGGACAGAACTGGGTATTTATTTGTCAGGTTGCTCTGTGTGAGAACTTTCCTGCTTTGTTTATTTTCTCTACAATAAAAGCTGTATCATGGGCAAGTCGTGTTTATAATTTCTGTACCTGGTACAAAGCCTGGCAAATAAGAATTCTACAGTGGAGAGAATGAATACTCAGTGGAGCAGTTTTAAATATATCTCAACATAGCCCATACTCCAATGAGCAGATTTCTGGGTGGAAGTAAAGTTCATTTTGATGGAAATAATATACATAGTTTAAGGCATTAGTAATGCTAATGAAGAGCTGCCAGGCAGATGGACAAAAATAGGCCTGATTAAAGTTAAAGTTCATGTTAAGAAATCCTTGTTCACAACTTGTTCAGTGGAAGAATTAGGTAAAAACTTGTGGAATTTTCACCCATGGTGATTGCCTGTCCAGCATAGTAATAATAGTTTCCCTTGCTAGAAAGAGATGATTTTTTTTTTAACTGTTCTTGTCCTGGTGTGTAGCACATATCTATCATTTACTGGTGGTGTATGGAAGGACTTCCATCAGCAGGTCTGCATCAAGGCTTTTTCCATAAATAAACTAACTCCACTAGAATCCATTTTTGGGGATAATTGTGGGGTACATTTTACAAGTATGTCCTTTTACATGAGCTAACAGTGGGACTATTTAAACAGCTTCTTTAAGGGGGATAAGCTAGTTATATGATGCAATTATTTACTAGGTTAACTAATTTTAGTATATAGTTTCTTCATATGATTTAAAGAATTGACTTAGTTAAATATCTTGAAAAGCAGGTATTGCAGCTTTGAGGGATGAGAAAAATTACCCTGAGCAGGAATGTATTTTGGTGTACTCCCTATATTGCTTTTGGTTCACTTGATAATTGTGTTTAACTTTAAAGAATCTATAGTAACTACACTGAAATAAACTCCAAGTCTAGATTTTGTGAGGGAAACACCTGCCCCTGAAGTCTCATATGCAGCCTTGTCACCCAACACAGTTCTGGCAGGATGGTGTTGTGTGAGGCTTGCAGAAAACAAGTATCTTTCTTGTTCTACATTTTTGCCTTGTTCTGAATTATTCTTTCTTTTGTGTCTGCTAGTTCCTTAAATATTGCTCACAATGAACTCACCTGTGAAAAGCAAAATTCTGGAAACTGTAATCAAAATTCTTTGCCTGTCCACTTTTTATCAGTGACTGAAAATGCCATGGGGTAAAATAATACCACCAGTGAGCAGCAAGGTTAACACTGGTCTTGTCCTGCACATCCAGAATTATCTGGTTTTAGTCAGACAAGTATCTGGAGATGAGTTTGAGGCTTGCCCTAAGACAATGTGATTTTTCACATGATAAGAAAACACTTTAGACTTCATTAAGTGTAAGAGGAGGTGACTCAGGTAGCAGTGGTATATATTTCCCTCTCTTTAACCACATGCAAAGTCTATTTCTTCAGCAACCTTAGCACTTTATATGATACAAAATTAATAGGGAAAAAAAAAAAAAAAAGGATAATTATCTGCCAGGTTAGTGTACTGAGCTAATCCACATCTTTATTATCCTGAGCTCTGACCTAAGGAAAAGGGGACAAACACTTTGGCAGTGAGAGATTACCAGACTAATAGTAATATAGTACCAAATGCTCAATGCTCTCACCTTTAACTCTCCACTAAAAGTGCTCTGATTCATGAGATGTGACAGTTTATACTCTGACAATTGGGAAGATTTTTATCCTTTTCTGCTGCCACGTTGATTTAGGGACCAATTCTGTGTGCCCTGACAGCCACAGTTCTCAGCCTCGTGCTCTGAGATCAATGGAAATTGTGCAAAGAGAGCAAGGGCTGTAACTGGGGGTGAGTTAAGCTTGGCAGCCAGGTCAGTGTAGAGTAGTGTCCATTTCTGGGTCAGAACTATTTGGCATCGTGCTCTCTATTGAATCTTCAGTGATGGAGAGTGTGAACACACACCTGCCGAAAGAGAACCCTCTCCTGCACACAACTCTCTGAGGAACACGAGCACAAGGGCATGGCAGATGCTTGGCCCGTTGCTTAATGTGTTGTAGGAAGGTGACAGAATGGCACAGTGACAGGGATGGCACAAGAACTACAAGTTTTGTTTGTGGAACAATATCGATTCAATTTATAGGAATGATTACTATCCAGTTTCTTTAAAAATCCTTTTATTTTTCTGACAATCCCACAATTTCAGACTAGAAATGGTGTAGAAGTCTGTGGATAAAATTGTCCATGGAGAAGACAGCAGGAGGGAAGAGTTAAAGTCCACAGGAAATCTTCACAGGTGGAGAGGGGTGAGACCATCCCCAGGAGTGTCTGAAAGAGAATCAGAGGAGCAGTAAGAGGGGGCTCAGAGGGCCAGGAAACAGCTGTGTAATCTGCTACTCAAGGTGCCCAATGGCACAAGAAAGGTCAGGGGTTCCCAGTTTGGTTAGAAGATCATTGCAGACTTCACTAAGGGTGGTTTCACTGCAGTCTAATTGAGGAGTGGAACTGCATGGAGCTCTCTATCTGCTGAAATTTGGGGGTTTGTGGTCTAAATCATGATTATTGCTTGGGGGGATTTATCTCTTTAAATTCTCCCAAGGCCTTTTGAACCTCCCACCCCCTCATTAGGGAACAAGTTTAGGCACCTGAGGGCAGTGCCCGTGCCCAGGGGTGTGGGATTGCTGCCTGCAGGTAACAGCTCTGTTAGTTCTGAACTCTTTGTTGTGAAGTTCTTGCTTTTCTTTGCCTTTTACTATTTATAGTTCTGCTAACAGAAAGCCATTAGCTGGAAGTTGCTTCAAATTTTATTTGAACTTTGGTGTTACATTCAAACATTTGGGCTGCTGTAAAAGGAATTTTTTTTGTTTGTTTGTTTCTGCCTCTTGCTTTTTCCTGTCTCCTGGTGCTTTCTTTTGTGTACATCCAACATTCATGTGACTGGCGTTAAGTGAATTGCAAAAGTGATCTGGATTCAAATGTGCCTTATTTTTTAAAATGGTTGGGTTTAGCTCAGCCCCTTGATTTAGTCTGTTGTGTGCTCTCAGAAATGCCTGCACTGGTAGGAGAGGGAAGGTGGGTAGGACAGCAGTGCAAAGCCCTTATGCACTCAGCAATCCTTCCAGGGCTCCATCTCCCTGCTCTGACCTGGCCCAGCTGCCTCATCTCGGCTCAGGCTGCTGAGGAAGTTGCTAAATGTTGAGGAACAGCTGTGAGGAGGCCTGTGAAACAGAGCCGTGTGAAGTAAAAACAACATTACAGGCTGAGATAGGCTTTTTGGTGGTTAAAGATTAAAACCTGAAAATATTAATGTGGAAACATGAACTCCTAAGTGAAAATATTATGAACTTATTGGAAGATATCCACATAGCAATTGTAATACTGTATTAATCCAGTCAGGGCAAGTTTATTTTTATCTCCCAGGAGTTTGCTTGTGTGGCCAGCAAGGGTTCTTACTGTATTTTGTCAGCTTGGTGAGTGTGCTGTTCTTAAGGAAATAACTTGTTGAACCCAAGTTATGCTTTATGTGTGTTACTTTCTAAATTATTGTTTTATGTTTTTAAGCTGCTTACATATCTTGTTTGTACAATCTGTCTTGAAATCTGAATATGTCTAAAATAGTGACCCAAGCAATGATGGAGGGTGAATTTTAGTAGTATTATTGTTTTGTACTCTGGAATTATATAGAGGGAAGTGTTTTGACTCCTTTGACTTGATATGGGGAGTATCAAGGCACAGCTCTTCAAATTTCATGACAACAGAAGAGCTTTTCTGCATTTAGTTCCTTTTGGCCAAGTCAGTTTAAATAAAAAAAAAATGGTTTTGTTTATTTCTGGTTCTTTTTGCCTCTCAGTGTAGTATTTTAAGTGTTTAATAATATTCTGATGGGTTTAGGTCACCCTTTGAGTTCAAAATGTCTTTTGTGGTTTTGTCAGTTATTTTCTTTACCCATTTAATGAACCTAATGTAGCTGTAAGATGGTTATTTTTTAAAAAACTTTTAAGTAATTCATAAAATACTAAAGACTTTTCATCCCTTTTCATCCTCTGTGCTCTTCTAATTTAATCTTAGTATGATTTGCCTAGCCATGGCTAACCTGCTAAATTGACTCTTGAAATTACTTTTCCAAAGTAATTCAGCCCTTTAACAAAGCTATTTATTTTCTTCTGTCTCTAATAAACAAATGCCTGTCCCAAGAGAGTACCTATAGTTAAAAATCTACTTGAAGCTTATTCTGTAGGTGGATTCTAGAACATCATGGCTTTTCTGGGTTGTGTAAACCACAATGTTTGTTGGATTTTTTCCTAACAGCACAAAGCTATATTTATTTCTGTTTGGAAGCTGGTTAAATAAGCGCTGGCTGTAAGTGCTCAAACAGGCTAAGGCAGAGTAAGCATCTTGATGCAGAGCAGTGTCCAGTGTTACCTTTGTCTGAACCAAGAAAGCTTAGTCAGCACATGGCACTGTGTTGCTCAGACTCTGAACTGATTAGTCTGAATTCTCGTGGCTCTCCTTGGTCTCCAGGCACACCCAAACAGCCAAACACGGCCCTGCAGGGGCTTTTGCAATGCTGCCTTTGGAGGACCTCTTCTAGTGCAGAATTTACTGGTGTTTTGTTTTTTTTTTAAGCTTGTTATCTAGGTTTGAAGAGAAAAACAGTTCAGTAAAACTGGGCTTTAAGAGTTCAGTTCCTGGTTTTTGAGTTATGTTTGAGAGACCAGTCACTTAAGTGAGGTAAGTCACTGAATGACTTAATGCAATTACATGGTCACCTGATCATGGTTGTGTAGACTACAGTGGAAAATATTTTGATCATATGAATGTTTAGATAAGAGAGATGACATAATTGTGAGCAACTCCTAGTTTTTAACAACTGAGATATTTCAGATTTCATAGTGATTATGGTTAATTGGGAGTCTTGGGCTTTACATTCATTATGTCACACTCTCTTAAATCCTGAACAATACTTGCCACAGATTTCAATAATATTTTATTTATTGTTATGGGAAAGGCAATCAAGTGTACATTCCTCTGCTGGTAAATATAGTGGCAAGCTGCTTATGAGTCAGGACTCTGGCAGATAATTTTGCTGCATGACAGTGAAAACTTTACTGGCTTGCTGTGATGTTCCTTATGTGAACAAGTAACAACTTCTTGGATCTTATTTGTTTTTCCCATTCCAAGGGAGATGTTTTCGGTGTTCACTGTACTGAGCTTATGCTTATAAAGGAGTAGAAAAAATCCACAACTTAAACATGAAATCATTACGGAGTGTAGCACAGAGCAAACTTGGAGATGTACAGTGTTATATCCATTGGTGGTTAGTAATTTGTATTTCAAAGGTTCATGACTAATTTCCATACAGAGTTTATATAGGAAGTGTAAGTTACTGGATCAACACAGTAGAACTCAGTAACCAGAATACAACTAAATAATTTTTACAGCAGTTTTGAAAGTCTTTGGATATTGATGTAATTTTTTAGGTGAGGAAAGTGCATTTTAAGCTCACATGAATTAATAAAGACTTGCAACAACAATAATTTGGGGAAAAAACTTTCCTGCTAGCTCTTTGTATATCTCCTAACTAGTATATTTTCTTTTTTTTTCAGTATAATCTATAAAATAGAGAAGGACCTGCTTGTCAGCAGCTTGTTAGGATTTCTTAAATTTAATACTAGCTTTGAACAACAACTGATTGCTCAAGTATGACCAATGCTTATACTTAATTCTGTATAAATATTTTATATTTAAAATAAACTAGCATAAGAAGTTTATCATCTCAGATTAGAAGATCAAGAGCACTCAGTGACTAGGCAGCTGGACATTCAACTGAGATGAGGAAACAGTCTTTGTTCCTGCTCAGTTACTTGAACCTTGGGCTTTTACTGTGACTGGCCTGGGAGATGAGTGTATTAATCTAATAATCTTTTCACGTAAACAACAAGAGAATCAGAAGTGATTGGCATGTTTAAAAAACCCCCAAATTAAAAATTTTCTGGTCCAGAGTACTATGTGGGAGAGTGAAATGCCCAGTTCAGTTCCATTTAGCAGAGTGCCAGACCTGGCCTTCCAGCACCAAGATGCTCCTGTCTCTGGGTGGCAGTACCAGATGCCTCAGTCTGGAGCTGGGGAAGCTTTTCCTGACACTGGTGCATCTTCTCCAGAGCGTGTCAGTTCTCGTTCTCATCCCCTGCTGCTCTGGACTCTGTGTGTGCTGTGGCTGCTGCTCCTTCCCTGTCAGGCCTGCACTCCCTGAGCTCTGCCCTGCTCAGGCTGCAAACAGCATTGTGTCCACACTTCTCTTCCCACTCTAAAGCAATAAAGCAGGATGTAGATTGTCTTGTTCACTGATAATTCATTATTTGATCTGTTTAGCTCCACATCTGTAGTTCAAATGCAGACGTCAATGCCTTCTGCTGTTGGTTCCTGAATATTTATTTACTAATTAAGTGTAGGAAACATAATGAAATAACTCCTAGAACTAATAGAATACAATAATTTAACATGAGGTCCTGGGCTAATATACGTACTTAGAACTGAAGTTAATGAAGTGTTAAAGTGATGCACAGCAGCCAAGATTATCCTAATCTGGTTTCAGTGACATGAACAGGAGAATATTTGAGCTTCTTTTTAGAAATCAAGTACCCTGTTCTGATAACAGAGGAGTTTGCCTCTCTAAAGTGAAATATATTAAGAGCATTAGTAGTTGCCTATAACACATTCCTCTGATGGCAGTGCCTTCTTTGCATAAAATGATTGTTTAAAAAATAGGCAAAACCTGTATTGATTGAAATGAAATATGTGCTTCTAAAACATATGCAATAATTATTAAAAATGTAAAAGCTTTTTGATTCTGGAATAATTTTGAAGAAAAGATTGGTCCAGGTGGTTAACACACAGAGCATCTTTGGTTGTTGTTTTTTTTTTTTTTCTTTCTTAATTTATTTTTCTGTAGGAGTGTCTTCATAAACAACTATTTTGTGTTTCTTTGTTCTCTTCTTTGGAAGTTAAAGTATGATTCCAAAGTAGTAGAAGTTATTGGGAAGTTGGTGACATGTGTTACAGATGTTGAGGTTGCTTTGAATCCCTTCATTATATTGTACACCCTTTGGCAAAGCAAGGCATAACCTGAGGAATTTTACTTTTGAGACAATAACCGTTTGTAGATTGCAGGAACAAAATTGGTGGAGTTACTTTGTACAAATTAGGGTGACCTGAAACACTAATAAAGGCTTAGAATCATTGCTTGGGCTGATGAAGGACTAAGTCACTCAGGAGTCTCTTAAATAATAGTGCATTGCTGCCATATCCTAATATTATCTTGGAAGTATAAGAAGCTTGCTAGGGCAGAGACACTTGTAAGCAAAAACTTTTTGTGATTTTTGATTTTAACATACTATTGCAGCATGGGCTG
>JAWWEV010000152.1:4501520-4521547 GCA_035583235.1 Hafferia zeledoni | reverse complement strand
GAATGTTCTAGCGCTTATTTTTCCTCTGTAGTATGTGACCAGTAGCCACGAATAAGCTGAATTTATCCTGAGTCACAAGGGATAACGAGAAATATTTTATGATCCCGCTGGTATCTTCTTTCAGGGGTGGGTTCATGTTGGAGTTTGCACCTCTCTGACACATATTGACCTGTTTCTTTCAAGGGCTATTTATATTTCTCCAGGGTGAAGTAAAAGCTTCTTTCCCGTCAGAAACAGGCATGTGCTGGCTCCTGGGGCTGTGCTGTCCTACTCTTTAGATCTGTTGTGCCCTGTGCCTGGTTCCCAGCAGCTGCACAGCTTTGGGAACAGGGAGGAAAGATGAGGGAAGGGATAACAGGAGGATGGGGCAAACCTAACCTTTGAAGAACTAGGGATCCTGGGAATATGTGTTCTTCCTTAGCTGTACAGTGTGGCTGCAGCTCAGTTTTACTGTTTCAGAGCCTCTTCAGTTTTTGGCTGCTCCTGCCTTTGTCCATTCACAGTTAATCGAGAAATTCACTGTTTTGTCTTTCATGAGACCAATTCTCTCATGAAATGGCAACAGTGATTTGGAGATTGTATAAAACTGTCACACCAGTTCCTTTGACTAGTGTCACACTAATAGCATCACTGGAAGGGGAGAGAAATGAGCTAACCTGGAAAAAAAAAAAAAATTCTTGAATAAGTGTCATAAGTGCAGGATAGACCTATGAGAATAATAATGAAGAATAGGAAGAAAAAGCATATGGATTTTGCATGAGTTTTCCTGGAGCTTTTTTTTTTTTTTATGGGCTATATCAGTATGTGGAAGCAAGTGCTCTGTCTGTAGGCAAACTGGAGCTGTTGTTGGTTACGTGGTGACTAATGTGGCCACAGAGTTAGCAGAAGGCAGGAAGCAGCTTCTCGCCAGACTTCCTTTGGGTGATGCCTCAGCACGACCCTGCTCAGGAGGGAGCGGTAATTTGGCAGCTCTGGGACACGCCCAGCATTGTGCACTGCAGCAAGTGGGGACAAGAGAGGCAGTTTGGGGTGCTAGAATGGCAAATCATGGGTTTGACCAATTCTTCAGTTTCTCCTTGTGCAGGTACAGGAATTTCAGTGGTGCCAGAGATCTTTCCACAGACCCTGAGAGTTGCTACATACCAGATCTCTGAGTAATGATGTCTCATGAGGAAAAAGCTTAAGTGCTCCATTTGCTGCAGGATCAGTCAAGATGTTTTTGATTTAATAAAGAAGTAAATACAAATAAAAAATACATTTTGAAAATGTGGGCTTTTCAGCAGCAAAACAGGCATGAACTTAAAGCATTGAAATGACTCTTAAACTCTGCTTCAAGCAGGGTTTTCCAGCTGACAGACAAATAAAAGTTCATGAAATGCTTAAAAGAAATGTAGGTTTCTGCAGTCAGTCAACACATATTTTGCTGTGTGGGGTCTGTGCTTCAATTTGAACTATTCTGAAGAGCAAACACTTGTGGCTGAGGGCCTTTGACTCGGCACTTCTGTCTGAGTCATGCTGCAGACTGAGGATGAGGAACAGTCTGTATGATCTCGGTGGAAATATTTGATTTTTTTTTTGATCCAATTTGGCCACCTCTGAAGTGATGGATGTCATTTTAAGCTGTGCTGGCAGCGGTGGCACAGCCACGATTGACTGTACCACGTTTGTCTGTGAGTCTTGCACGGAGCTACAGAGGAGTAATGAGTGATAGGGAAGTACCCAGCATTTACTGACAGTGTCCTTTACACACTTAATGATGACTAATATGTTAGTTAAAACCTGAGTGAATGCAGCTAATGATGTCTTGCTCTGTATTTCTGGAGCTGAAACACAGACCAGTCTGACTCACTATTAAACATTCCAAAAAAAGCTGTAAAGGGGAGCTGCACTAGACCTGTTGCTGCATGGAATTCCTAAAGAACTTGTTTGGTGGGGGTGAGGCAGAATGCCTGGCTGCTAGGAGAGATTTTGAAAGTCTAATAATATTTATAAAGACAAAATTCTAACAATACAGTACTCAATGAATGGGAAAAAAAAGCATTGCTTTCATTATTACAAAATACTACCTATATCTATTTCTTTTTTTTATTTAATTTAAATTTTTGGAAGGCTTTCCCTAATCTAATTCCTTTTCACATTAAGTCTGAACAAATACATTTCTTTGCTTTGGAGTAAGGACTGCCTGCATGCTTCTTTCTCACTGGATTTTTACTTTCCAGACCTCATTAGGCAGTCAGTTGAGCAGGCTAAATGAGTGTTCCAGTGGTAATGGATACTTACTCCATGTAAGTACAACGAGATTATGAGATACTGCAATGCTGAGCACTTAACTGCACAGTAGTATTTATATTACAAATAAATGCATGGAGTAAATAACTCAGCTGTTTATGATGGCAGAGTGATACCCTACTTGTTAATAGAGTTGATCTGGGTCACTAGATAAGGGTTTGCTTTCTGCTTTGAGTCTTGTATCTTCCCTTCCACATATCTGAGTGGATCTGAGCCTTTTCTGAAAATAAGTGCCCCATTTTAAGGTATTTAAACCTGACTGGAATATGAGTAGGCAGAAAACTTCCAGCCAAACATGTTTATGAAAATCAGCCTGTGTTATGTCAATCCAATTTACACACATTCTAAGTTCTTATTTTGATTTGTAACACTGCAGATTGTTGTTGTGATGCTTAGATAATTTTGCAAAACTTGCCTCAATTTCTCCAGTCTTTGATTATAGATATTCAAATCTAAGGGAATTCAGATTCAAATAGCTCATGGTTTGGGAGTTAAGAATCATAAAAATAAAAAACAAAACTAGGAGTGTAAAAGGATAATTAATCTGATGAGCAGCAGAGTTCATGAAGCCTGACTTGCTTAACTGTCTTGCTCAAGTTTTCATATCTGGAGTTTCATCTCTGAAATTATTCCAGCAGATGAGGCACTTACCTCTTTCCCACACAGGTTCTCTGGTGTGTGAGGGATGAATTTATGCTGTTGCTTTTTCCTTTCAGCACAGAATGTATTATAGATCTCTCCTCTATATTGCTCACCCTCTTCAAAGGTGTTGTAAAGACTGTCTTTTGAGTTTTTTTTTTTTTGTGAAATTGCATTGAAATGGGAATGGAAAAAAGAGATAACACAAGTTGTTTATAAGACTGGTAGTTCAGAAACTTTAGGAAGAAAGTTCTGATAGTAATCTGAAGGCTTTTTACTTTGTCAGAAACAGCAAAGTGTTTGTAACATGAACCGGGTAAGGTTTTAACTCCCCTCTGTCATCTGCTTATATTGGTGTCCTCTAAATAATTAAGGGTAACTTCTGTTTTCCTTGTCAAGTGATTTGTGAAACAGTAACTAAGCAGGGGATCAGTGCACTTCATGTCACAGTGGGTGCTCAAGTGACCTGATCTTCCTCACTCTCCATGCTGCTCTGGGAAGCAGAGTTTCTACATACAATTATTTTTCTCTTAGTGATCCAAGAACTGTTTTCTCTGGTTATCTTTCATAAACATTACTGAATGTACCAAGTCATCAATAAGAATTCTTTTGAATTTATTTTCTGAATTTTGGAGCATCTCCCCTTTCCTGGCCCTTGCCCCCACTCTTTGCTTATGATTTGGAAGGGAAAGGTTAGGGATAGAGTCCCAAAATAACTTGGTACCTCCCGGAGTATTTGTATGACAGAATCCCAAACCATATTGCCCAAGGAAAAACGGGATGAGCTCTGTTTGCCCTCAAGTTCAACAGTGTTGCCATGAGGTACTGCCCCCCTTGGTGCTGTGCACTGCTTTTTAAACAGGAAGAAAGAGTGAACTGCATGGGCCTAACACAGGAAAATGAGAATTGCTATGCTGGGTGAATCCCTGAACCATATTGACCACATCCTTTTTTATTTGCAATAATTAGTTAATTTGCTTAGCAATAAAACTATCGATAATTATGCCTGAAAATAATTAAGATATTTCTCATTTGCTCTGAGTCTGAATATAAGTTACCAGTGGACTACATCTAGTTCTTTTAAACTATTAAGTAGTCAAAAAAATAAAGACTAAAATCTGCTTATTCAAAGCAAGTTACACAGATAAGAATATGTGCTTTGAAGAGCAAGGTTGGTTTGTGATGTCTTTTACGCTGCACCCCAAATTTTGGTTGCTGGTGCATTGCCTGTTAGAATGAGATGGAAAGAAATGGGGATATATTTTACCACTGTAAAATAGTGTTATGTCTAGACAGTTAATGCTGGGTGGAGTTAAAAAAAAGGTTTGCAGGACAGATGCTGTGTGCAACACTTCATTTATGGTTTAAGTGCTGAAGGACCAAACTCATCAAGTTATTGCAGGGTTCCTCCTGTCGTTTCTGGAGCAGTGGTTAAATCTGCTTTGTGGGCAGGAGTTTCTGAGGTGTTTCAAGGCACCCTGAAAACAGTTGCCTTCTCAGTTGGCTATTCCAGGTGGGAGCCATTCCCAGTGACAGAATCTGGGTAATGAGATGTCTGCTTAAGTGATTTGTTCAACTTGCAGGCTCACTCATTTTGTTTGGAACAATCTTTCTTCCCTGCTGATTAAGTAATTTCTAATGCTAGCTGGTATTTGCATGTAAGTTTATAGAATAAAATTACTTTAATGACATGGAAAAAGGGGAAAATTGGAAAAAACTTAACATTTATGATTTCACTCACTCATTGGCTCATTACCTTGAAGAAGATATAGTGGATGATTTATACTTATGTATTCTACATTTAGAATCTGCAATGGAAAAAAGTCTCAGGTGCTGCAATTTTGCAAAACAGATCCCTTAGACATATGGAAATGTAACTTGTACATTCAGTGCACAACTGAGTAATCCCCTGGTACAGAGCAACCAACTACGTTGAGCAACCACAATTAAATATGCTTAAATCTCCTACAAAGCAGCTTTATATAGAACTTCAAGTAGAAAGTACAAATAATTCTGCAGTTATGAGCTGTGGATTATTGTTAATGTGCACAGATTTGTATTGTGTTTCCCTCGGCCAGTGCTGATGTGAGAACAGCCAGGGCTGTTTCCAGGGGATGGTAGCCAGGACCCAGGAACAGTGTCAGGAATCATAATCACAGATATAAACCAGCTCTGCTTCTAAACTTGTTTTGTCTGATATTAGGAAAGAAAAGCTTCCCCACCCATTCCAGGCTGGAACAGGCACCACTGTTGTGGCCACTCATACAGGGTAATTCCTCAGGAATAGGAGGAGCACAGTGAAGAAAGCTCATTGTAACACAGAGCAAGGCTGGCTTTTAAAAAGGCTACTCAAGTGGCTTCTGAAAAGCAAAGCAGAACATCTCCTTAAGCTCTCCAATACCTCAGTTTGCTCTGCTGTGTCTCAAGTTACCTGGAGATTTAACAAGAGTTAAAATCTACAGCCCTATCATGATTTTATCCAGATGAAAACCAATTCACAGTTTAGTCTTTGCTAATTATTTCCACTCAGCTTTGTTGTGTGCCAGAATTTTCAGTTGTGTTTATTGTTGTTACTTGTTGCTCTGGAAATAATCATTAAAAGGAAATGGGGCATCACCACTGTACATAGTAATTCTGTGAAATACAATTTTAAATAAACTTGTCTTTTCATAACCCTGCTGAAAAGTATCAAATGCTTCCAGACTCTACAGTGTTTTGCTCTAGAATGTGACACAGTGTTAAATAAATAACTTAAATTGGAAAATTTGAGAAAAAAATGAGATAGTTCCTGGTAACTGGCAATAATATTGTAGCAAATTTAATGAAGTAAATAATTTCAGAAAAAGATGCATTCTATGGAATTAGGAAATTACCTAAATGTGATTAATCCTATTTTGTCAATAGTTTAAGAGGTGTGTTGCTTTATCATGTCAAACTCTTGCTAGTGATGGAAGATCATTTTGGTCCTCAGTTTTTTACACTGAAGCTCCAGACACCTTGATCTAGACTTGTGTGGACTTCAGTCAATAAAGCTTTATGAATTTGCCCTTATACCCTAATGCTCTTGTGCTAACTCTGTTTTGGGCTCTAGTTTGTCTGTAAGACTTTACTTTGAAGCCCTACTAGGAACTGCTATATTTAAGAAATCTGATTTTCCAGCATGTAAAGAGGCATCATGTAATTAGATAAAGAAACTTTTTTTGTTGCCCTTGAAGGCCGTAGTCAAAATGAGTCACAAATTAATGGTAAGGGACAGTATTGCCTCTTTAGGTGTTTGAAAAGTCAAGAAGGTAACTGAAGGTTGAGCTGAGACTATAATAAAAGCTTTCTAGAAATTATCTCTGGCACTTGGAGACCAGCTGGTCATTGCAGGTAACATTTATGTCACTAACCTGCAGTAAACACAGAACATAAAGGTTTGGAGAGTCTGTGCATCTCTGAAGGAAGGGACATGTGGAAAACCAAAGCATCTTTGTGTTGAAGAAATGGGAGTGTTTTCTTGTGTTATTCTCATGCATTGATCCTTTACACAGGGAATATCGATTTCTGTTTGAGAAATCCAGGTTTTGACCTTTGTCAGGACAAAATTGCATTCCAATTGTTACACATTGTGAAGTAGCAGGTTTTGGAAACAGGCACAGGGTAGGAACAAGGTATCTGTGGTGCTGAAATCAGCTGGCAGTACAGACCATGTGGGGTCAGTGCTGCACACTGAGAGCTTTTTCAAGTGACAGTCATCAGCTGAATTTCCTTTCACAGAGTTCCTCTTTTCTTGTGTTTTAAGTTCTTTAAAATTCTGCCACTACCTATTGCTGTTGATCTATTTGAATGTGTAACTCAGGAAGTAGAAGCAAGACTGCTGAGGCATAACTTGGAATTGCAAGTGGATCTGTTGAGTCCTTATCACCTTTAGTCCCTCCCAGTTGCATGATTCCATAGTTCCTCTTAATTATGGATGCTTCTTTATGCTATGTAGTCCCTAGGGGGCAAAACAGAGGTCTTGGTATGTGCTCAGACAGTCTCCTCTGAAAAAGTCTCAGATGTGGGTGTATGAAAAGAAGGTCTTAGAAAGCAGAGGTGACAGTCTAAATAATAACAAAAATGGTGTTTGTGAGGGTGACAGTGAATCCTGTACAGGGAAATACAGTGGTCATGGGTAGTGTCACAAGTGCAGTACAAGTTTGAGTTTGTTGACCTTTAAGAGCCAGACTCACCTGTCAAAGTGATACAGGTGTTCCTGCAGGGCAGCTGAGCCCTTTGTGGCACAGAACTGCATGAAGAGAGAACATAATGAATGAGTAATTTTACACAAAATGAAGTATTTTATCATTATTTCATGTCTTACCCTAAATTTTCCACAGTTCTAAAAACTGTCCAAACTTTCCGGGAATACAAAATTAGACAACAAATGGGATGGTTGGTTGTATGTATTTTTACTTCTGCATGTATAAATGCAGCACATGTTTTTGCAAGTCTGCATGTTTTGTTATGGGTTTTAGTAGGATCAAACCACCCCAGTGTTTCCTGAGTCTACAGTGAGGACGTTGGTGTTACCACTGATTCACGAACTGCATTGTGATTTATGTCCTCTGGAGCTTTGCTGGATGGGAAATGGTGATGAAACAGGAAACCAGGCATTGTATGAAAACATCCATAAGTATGTAATGGGAGGAAAAGGCTGCAAAAGTAATTTATGAAGGATATGGCTGTATGTTCTGTATAAAAATATATTTATTATTGTGCACAGCTGGATATTGTAATTGTTGATAATAATGCAAGAGACTGACTTGATGGAAAGTTGACTTCTGACCTGAACCTCGGGACTCAGGGGGGAAGAAAATCAACTTGCAGGGACTGACAAAAGTAGTGATGTTTTGGTGTAATCAGGAAAAAAGAATTGAAAGGATGTTGTTTAAATGAGATCACTGGGGCATATAAAATCCTTCGGTATGTATTTCCACTTTGATTTTTGAAATATTGCTTTTCTTCCTTGGGCAGAACAAATACACCTTGAAAACTTTTATAACAAGAGATGGCGATGGTGGTTAGACCTTACAAAAAATCAATAAGCCTGTCTGAAAATGAATGTACTTGCTGTACAGACTGAAAGGGTTAAAGTACAGGTACACTGAACTAAATGTCTGCAGCTGAGCACTACAACATTCCTTGTTTGATAAATACGTGGATAGACATAAAGGGAAGAGTCTGGGAACTTGTTTGAGCAGCTTCACAGGTAGGACTCTGGGTCAGGGCTTTCTCTGCCTTACTGCCATTTGTAAGTTCTGTTAATGGAAGTTTTCTGAAGAATACTTTTGAAATTAACTGAGATATACAGTTTTATAAACTAGTAATAAATTCTTCATATTGAAGGCTGGGCTTTATTAATTTAAACCCAGGGGTTTTTTCTGTCTGATATAAGCTAACAAATGACTCTGCACTGTCAGCAATAACTATAGGAGGAGAAATCATTGGGACAAAAGCATTTCAAGATATCAAATATATAAGGAGCAATTAATAACCATTTAAGCTTCCAGATATAGCAGAAGCAATTCAAGCCTGAGTGGTCATGCTCAGCAGAGAATGCCTGTCACAGAATTGGATTTGAGCTTGGAATGTCACTGAAATGTGATTCCCTACCCTGGTCTTGTTTGTTATTGAAGGTTTGGTTTGCAGCAAGTTTTTGTCAGTATGACCCCTAAAGATACTGTTTGTAGACTGTCTATTAGCAGAGTAATAAAGAAGTAATAAAGGAGGACTCACCTGTCTGGCAGGTGTAGTTGGTGAGAAATAAGGTTAGAGAAAATTGCAGATAACTTGGTCTCCCCTTGGTACTTTTGAGCCCTGACAAAGGAGGGCACATAAGTGTTTGTTCTATTCCAAGTGGTAGATTGTGCAGGCACTATTTTATTTGAAGGGAAAAGAACTGGAACAGGAGAGCAGGTTGAAGAGAAGAAAGGTTATTGCTAAAACTGGTACAGCTTTTTCCAGTGCTCCTTCCAGCAAGATGCTGCACAGAGTACTGGTGTTAATTAGAGGAACGAATACAAAGCAGGAGTTTGAAGTTGTGATGGATTACAAGAGGATTTTTAATGCTGAAATCTTTTTTGTTTTGTTTTTCCTGCGTGGGGACCTCCTTTAAAGGTTTAGCCTCATGAAAGAGCCAAAAATCAATATGCTAGGAGTAGATGGGATTTCCACAAATCTGAGAAAAGTATTATTGTAATAGTTAATTCAGTGTTAAATATCAGGTGTTGCTTTAGAGAATAAATATGTCACTAGGGCACATTCCAATCGTTCTTACCTTCATGTGTTTTCTGAGCAGAGTTTCTTGCTGAAATTTATTTTAAAGGCATTGATATACCTTCAACTTTGAATAAAATGAAGATGAAAGCAGAGAAGCATGAAATACTTATGGATTTGCTTCACCAAATATTTCTGCTGCTACTGTGACCAGGGAAGAACTGGGTTTTATAACTTGTGAAAAGAAAAACAATAAAAAAACCCACAAGCCAAACTCTGAATAATCTGACTAGAACTAAAATTAAACTGCCCCTCCCAGAACGTTGCCTTCTGTGCATCCTTCCTCCCGTGGCTGGACTTCAAGTGCCATCTGAGGAGAGAAGTGCAGCTTGGCTTGGCAGTTTCGGCATCTCTGCTGTCCTGGGCGAGTCACTCAGAGCTTCAGGAAGCTTTGGGGGCAAAGTGTTTGTTTTGAGCCTTATCACGGCGCGTTCAGACTCGTGCTGGTGCGTTCCGGGAACATCGTACTGCGGTAGCTTTGGGAATGTGATGCTTCCCTCTGCTGGCCGAGCCACTGCGGAAATTTTATAGTCCCGTGGAACAAGCAACAAAAATATTTTTAAAAAGGGTAGAGTGTGCTTAGGATCGAGGTAAGAGGATTGTCACTGAAGTCTCTCTCTCACACAGCAAATTAAATCCCTTACCTATCACAAACCAGCTTTCTATTGTAAAGTGACAAACATCTGTCTGTTCTGGAAAGGAGTAAATACACTAATATTTTAAGCCACTTCATGTCTACCAGTAACACTAACACTGAGTCTTTGCAGTACGTTACAAAGTACATGCAATTAAGTATTTAATGTTGCAAGGAAGACCTTTATCCAGAATGGAACTCATGACCCCCCTATAGCCCCTGACTGATATTTAAAACAAGCTTATCTTTGAGCTTAATTTCAAGAGTTTAAATGCTCTTTTTATTTCAGATGAGCATTTGTGCATAAATCTCAGTCTATGAGTTAATGCAAAACCCATACACATTTTATAGACAGTCACAGTTCCTAAGATAACAAGAAGAAATGCTTAGATTGTGATGGTGGTGTATTCTCCACGAAATGAGTTGCCATTGATGACAATTTTCTAACTAGCATGAGCATTCAAAGATACTCAGTGCAGTATATTGAGAGTTCATGGTATGAGAGCCTCACACTGCCTAAGCACTTGCTCTTTTAGAATTGCATTTACTTGTTCAAAAAAGCTAAAGATAGTTATCTTGTGCATTTATGGTAGAATTTGAACACTTAAGGATTTCCAGACTTGGCTTATTAGGTTTCTTGAATAGAAATAACATAGTCTGAAGTTGGGAAAGAGCACATCTTCATGGGTCTTGGAAATTGTAGTTGTCCCTCAGGGGCAGAGTTGTGTGATGAGGTGAGTTAACTGGCTGTAAAACATGAGTAGAAAGCAGAACCTTGGACAGCAGTGAAATTTGTACCAAGACTTAAAGCACAGAGGGTTTTTGTCTTTTCAAAGCAGGTGCCTAAAGTGACAAATGAATGGTATTGAATGAGCCACAGGAGACTTCAGCACAGGCTGTGTGACCTGATCACTCTGAGTGGATGGCACAAAACAGTTTTCTGTGAAATATTTCAATATTTTAAAAGGTGATTGGCTTCCAATTTTCAGCAAACAGTAGAGTTTCTTAAAAAAAAAAAAAAAAAAAAAAAGATGAAGCTCCATTCAACATTTAAGTGGACACACCAGAGAGACACGTGGCTTTGGGCAGCAGGTTTGCTGAGGGAGAGCCAAGGCAATAAGCTGACAAGGAAGTGTATCTTAATTAGTTGCCATTTAGAAACAATCTCTGTGAAATGGCCTTTGAGAATTTGGAAACCTGGCCACAGACCTCCTCTGAACTCTTCCTGTCAGTATTGTGATTGTGCAAGGACTCTGCACTTGATTGATACTTAAAGAAACGTGGGAGTATTGCATGCTCTTGCCAAAACAGGAATGAAAATGGTGGGGCTTTGAGGGAGTTTGTTGCCTGAAAATGAGTCAGCTAGTTTGGGGTTTTTTGCTCTTATGGGACAGTACTGCACTGATGACTCCTTGAACTTTTCAAGGCAGTAAAGAGAAAATGGCTCCGGTTTTGCAATAAGATGTTTTCAAAAAAGCAAAATGTGGATGTCTGTCAAGGCTTGGTTCATGTTATGTGTGGATGTCATCTGAAAGTACTGGTATTTTCGGAGTTCAACATGGAAAACATGGTTTAGTTGATGATGGGCTTTTCTTGGAGGCAGTTCATAAGAGGTTAAAGCTATTTCATAATACACGTTACAGTCCTGCCTGATACAAATCAATCTTGGGGCTGCCAAGACATGTCAAACTACAGAGGACAGGATGCATATAGATTGAAATATGGGAAAGAAACTGTCCTGGTTCTAATGAACTGCTGAAAGTCTGTGGGCTGGAAATGCACGCAAGGCCAGTTACAGAAGGGCTGCTCCTCAACTGTGACATAGGATTCCTGCAGCAGTAAATTTAAGTTCTGAATTGCAAATGTGTGTTTGAAATTCTCCAAGCTGTTTTAACTCTTTAGTATTTTTTCCTCCCTTTGTAACATGGTGGGTTTGATCTCTTTGGTGGATGCATTGGGGTTGAACTCCACCTTTGGTAAATGGTGCTTTTTATTCTTTTTGAATTATTTTCCATTTTTCTTCTTTCACTTTAAAGATAAGAATGAGGAAAAGAATGAGTCCACAGGACTCATACCAAGCTTCAGAGCTTTATGAAGTGGAATAGTCTATTAGTCCATAAAAATATAGTGAAATCCATTATTAAAAATACTCCAAACAAACAAGGGGGGACACCTCCCTCCCCTCACTACTGAGTCTCCATATAATTTTTTTTTTTTTAATCACTACAATTGCAACAATTCATTGACTTAGTTTTCTTTCAAGTTCTGTGCTTTTACAAGTGTAACATGAGCTAAGTAATTGATATCTCCTTCTGAGAGCTGGCAGATTTGGCCAGAGAGGTAACAGCTGCCCCGTACTGATGGGCAATGGCAGCACCTGTGTTAGTGGTATTTCTGCCTGGTCAGACATAGTAGCCAATAGCACCGAGGAGCACAGTGAGCTTCCAGTTGAGTTCCTGAACCCATAATTCATAGTCAGAATTCATAGTGGGAGCAGCCTTTGGCCAGGCACAGGTGGACTTCACCAGCCTGAATTGGAGTGACACTTGCATTTCATTTCCAGGTAGGGTTTGACTTTGAGCAACTCATTCCAAGCTTTTGTGCTGCAGGTCCCTGTCCATGCAAGAGAAACAGCCTTGGAGGCCCAGGAGTGTTGGTGTACAATCTCCACAGCATTCCACAAGAGCAGGAAGAAAGGGCTGTGCAGGTGCAATTAACACTGGATGAGGCTGAATTGCACTCTCAACAAAGAGAAGTCTTTCAGTTAGTCTACAAGGAAATCATAATTACACCCCTAGTATCCTTGGCAACAGGTTAAGGTCCCAAAAGGTGATTTTACAGTTCAGTATTAATTACTGATACAGAGATCAAAAAGAAGGAAGGACAAAATTACTTAAACAGTTTCCAGGGTGTAAATAGGAATTATGTAAGAAACATTAAGTGCACCATCCTGAATATATAGAGGTATTCTCTCTAAAGAAACAAACAATTCCTGGTAGTCAGGGCATGAACTTGGAAAGACTGTATGCTTGGTGATTTAAATTCATACAAAGGGATGGTATTTATTAGATATGGATTATTTTCTCAACAGGGAATTGTATCAAAGTTTCATTTTAAGGAAGTCAGCCCATGAGGCACAAGGGTAATCAGCTGATGTACTGAAGATAATTTGCTTTATCAGAACTGTTTAGGCAGAGGAATTACCTGTTTATAAATAGTTTTATGTGGATATATTTTAAATGCTCTGTAGGTCTTTGCAATAAAGATTCCTCCTTCTGAACTTGAGTTTTAAGGCCATATATAGGAATATAGGAAACATGTTCCCTTCCCTTATCCACCCTCTCAAAATAGGTTAATGTTGTAATAAATGATTGTTGTACAGGTACCTCTCTTTAAGTATCTTTCTGTGTCCATCTACTTTCTACTCAATACATTTTAATGCTGCAGTTCTCACCAGGCCATGGTGAATTTTCTTTACCTTCCCCTTTTCTCCCTATTTTCTTTGAAATAAGATCCAATAAAAGTAATAACCTTAGAAGGCAGAGTTCTTTTGTTTCGTTTTGAAGAAATGATTCTGTCATCATCTGGATGACAAGCTCTATGCATCAATTCCTGGCTGTGCCATCAGTAAGGAAGATGGAAATGGGGGGCAAGTCAGCAAGGTGTGTGAAGAATATTTGTGGAAATAAGATCTTGGAAATAGGACAATAATGAATAGAAGGAAAGGGCAATGTAGGCAGGTGAATTCTAAGTGCTTTCCAACCTGAAGAAGCATTGGCTGTTGGGAGTATATTTTAACGGATTGTGTCCCTACTAAGGCAAACAATAAGACATAATATAACATTATTTGTGGTATAACATAGTTTGAAATTCCCAAGCTGTCCTTTTTAATTGTCTGGAACTTCTGAGGTAAACAGTCTTTTCCCTTGCAGATGGGGCCATGGTGTGGTGTTCAAATACTTGTGCTCTAGTGTTCAGCTACCATAAATCTGCACAAGAATTAGGCTTCCAACTGTGTACTTGAACTAATGAACTGAAGGTTTAGGGAAACAAATGTTAACAAAAACTATTATGTGAGTAAATGTTAAAATTAATTTATTCAACCCAATAACGTTATGTTTTCTCTTTCTAATGCAGAACAGAACACCCCAGCTTGAGTTATCTCTAGATTTTTTGGTGACTTTTTATAGACTAGATTTAGTTCCTTAGTGCCAGACAGTCCGTGGAGGTGGAACAATGCACTGCAGCTCATCCTGCTCAGTGTGCTGAGGAATTGCTGAAACACCTGTCCAAAGGGCAGGGATAACTGTTCTCTTCAAAACTTTCATAGTTTAATTCAGTAGCACTTGTGAGGCAGGAAAACTTGCATCTGAAATAGCTGTTACACTTTTATAAGGAAGCTGGAATTGCTGCTTCTACTTCACTTTCTGTCCATGCAATGAGGCTCCTGGGGCTCCAGTCAAGTGCCTGTTTAACCATTCTTCAGAATTCCCTTTTGGCTGAGTTTAAAAGTGCTGAATACTACTTTTTTCTGTCTCTTTAATCAATTTTATGACTGCCTGTAAGGTTACACATAGTCCCTGCACTTTCTAAATTAGTGCTGAACTTCTCTGTATAAATTTCCAGAAAAAAAGTGAAATTACCAGGTCCAAAAGGAAGCTTGGCATGTGTTTAGCTGTAATCAAAATAAGGAAAAATGACTTGCAGTCACAAAAATACTGATCATTAACTGTCTTCCTTAATGGTGAGGAAATATTTTCATTAATCCAAGTTCTTCTTAGATTAATTCAGCTACAAACAAGCATCATGTGTGCCTGTAAGGAAGATGTCAGTGAGACATCAGTTTTAGGATCTGCAACTCTTCTGTTTGGTACCAACAAGCCCAACTTCACTGTCACTGTTGTCTACTGGACTTCTGCTGGATTGGAGGTCTTGTGGGTTTTCACAAAAATGTCCAGAATTTCATGTGAAGGAACAGTGAAACAATATATAAGAGCCATGGGGAATTGTGCTGGAATTGTGTTCACATTCTGTTCATGGGGAAGGGTCCATAAAAGGGAATTGTATTGGCCAATTCAGTTCTAGTAAGTGAATGAGTTGCTGCACAAATTTGTTTGGTGGTATCAGGTAACTTAGAGCTTTTTCTTCTATTTGGGTAAATTATTAGTACAGTAGTTTTCTTTCCCTGTGAATGTACTGAGGTTTTTTGCAGCTTATGTAACTCTTCTCTGGTTACCTGCATGAAATAGCACTTAATGCAGAATGTGGCTGATGAGTGAATACCTCCACATCAGTAACACTGTATTTTCTAATACAGTTTTTGCTGAGGCTGGGAAAGCATCTGTTGAGACACAAAACATTGGCTACTCTTAGTGTGTGTGAAGATACAGCTGAAGTCACCCTTGCACTTTGTTCTGCTTTTTGGAGGACTCAAGGGATAGGAGAGATGATGGTGCCAAAAGTGTCTGACCCTTCACTGACATGCCTTTCTGAGATCCCTGGGAAAGCACTGCAATAAGAATAGCTGGAAAGGCTGATTTTTGCTGTGAGTCTATTACTCACTTTGCACATTAACATTAGATAGCATGGGAAGAACAGTGAGAGGAAAGTAAAAAATAGCTTAGCTCTGAAGAGCTGCAGAATGCTACTATAGATAGGCTGCAAGATTCAAGAGCTGTCTTGGAGTGTTACAATTCAAAGACCAGAAGCCTCAACTGCCTTTCTGGAGTAAGGAATTTTGGGGGGAATTTTACACCTCAGATATAACACTATAATGGGGGTTAAATCCCTGTATTTTATCTTTATTTTCCTCAATACTTTCCTTTTCTCCTTTTGTTCTGTCATTATCCCTTTTCTATCTCTTGGCTTGGATCTAAATTCTCACATATGTGATTATTGCAGCAATTTGAGAAGCGTGTCCCACAACTGGTTGGTTGGGTGCCTTTGTACAAATTACTCTGCACAGCAGTAGCTTCCCAGACTCAGGTGGTCAAGTGTCTGGGGTGGGTGGGATCTGACTCTGGGCTGACCAACATGGCACTGAAAGTCTACACTAATTGTAGGACATCTGTAAGTCACGTTTGCTTTCAGGGAGCTTTGGGAGGCTTCAGCACAGAAGGATGTCATGTCTACTGTGATGAAAACACAGGGGCTGTAACATTTTGCATTTGAAATAAAAAATCCGCAGCATTGCAAGATGAATTCATCAGTTTATTGCTTAGATGTGTTAGGTAAAGTAAAACCAAATCAAACCCCCTAACCTGACTTTATTTAGTAGCAGTGTAATACTTATGAAAACCTGTTTTCATAAAGACTAGAAGAGGAAATTAATTCATTGTGTTCCTCTGAAGTAAAAGGGCATTCAGTGACTGGTGGTGAACCAGCAATTCCATTTAGAAGGGGAGCTCTTATTTTATTTCCTATTATGGTTAGAAAATTTCCTTGTTCAAAGTCTCATTTTAGTGTGTGATGAGAGTTCAGCAAAGGTTCTTTAATTCTCTTCACAGTTTTGCTTGAAAAATTTCTGTTAATGTTTGTCTTCAAAATGTTGTGTTCTCTTTTGTTCAGGGAGATTTTGGTGCTTGTGATGCTGGATTTTTTTTTTTTTTTTTTTTTTTTTAGAAAATGAAATCATTATGGTTTACTTTGAATTCCCCGTCCAATATTCAGAAATCCACAAATAGTGACTCTGTGTACAAGTTGTCTAATCTTCTGTGCTGTGGAACTATTAAACTGAGGGATTGTTTGCTGCACAATTTGTAATTCCTGCTAAAAACTTCAGTTCCTCTACTGGTCTTTTTAAGATTAAATGATTATCTACTATCCCTTTCTCCTCACAAGTAGAAACACATAAAAACAGGTGATGTTTTATTGGAGACTTAATTGTTCTGTTCCTACACCTTTGGTTCAGACCATCCAGGTCTGATGGTTTTCAGTAGCTTTATTTTCATCCCATTCCAAAACATCAAAGAGGGACTCTTAATCTGGCTACCATTACTCCCCTTTTCCTATGCAATGTGAAAACCAGAGATGCGTTTCCTTAAGTTCCATTGGTTTTTCAGGGCTCTTTGTGGCCTGGGTAGTATTGGTTAAGTAAACATGCCCCTAACTTTTGAGGCTGGTATATTAGTCTCCTTCTTACCTACCTTCTTAATCTCCCTGCTGCATGTTGAGTGATGCAACCTCCTCTGTCATTAATCCCATTTAACATTCAGCTCTGCACTAAGTCCTGCTGCTGCCTAAGTGTAAATTACCAGAGCCTTGCACGTGGCTTGTGCTGTGATGCTTGACATTCCCTCAAAGGAGAGCTGAGAAACTGGAAAGGTAACATTGATTTTGAGTACTTGATCTCTGTTAGGAGTCAGAGGGCAGGAAAGAAAAGTAAGGGATACCTAAAAGTAACATGGGAAAGTGGCTTCTCAACAGTTAGTTGTCACAGAGCTCATCCTTTGAGAACAGGTTTTTTGCCTTGAGAGCAGCTGGAAGAGTTTATCAATATTGGAATTTCTGTGCTAAAGCTGCTAAACTTGCTAGTGGTGACCTGTAATCTTTCAAAGGACTGTTGTAGCGTAACAAGATTGAAGCCTTGTAGTTCACATTATGTGTGTGTGTGTGCTCTGGGCTATGACTGAGCCTACTCAGATGAAAAGAGAGACTGCACCTTGGCTAAGATTAACTGGCCAAAATTTGTGCTGCATGGAAATGTTAGTTTATTGTAGAAGCTTGGAAGTCTTTGCTGTTCATGGTGAGAGGAACATCCCAGTGTTATGCAGCTGGATTACATTAAAGAAGTAGAAGAAGCTCCCTGGAGGAAAACACTACCTCATGTGCTTAACCATGTAAATGAGAATACTGTGTTAGAGTCATTCCCTGAGCAGTGAGAAAGTGGGGAAGTCTGTATGAGGAACACAAATAGCTTGACTGTCTAACAGCTTCTATTTTTGAAGCTATTAATAACATTCTAGTTCCTATTTACTGCATGTTTTAAGCCCAGCAGCCTTTATATGCACAAAATTTTTGTGCTTTCTATGAAGGTTGACAAGCAGTTTGCAAGTGTTGGTTAAAACATGCCTGGCCAGGGCATTTGCTCAGGACTCTTGTAAGTCTGGCCTGTGCTCAGCAAGCAGCAAAGCTGATTGCAGGAAAATGTGATATAGATGGGCTCCTGAACACCTTTCTATCTTCTGGGTCAATACTCTTGCACATGTCCATCTCTTTAGAGAGGCTGTTGCATGTAACCAGCGTGCCCATGAGTGAAAATTACACCATAAGTTAACTTTATGGTCATGGTGGTGCAATTCTGCTTCTCTAGTGCTGCTCCTCAATTGCTGTCTAGAACAAGGAGATTTTTCTATAAATGAAAAGATCTAGATATTCTGGATGTCTTTATTTTAGAAAATCTGAGTGGGATTTCATACACTCTCTCTCTTAAAAGGTTTACAGTTGTAGATATTCTTGTTTGTTCCTTTTATCATAGAATCATAAAATGGTTTGAGCTGGAAGGGACCTTAAAGACCATCTGGTTCCAATCTCCCTGCCATGGGAAGGGACACCTTCCTTAGACCAGGTTACTCCAAGCTCCATCCAGCCTGGCCTTGGACACTTCCAGGGATGGGGCAGCCACAGCTTGTCTGGGCACCCTGTGCCAGGGCCTGCCCACCCTCCCAGCAAAGCATTTCTTGCTGATCTCTAATCTAACCCTACCCTTTTCCAATTTCAAATCGTTGCCCCTTGTCCTGTCACTCTCCTCTCACTCTCTTTTATAAGCCCCCTTAAGGCACTGGGAGGGGCTCTCAGGTCTCCCTGGAGCCTCCTTTACTCCAGCTGAACAACCCCAACTCTCAGCCTGTCTTTGTAGACAAAGTTATGGTTACTTGTTGTCTATTCTGGAAGCTCTGTGGGCTTTTATACTGGGTATTTTTACTAGGCTATTGTTTTTACATGGCTGTGTTATTTCTTTAGTATTTTTGATGCTTTTATCTACTGCAAGGAATTTATTATTCTACTTTCAGAAAATAGTATAGTCTCTTTCCTGGTTTTAAAAGTGTATGGAAAAGAAACCTCTGAAATGTTTTTTTCAAAATATGAGTAGCTGAACTTCTCTGGTTTATGAATCAGATAATTACAGGCATGACTTTTATCAGACCTTACTGCTTGTTTTTATTTCTGTAGCCTTAACAGCTTCAGTTAATCATTCTCAATAGACTGAAAAATAGTTTCCATGAAAGCTAATAAATCTGGAAGCATATCTTCTAAATCCTTTAACTGATCCTGCAAACAGATGTTTAGGATAAATATTGCTCATGGAAAAGCAGATATATCTAATGAATAATAAGAACTGCATAAAATTGCTAGAAACTCTTGTTTGCATCTTGAGAGAATCAGTGCTAATAAGTCAGATCAGTCATTTTTATTTAGGCAATACAGAAAAGCATATGTCTTCTTGCTTTGCCAGCTGTCATAAAATTTTGGAGAAAAAGGTTGCTTTTAAGCTTTCCAAAGGGAATATTTCTCGGAAGTATTTTGACCTTTATAGCTTACAAAACCAATTGACTTCCCTTTCCCATAAACTATTTTTTGGCTGAGATTCCTCTACGGCAAAGCTTTAGTTATGAGATAAAATAGCAGCTCTGAAGAAAATAACTGGGCTGCCTTCTAGTGGTTTTAGTTTATCATTATTTAACATGTGCCCCAAATATTTCTCATTATTCAACAATTATATGTGTTTTCTATGGTACTTCCATTTTAGGAACCACAGGACAGATTGCACTGGTCACATATGGTTTTCATTGTTTGATTTTAAGCTTAAGGAAAGACTTTTTGACTGGTTTTGTTATTTTGATTAGTGTGTGGGTATTTACTGCTGGGTCAGGAGATGGTAATTTCAAAAGAAACCTCTTTTTTTTTTTCTTTCTTTTTTGGTTTTTATTTTGCTACAATTCTTCTTGATTCTTCATGTTTACAGGTGCTTTTTATTTGGTGGTAACACAACAGATGGAGTACTTGGAAATAAACATGTAAACTAACCCTTTGCCAGTAGCTCACACCACATCACCAGTAACCCAGTTGTTTAGGGACCTTTTGTTTGGTTTTATGTATCTTTGTAAGTACCTAAGGAAAATTCTAAATGAAAAAAATGTCAATTCTGCTCCAAGTCAAATATGAA
>JAWWEV010000152.1:4489800-4501420 GCA_035583235.1 Hafferia zeledoni | reverse complement strand
TTTTATGTATCTTTGTAAGTACCTAAGGAAAATTCTAAATGAAAAAAATGTCAATTCTGCTCCAAGTCAAATATGAAGTTTGTTTTCTGAAACACTCTTTTTCTTTCTAACCTGTGACTGAGGTTTTCACGCTTGAGATACTTCATAAATTAATTAAATTAAATGCATGACATAGTTTGCATACCTATTCCTACTGTGTTAAGTTAAACATGGAACTTTGAATTGTTAATTAAGAAGGAAGTCTTAAGTTTCAATTGGGTGTTGCCTACAGTAGCCTTGAGGATGTTTAAATCTTCTTGGAGGGTAGCTCGATTTAAAGCTGTTTATCATCCTGCTTTGGCATTTGCAATCCCTGTCCTTATTCTGTAACAGAACTGCATATGCTGTTCATGTCCTCAGTGTAGTTACCTGAGACAGCGAGACACCGATGGGAGTTGGTGTTTGCTTGTAATTTCGGTGTTCACCTGAACTCAGTTTGATTCAGTAGGTTCCTTGAATGTTCATATTTCTCTCTGCCATCAGAAGAAATTGGAGATGTGCTGCTCTGAATGTCTGCAGAGAGAACTAAGGTGGAAACCTTCCCTTCCTAAAACTGTTCAGCTACCTGACAATAATAAATTCAATACACAAACTGGAGGTAGGATTTAGCTAACCAAAAAGTTAGTTTAAAAAATAAGCTTGAAAGGAGTGAAATCATTATTGACTAGAAATCCTTCAGGGACATTAACAATGTATTTGATAGTTGCCAGGGTAACGTGGCCTTCCAGTGACAGTCTGCATTGCACACAATGAGAGACTGAGGTAATTGTGACATGACTGATCCACTGCAGGGTACCTGCTCCTCCTGCCTCTGCAGGAATGGCAGATGCCTTTGCATCCAGCTCCATTAATATTCGCTGTACATGCTGGACCATTAGCACTTTACATTTAATTTTGCAAATAGATTCCAAACCAAAGCAGGATGTCAGATTTTCCTCATGGAAAAAGTGTTGTTTCTCAGTGAAGCAGATTGTATGCCTGGCTGGCCAGTCTGGATTAGCCACAGGAGAATGTAGAGCTTAAGGTAGACTCAAAAATGGGATTATGTTTATGGCACAAACTGATGTAATACAGAAACAGTGGATTCAACCTAGAAAAGCAGTAGAAAGTTTTGCAGTGCTCAGTTTCCTTTAGCTTAGCAGGTAGAACTCTCTGAAGTCCTGGAGCAAGTGCTACACTTCTTTATTTATTTTTCCTGCCCCAGGTGAAATGGAATTGTTGAGAGGAAGGAATTGCCTGTTCAGAAATAGCACAAATCTAGTGATCAACCTTAGGGAGTGAGCACAACCCATTTGAAATGTAAAGAATTCATACATTATAAACAGAAGCACAAGGTAGGGGGATGATAATGGAAGATGTAAGAGTTGTTCAAGCATAACTGCCAAAATAACTGACCTGGGTCATGGAAATGCTTCTGTAAGGTCTAAAAGAAGAACAGAAAGTAACATCAGAAATTCAAGAATTTCCAACATTGCATCTTCTTTAGTGCTGTAAATGATTCCAAATGACCTCATCTGCACATAAATTTGTTAGGAAAAATGAATGTTTTAGACTCAGACTATAATAGAAACTTTTATATGTAGTCACAACATACTTGAGTCTTCTCTGAGGAGTCTCACGTTGAGACAATGAGCACCCTGGAGCACAGGTTACAGCTGAGGGAAATTTGTCTTTGAAAACTTGCATTTCACAGTGAAGCTGCTGTAATTTTGACTTCAAAAGCAGTGAAAGATAGAAAATTCCTCACTGATATGGTGTGAAATGCACTTTTTGGTGAAGTGCTTGAGGGGAACATCTGCACAGGATCTTGGGATCTGTGAGGGTGAGCCCTTGCTGCTACTTAATGGGAAGGAAGGACACTCGGAGCAAATGTCATCAACCCATGTGTAGTCCACTGCTTTAGAGGTCATTTCTCTGCCAGGTGAATTACATGAATTCAAATAAATATATAAATTTAAGGTCTCCTGAGAAATATTTACGAGATTGAATAATGGTTATTTCTTGCCAAATAGGCATTTCCACAAATTTCACCTTGCCTGCACAATTGATTTTTCTGCATTAAGGAGATTGTTTTATAATTTAGCAGTACATAATTCTTACTTATTTAATGTTGGCATTTGGATGATTTTTCAAGGGGTCTTACTAAGAAATAAAGGCTAATGATTTAATTGAACAGTGGCTGAAATAATCCTCAAAAAGTATCTATTTACAATGTAAACGAATGTGTGTTGTTATTATCTTATAGAAATGTTCGTGGGTTTTGTCCCACTTTCTATGCTCCTCTAGGTTTTATAAAAAAGTGAAAATTCAGTGAAGACCTCCCTGTTCTGTAATCTGCATGAAATATGTCTGTATCCATTGCCCAAGTACAGTTTGGAAGTTGATCCCAGCTCTTGCTCACTGCCATTAACTGTGACATTTGGCAGCCACAATGTCATTTCTAAAGTGGAGAAGGAAGTGACTGAGAAAGACTTGAATTAAATATAAACCTCATCTTTATGGAGGAGGAGTCAGGAGGAGATTGGAATCCTCTGAAGCCTTTCCCAAGGCACAAAATTTGGCCAGAACTAAATTATTTGGAAAGCTATAACTTTGTCTGAGGTTATGAAATGCAAGTGGGTTAACTTGAATCAAGCAACTATGTGAGTTTTGATGTTATTTTCATACTGGTATATAAGATAAAATATTCCATAATTTGTGACTTTTAACTGGGGGTTTTAAGATGTGGCATAATAACAATTTAATTTTATAGAGTGCTTATGGCCTGGGCATTTATATCTTGGTGATGAAAATATTCTAAAACATGATAGCTGTGCAGGTAAGTGATTACAAGTCAGTTCTTGAATAATTGTCATAACTTCTCTAACACCAGCATCTTAATTCATTTTTGTGTGGAGCAAGCAGAAAGCTGAGCCTTTGTTTTGTTTTCCACTGATCATACTTAAAGAAAATAGTTGGATGGGGAAGGATAAGACAAGCACATCATTGTGTATAGAATTAAGCCTATCATAGTTTTTGGCTTTTTATTCAAGAGCTAATTAATAAGGGACACAATATGAAGAGTCCAAGTAAAACACACAGCAATATTAAGTCATATATTATTGTTGTGAAAGGCATTTTTATATGACTTTGTGGATAAACAACAAACTCTAATAAAGTCAAAGATTTTGGAAAAAGCTCTTCATGGAAAATGTGATTATTGACATTCCCTGACTATTGTTCAGTGTGTCTTCGGGGTTTTTTTTGGTTGGTTTTGTTTTTTCACATTTACTGACAGACTTGTGGAACTGAGATGAACATTCATAATCTTGACCTACCCAAGAAAGAGCTCAAAACTCAACTGTTACAAGAAAATCTTGGTTAGTGGGAGTTCTGTCAGACACTTGTACAGAAACATAATAGAGAAGTGGACTAAAGTTAACACACTGAATAATGTTAAAATTAAATAGTTTAAATATGTGGATATATTAAAAAAACAGGTGTAAGAATCTTTAATAGATTTTTTTAAAAACTGTGTTATGAAAAAATGGGACCTGAACTTTTGATATGCTAAAATAAGAAGTTCATAGAATCAGTTGGGTTGGAAGAGACCTTCAGGATCATCAAATCCAACCCTGAATCCAACCCCACTTTGGTTACCAGATCATGGCACTCAGTGCCATGTCCAGTCTCACCTTAAAAACCTCCAGGGTTGGAGAATCCACCACCTCTCTGGGCAGGCCATTCCAATGCCTGACCACTCTCTCTGGAAAGAACTTCTTCCTGATATCCAACCTAAACCTCCCCTGGCAGAGCTTAATCCCATGCCCTCTTGTCCTGCTGTTGGTTGTCTGAGAGAAGAGACCAATCCCCACTTGGCTACAACATCCTTCAAGTAGTTGTAGGGAGTGATAAGGTCTCCCCTGAGCCTCCTCTTCTCCAGGCTAAGTTACGTGTGTCCTGGGCAATGGAAAGAAGAATGGCAGGATGAAAAGTCGCTCAAGTGACATACACACTCACACCATGGAGTTTTCTCTGGCAGAAAAACAACTATGCCAAAGTTCTTCAGGCTGATAAATACATTTATTTCATCCTTACCACTTTTGCTGCTTGGTCCTGGTTCTGCCCCTGACCCTGCTGTAAGCAGGTCCCTGGATCCCCTCTGGAGTCTCCTTTTGCTGCCCAGACAGTGAGTGCTGAGCCGAGTAGAGCTGCCGTGGCATGGGGGAGTGGGAAGGAGCTGCAGGGTATGAGCAATCCCTCCTTTCCCACCCACCCTCCAGAGTGCAGAGCCAGCAAAGCTGCCAGGAGAGGCCACCGGCAATGGGCAGCTGTCAGTCCTACTGTTGAGCCACAGAGATTCCATCAAAGACAGAAAACAGTATGTGGAGAGTAAACAGCAAACAAATAGCTGCACCATCTGCTGTGGTGGGAGTAGCCATATGGAATGAGGTTCAAAGGGTGTTGCGTTGTGGTTGTTAACTCTTTGGCTGCATCCACGTTGTGCTCAAACAAGTAGCTGAAATGAGAGCTGCTGATTACAAATGACTGTCTCTGAGTAGGATGGAGTTTATTCTCCCATCTCATCAAGTGTGTCAAAAACATATTTAACATAGTACATGATATCTCAGGGTCCAGCTTTTCCCAGTCCAGTGGAAATCAGGAGTGGCAAGAAGGTTAAAACTGTGGGTTTGAAGGATAGAGGGCAGGTGTTGCAGCGGTGCTTCATTTCACCACCTTCAGAGTACCCTGTGTGCTAATCCAAACTAGGACAGGGAGCAAGACAGAAGTCACTTTTGAAACAAGTAACAGAACATGTGGAACACACAAAAGGCAGGATGATGACAGAGGTGGGTTTTATATTTATTATTTTTTTTATTATATGCTTTGCTCACTTTTTCATTGTAGCTGTATTTTCCCTAACTGAAGGGAACATACTTTGTTTCTTAAAATAACCTGTTTGTTTGGCTATTACTGCACTAAAGTTTCTTCAAATTTAATGCTTCCTTTTGACAGGAATTAGGCTACACTACAAAGGACAAACATGCTATATGGTGCTCTAGTTCCTTACTTGCCTGATACTGTTATCAAGAAACTTAATCAGTTTTGAAAGAGGTAAAAATAAAGGATCTTGTAAATTTTATTAAGATTTCACTGAAGATTTCACTTGTGGTTTCCCATCTGTTGTAGAATTGAAGAGCAACAATGTTTTTTTTAATTCTTATTATAAAGTCTCTGAATTGGTAATAAATAGGAAAATGTGTATTACATGTTGATAGTCTATGTAACAAAAATTATAATATATCTGTATTTCATATAGTGGCAAACCTCAGACATTAAAAATTCCTTTGGTAAGAAAATGCTGTGGCTTTGTTGTTTTTTGGGGTTTTTTTTTCCTTTCTTTTCCTCCCTGAGAGTAATCTTATATGTCAGGTTTCTAATACCTACATGCTGTGGAAAATGACCTTGTTATGGATATAATGCTTACTGTTAATCTGGATGGATCTGATAAGGATCTAAAGCATAGTCAGATGGCCTTGTAGCTCAGATTTTAATCATATTACTGCCTGACTGTTGCAGTTGCTTATGCAGCAATCCCAAGGCCCTTGGGACATTTCTATAGCATTGGTTGCTTTGGTGGCCATTACTCGGTGAGTTGGCACTGTCACTTTGGTTTCACAGATGTTGAGATGAGACTGATCTTTTTTTAATAATAACAATTAATGAAGGTTGGGTCACTGGGAGTATGTGTGGCTGTCTGGAGAATCAGGAATAATTCTAAATATTTTACATAGTGTAGACAAGAGGATATTTATTTGCAATAAGGACCTAAAAGAAAAATCCAAAGCACTCTCACTGGAATCCAAAATGTTACACAATTATCTGTCAGAGGAGTTCCCCCATAAGCAAAGGGATGGGACTAAATGCTCCCCTTAGAGTGCCTTCCACATCTGTGGTCTCTGAAAACCTGATTGATCTCTGGGGTTGCAGCTACCAGAATAGCTACTGAGCTTTTCCAGAAATAAAGCATAACAGGTAATCTGCAATAGCAAAGTAAGGTGGCAAAGACTTTTAGAAACATGAAGTAATTGTCATATTCTCTTAAACATAGTTTCCAATGGGTGGAAATTTATTTGCAAGCACAAGCTGTTCACGTTAATGGCTTCATAATGCAATTATTAGTTAGCCAAGTAAATCCTATCAGTGTTAGTCCTTATAGAGCTACAGCAGACCAAATTTAAAGTTTAGTCCTTAAAGGTTAATTTACTGTAGTTTTATAAATTAATTTGGACAGGGACTCAGCTTCTCTTGATTGACCCAAATTAGAAAGGCAATGGAATGAGATTAAGGCCATCAACATAGAGATGTGAGAAATCTGATGGCTTGAGCCAAACAAAAGGGATTCACAACCTCGAAGTGAGGGATGTGTTCAAGACCCCCTCCCCAAAAAAAACAACCTTTCCATGGGGATGTAATGTAGCTGATCTGTAGTTGGTGAGTCAGGGAACTCCAAATTCCTCCTATGCTTTGTTGTTCCTCAGATCTGTCCCCAGGCCATGAAAAAGAATAGTATTCCTACTTCCATTTTTGCTGCATTTTCCATTCAGAATTCCAATGTTTTGAAACAGCAGGTATATAAGCTGGAAAATGCCACTGCAGTGTATTTTTTGTGTCGTTTTGTTTTTGTTTGAATTTGTTAGTGTCAATGATGTGCCTCCTAAGACCTAACTAACTGGGTTGTCTTTCTAACATGCTGGCTGTTTACTTCTTCATTTGTTAAATATATTTAAATCTACCATTTAGTATTATACATTTAAATCTAACATTTAGTATTAGGAAAGCTTAAAAGAGAATGTTTAAAGAGTTAATCTCTTTAGAGTGTTGGGGTTTTATTTAATTCCTTATACTGGAAAGGGTTTGACTTCAAACTAGATCAGAAATTCAGATACAGATCAAATTTCATCTGAGTTTAAGTACAACTCTTGCCTGTAAGAGACCAAGCTGTAAGTTTTACTGTCACACATTTTGGAGTTGTTGGGAATTGAGCTAATGAAGATGAGATGCATAAATCCAAAAAATTTGGAGGCAGTATTAATCCAGTAAGTGACATCATGGGAATACCCATGAGTAGGTCTGATGTGCAGCAAGGAGAACATCCTTCTGGGTTTCTGTTTTTAACTCTGGATTTCAAATTTGTCACTGGATAGAAGTGGAAATACTCAGACTTGTGTGTCAGAACAGCACATCCCACTGCAGAGCATGATCTGCTTAACTGGCTTTCAGCATCCACGTTGTCATGGTAGCCTTTTGTACATGTAGGAGTTACGTGAATGCTGCAAATATATGTTTGGAATGTGTGGGATGGAATGTCTTTTTGATCAGAAAGGTAATTTATGAGCAGGAGGATAACTGAATGCTGAGGGGACAGTTCTTGGGCTGTGAGAAACCCAATTGCGATTCACTCAAATGCTTTAGCTATGGTACTTTTTTAAGTGGATTTTTTAAGTTTTAGGATTTTTAGGACTCCTGTTGGTTTCTGTGGGATTTCATTGTTTCTTTGTTTTAAGTGCTAATGAGCAGCAAGAGTTTTCTTTTTTCTGTTAATTACAGACCAGAACTGATGTGCTGAAATCTTTGTTTCAGGATTTTACTTTTTCTGGCAGCTGTAACCCAACTGGTTTGCCTATGAAATGCAGACTTATTAGCTTTAGCTTTTAATTATGAAAAGATCAGATTTTTGTATCTAATGGTTTTAGAACAGATGCTTCCTCTGTCTGCTTCTCTGCCTGCTTTGCTCATGGAAAACCCAACAAAATTAGTTTTAAAGGCTTGTACTGAAGTGGCATTCTGAAATAATATCCATATGCAGAAAAACTTCAACTCAAATATCTTTGTAATGAACTTGAAATATCAAGGGAACGTTAAGCAAAAGGTAATCAAATTGTGCATCGGGACTGTTTTGCTAACTAATGGTAATTAAAACTTTCTCCTTTGCCTGCTTCCCTGTGTTCAAAACATAATTGATTGTATTCAAGTTTCTCAGAACTAAATACTTCAACCCTGGGGTTAACCATATTTCTAGATACTTAATCATATCCAAAGAAACAAGGGAAGCAAACCAAGACAGCAATGCCAGTATCTTTGTGAAACAGCAAATAATACCATGGTGCAACAATTAATTTTCCATCTAGGGATGCCTCCAAGATGATCAAAGATTGCAGATAAATGAAACTAAATAAACTCAAGTATCTAGTAAACAAAATGTTATCTGGGTAGAAAATAACGTTGGTTTGGCTTGGTTTTTTTGAACTCCAAATTACTGTCTCAACTTTTTGCAGACTAATATGTGGTCCATGCTGTTAGAGCTAATACTGCAACAAGAGGAGATGTTATGGATCTTCTAAGCTGAGGCAAAGAAATCCGTGGATTTAGAGCTGGTGAAGAACAACTGCATTTTTTGGGATGATGTAAGATGTTCTGCCATAATGAGGAAAGTTAAACTTCAAATGAGTTGTTGTTATTCCTTCCCTTCAACAGCTTTGCTTAATGAGGTTGATGCATGTAAAGTAAAAACAATCTGTTGTTTGTAAACCCAGAGCCATAACCCAGGAATCCATTTCCCATCCTCGCCACAACCAGGTTTGCTTTGGTATTATAGGGGTATATAGTTTGTATTTTAGTTCTGTGCTCCTGACTAATGATGCTGGACCTCAATTTATGCATTTCCAGCAAGTTTCTGGAAATTCTGGTCATCATCCTTGTAAAACTGTTCAAAATTATAAGCTATATAACAACTATTTGTATGGGATCCATGTGTATGATACATATATATAGTCCTATATTCTTCCTTGCTCAGAACAATTCTCTTTTGATAATTGCCTTTTGTAAGCTTTTGTTTGGTCACTTGAACACATCTGATGGGTTTGGCAGCCTCTTGCTTTTCTGTACAAATCAGGAATGCCCAGCAATAAGCTACGTTCCTTATTACAGTTACTAGAGCATCAGACAAACTGGCTGCAAAAATATCCTAAAAATTAAGCATTTTTGACTGTGTTTCAGCATGATGAGCTAGAAACAATATCTTCTATGTATAGTGGAATAAATTTGCTGTTGGGTTTCTAACAGGCATCCTATGAAGAAATGATTTGATTTAATGTAATATTATGGTACATTTCATAAATAATAATTTTAATCTAAAATAATAAAATTAATAAAGAATAACTATTATTTTAAAGTATTTTACATTCTTATAAGAAGCTATCTGTTTATTATTAATACATTATGTTGATCTGTACTGGTAAATATAATATTTGGAAAACTGATATAATGATTAATATTTGCAAAGTTGGAGTTGCAGTGGTTCTACTTCCAGTCTGTTCCTTCCCAGTATAAGAACTTTGTGAGGCACCTTCTTCCTGCAGTTAGAGGTGTTTTTAGATACAGCCCTTCTTATAGAAATTTTTAATAATATGACTCTTCTTATCTTTGACTTCCAGAGAACATCAAAAAAGCAAGTGCTTAAATATGGGGTAAATCTGAAAACACTGATCACTGAAAAGAACTGTGAAACACTATTGAATCCTTACTTGCTGCATGTTTTCCAAGGTACTAAATGGAATTAGGTCCCTCTGATGTAGCATGTTGAATATTTTTTATTTATTTATTTTGGGAGTAATGGAGTGGCACAAATTACAAGGGAAGAAAAATAAATTGTGCTGAAACTTCCTGTTATCTAGCTGGGTTTTTTTGATAACAACACATATGATGGGGGCTGTGCTGCAGCTAAAAATTTTCCCTAAATAGGGTGTTTTGTGGCTATAAGTAGAAACAAATGTTGATTCAGCAGCAGTGATATTTATCTGAGTTTAGACAGCTGATGTTACAAGTCCTCTAAATCAAACAATGTTGATGACTCATTTTGTTAATCGCTCACTGAGTGACAAAATATATTGGAGTTAGTTTCTTTGTTTAACAATATGTGTTCCCTTGAGCAGTGAAAGCCTTGAGAATTGAACCTGACTCTCATCTCAATGGTAAAATTCCTTGTATGGAAACCTAAATTAAATTTCTGCCCTGTTGAGGACTAAGTGGTGTCCTAAGCTACAGAGCAGATGTTTGTGGCATGTAAAGAGAGGACTGAGATCAGATGAGAGAGTCTGAAAATCTGGTCACAATGAATGACATCACTACTCACCCTCACTGTTTTGGTAGAATTTGGAATAATTGTTTCAGTATCCAGAATGCAGGAATGGTCAGGGCTCTTTGGGATGGAGTTGCTGAGATGCAAAAATCATTGTGGATAAATGACAAAAGCAAAGGCCTTTGGTTAAGAGGCCTCTAGTTGATATTAACCAGCAAGCAAAAGAAATCTATTCATCTACTAATTTCCTTCAGGTCCAAATCCAAATACCATTGCTAATATTTAAGTTGTTACAGATGAGGGATGATGAAGACAAATTGCATCAAGGAAAATTCCAGTAGGATGCTAAGAAAAGAAGTTTTGCAGTGAGGGTCATCAGCAGTGGAACAGGTGTCCAGGACTGGAATTCTGCATGTTTGGGGGTAGTCAGAACCTGGATGACATTTTCTGATTAACCTGCTTCAAAATTGAAGTCAGACAAGTTTTGAGGTATGCTGTAGGAGGGTGTGGAAGTCAGTCAGGTGACCTGCTGAGGTCATCTTCCCAATGAAACTATTCTGTGGGTTTTGGTGGGAGGAGCAAAAAATATCTCAGTGGCATTTGGGCCACCTAGTATATTGCTGCTCTTTCTTCATTAGATGTATAATTCAATTTATATTTTTAAAATCTGTAACAGCCTAACAGTTTTTAAAGAGAGTATACAAATATATAGGATGGTAGGTATTTTTTTTTTCCAAGCTAGGTCTGCTAAGCTCATTATTTGATGTAGATGTGCGATAAAAGGTGTAGTTGAGAAGGTATTTTCCTTCATCTCTAAATCAATTTTGATCCATATTTATTGGTAGACTTCTCATGGAATGACAGAATAGTTTGGTTGGAAGGGACCGTAAAGATGATGTCATTCCCCCCTTCAATGGGCAGGGACAACTTTCGCTAGATCAGGTTGCTCCAAGCCCCACCCAACCTTGAACACTCTAAGGGGTTAAACCATGACGGTCCTTTTTGGTGGCCAAACGAAGGGTTTAGATAACCACAGAACTGACCAGAGCATGTTAAAGCAGATTTTTTTTATAAGCATTCATTATATCAGTTTATTGGTTGCTGCTCACAATGTTGATTTGTTTGCTCTCTGGTGGTTGTGCTTGTTCTCAGCGCTGTGTTATGTAACACCTCCCTCGCTGTGCGTGTTCCCTGTTGCGCTGTGATCGTCTCCGAGGGCTGGGTTAAGGTTAGGATTTTGCTGTACTTTGTACCCTGCTTTATGAGATGATAAAACCGCCGGTCCCGAGACTCGCCCGCTGTTTGCGCTCTGCGCTGCCTCCGTCTCTGGGCTTCGGGAGGCACCTGTCGGCACCTGCTGGGAACTGCACCTTTGCTTTCCCGCAGAGCCGGCCCGGGACACACCTCCCCTCCCGCTTCTCCCTCCCCTCCCCTCCCTCCCGCTTCTCCCTCCCCTCCCCT
>JAWWEV010000152.1:4478233-4489700 GCA_035583235.1 Hafferia zeledoni | reverse complement strand
TTTTTCTCAACTCACGAATTCTGCTTTTTTCCCCCAGCTGTGCCCCCACCTCTCACTGGGGCAGAGAGCGGCTCTGTGGTGTTTAGATCCCTGCCGGGTTAAACCACAACAATCACAAAGTAAACTTACTTCTTTACAGTAGGTAGATGCACAGTGTGATTCATCAAAATAGCAAGGTCTTAAAAATTCTCTCTCTTTCATTTTCAAACTTTAGTGGGTGTTGGAGAAGGTGGGAGCTGTTATTCTGCACAGTGTGAACCTCTTGGAAATGCAGAAAAAGTGGAACAGTTTAGAGCTGCCTGGGTTGGCTGCAAACCCCCATGTAGATGGTAATGTACTCTTGCCTCTTGTACGTCCTGCTGGGTTTTTTTCTTTATTTCTTTCTTGTTTGCCCCTCTCTATTTCCAGTGTTTATACCGGTGAAACAAATATCTCCTCACAGATGACCTGAGTGCAAGGCCACATCATTTTTGGGATTCAGTCTCTGAATATGACCTCTGCTAAATGAAAAGACTCTAATGCTGTCACAGATCATGTCTTGCAGCTAAATGGCAAGGTGTTCACCAGAAAAGGGAATTTAAATTAAGGAAGAATGGTGCTTATCCTGTTAGATGTACAAGTGCTTAATCAGTAAGAAGTTGATCACTTTGAAAGGAGCAGTTGGGGAAAAGTCAGAGTGGGTGGGCAGAGAATGAGGTGAATTAGGTGTGGAAAGGTGTAGAATATGATCAGTTCTTTGAAAACTTCCAAGTGAAATGGTTTAAAGTTAAGCTTAGAAGTGCAGGTAATGAGCATCAGCCACTGATACAGTGCTGTTGTGTTTTTTAAAATGTGTGTTTGTCATATAATTAAGGAAATTTTAGAGGCAGTGGTTCTATTTATAATTGTGTTGATGTTTTTATGGCAGTTCAAGTGAAATTGGATCTGTTGTAACAAAGTCTGAGATAGTTTTAAGCCTACTACCTAAGGAACAAACTTGATCAAATAGTCTGTCTTTGATTTCTTTGACTTCCGCTCCCTGTGAAAATGGGAATTTTGTTACAGGTAAAATTTTCCCTGTTGCTGTATGGCAAAAGAGAAGGGCAGGGAACTTCACTTTGTGTGAGCTGTTAGAATGCAATGGCTTGAATTTGCCAGCTTGGGAAGATTGTAAATCTTCATGTGCACTCTGATGATCTGAAGGTGTTTACTGTGTTCTCCTGTTGAAAGAACCTCACAAAATGCTGCCATTAAGAGGGTTATTTAATTTTATTTTGCATAACATTTGATTTAAAGATCTACTGCTTAATATATTTGTTGTTTTAGTGCTCTTGTACATGGAAGAATTCCAGGTCTCAAAAGCTGAATGTTTTGCAAAAAAATACATTAAAAGCAGGCACAGATTTTTTTAGTATTTTTTGCATTGGTATGTGTTATCACTGCCACAGTTGTCCTTCCAAAGCTGATGAAGTCAAAACTTGCATATATTACTCAGATTACTCATCAAAGCACCTTGCAAGGCTGTTTGCAGTGGTTTGCTCCTGAACTGTGGGTGAAACTGCTGTACCTCACCTTGTTTGTGACAGAATGACATAATCATGACGCCAAACTGACCTGAATGTCTTCTCTGATGGAGCGTTTGTCCTCCCCTGTTGCCAAGGCCCTGATGTCCCTTGTGGTTTTGGCCTGCTGTGGACCTCATCTTGTTTTCTCTCAAAGCACAAAACCTCTCCTGGCAGCACCTTTTCCCTCTGTAAGACATAACACAACACCCAACCCCATCCTGGCTCTGCAGACTAAAGGGTAGTTTGGTGAATTCCAATTAGTCTTCCAATAACTTCTCTGATAAAGGAAAAGGATAAAAAGCCAAAGTAAAACTTGTTCTCTGTGGGTATGAATTTAGGCAAGAACTAATAAGATGAATTTGTATGGACTCATCATTGTCAGATTTTTCAGATTTGTTCTTCAAACTGGAGACTGTAAAAGAATTTTCAGGGCTGGTTGTAAAGGCCTAAATATCCTACCTCCAAAATGAAGAAAATGTCTCCATTACTTTCAGTCATTTGAATCTGCCAACACAGTTCTGTGTTTTGTGAGTGAGCAGCTGTTCAAACCCTTGTCCAAGACCAGCCCTTTGTGGTTTGCTGTGACTGACACTTTGCTAAGGCACACAAGTTAGACTGGGTTTATTCAGGGTTCTAGAGGAGCCTCATGTCTGCAGGAAAACCTGCAGTCACTCAGTCCACCTGTAGCCAGGATTATGTTTTAGCATCCCTGAAGCACTTACAATGCTGTATCTTTTTGGTTAAGGTGGAATGATTCTCTTTCCTCCTTTTTAATTATTGCTATTCCTGTTCAGTGTAAGCCCTGAAGTGGATTTGTGTTCCAGTGATAGAATGGGGGCAGCAGTAGAAAACTACACAGACTTGTTTTTTCCTCTGTGGACTTATAATAAACGACCTCATGCTTGATAGGGAAGCTGGTTCTGCCTAGAATTTAAAATCATCTGACAAGAACCTGTAGAGCTTAATTTTCTTTAAACTGTTAAATGGAAATCTGAACACGGGGAGTGTCGGTGGAAGAGGCATTAAATGAAACACTTAGCAGCAGAGTACCTACAAATTTGGGAGCTAATAGATTGTTATCTGCCACAATTTAAAATCCTGAGACCAAATAAAATTCTAAATGTGGATTCTTATTCCTGTGTGCAGCTTGAGCAGTCTTTGCTAAATTGTTCTGCGCATAATTTCATGTTCATCCTTTTAACTTAGAAGGCAGATTGCCAAAGAATTACTCATACATTTAAAGAAAAAAATAAGAATCAGTGAGTGTAGCCAATAAATAAGCTACACACTCTTACCTCCTTTTCCAGGTTTTTCAATAAATGATAAAAGGTATACTCCTCAAAAATGCATTTACCAAAAAGAATCTTTTCAAATCATTTCTCAGCTCTGGCTGTTAATGACTGTTGCAGTGAGCTTGGGAAATTGCCTTCACTCTCTCTTAAGTGCATTTTTACTTAAGTGTTCTCCCTGTAAATGCCATCAGTGCATTTGGTCATTGGTGGCACTGAGTGTTTTGGGTGGCAATAATGCATTGGAGTGGGAAACAAGGTTAGTAAAGTGAGAACCAGCACAAGTGGTGTTTGTTATAAATGTGATTTGAGAGTATCCATGACAAGCAAGGTTTCATAATTCAACCATTTCTTCAAAATTGTTGAAGCTGTTGATGCAGGAAATGGTGCTTTTCTTAATGGTGGAGGACTCATGACTGGAGAGCCAGTTGTGCTTACACTGGGAGTTAATTGGTGTTCTCGTTTTTATTACCACACTAAGATGAGGGAGTCACAGCATTATATATTATATTTGTGTCTTACAGTTTTCTGTTCCTCTAAAAAGACATTTCCATTACTGATTATGGGCTTGGGGCTAAATTTTGGCCTACTATTCCTAGAATTATGTTAAATATATCCAAAAGTGAATTTCAATGAACAATCCCCAAAATGTCACCCTTTCCTTTTAGAGGCTAAGCAGATATCTGCTGCAAGTTTCAGCACTTTATAGGTTCAGTAGGACTGGATTATCCTTAGCCTTGGAAGGTGTTTCCCATTGTCTCCAGAGGAAATCCTCTGCTGCTGTTTAACCCATTGCTCTTTGTGATGTCCAAAATTTATTTGTACTTCCTTTTTGCAGAAACTTATGTATTTAGGCAGTTATCTTATATTTCCTTTTATTGACTTATCTCTCAGGAAATAATCCAAATTACAAATTAGTGTTTAGATTTGTCTTCTCAGCATTTCTGCAGGAGAAATACTCAAGAGTACTTCACATGTTGCTTGGTGCTTGTCTGTCTGCAGTGGTCTTTGGGAATCCTGAGACTTCCTCTGCCAAGTACTGAAAGATTCAATGCATTTAAAGTACTTACAGCCTCCTTGAGGAACCTCTTGTGTGATTAGGAATGTAGGACTAAGAGTTTTTCAGTGGTTCCTTGCATAAGAGATCTGAATGCCAACATGGAAAATGTGCTAAGTCTGTGGGGCCCCCTTTGGGCTGGGGATTAATTAAGCAAAAAGGGACAGAAGGCAACATCAGTGGGAACCTGCTGAGAGTGTTAAGGGGGAAAAGTCTGAGGCCAACATATCTGGTTAGGTTTGTTTAATGGGCTTATTAACTATATGCATGAGAGCAACTTACAAAGTTCTGTAGTCTGAGTATTTTTTTTCATGTATTTTAGGGGATACAAATCTGCACCAATGTGAGAAACATGCTTGGAGTCAGTCTGACTATCTCAAAAAACTCAACAAGCATAGATCAGAAAACAAGTGATGCTACAAGTGCTACAAAAAGAATGTGTGAATAATGAATATTATTGTCTTCATTGAGTTTAATTTGGGTGTGGGGGATATCTTAAGCATGCTAATAAAAATACTTATTTTATGAGGAGAAAAAGAACAAAATAAAGGAAATGGTCTCTGTTTCTGTCTGCCAAAGACATTGAAAGAATTTAAGATTACTGCAAAGAGACAGTAATTCAGAAACGCAAGGCTTTAAATATTCTTAAAGCCTACACATTTCTTGAGTTTTGTTGTAATTCTTTAAAAACCACAAAATAGAAGTCGTCAGAGGCAAGATACTAAACTACCTTGAAAAATACCAAGCAATGCTCCATATAGAGAAAAATGAAATAAAACTGCAATATAGAAATTTTGTATTGGCTGAGATTGGATGCTGCTTTCAAAAGCTGCATAAAATGGAAGCCATTAGCTTCTATTTGCATTTAAGCAGTAGAGTTGTAAAACCAGAATGATGTAGAATTGTAAATTATAATCAGGCAGGTAACATTACATGCTATAGGAAGATGGTTCGATTGGAATGCAGTGTTTGAGGATTTTTTAAAAAAAATTAATAAGGGCTAAAGTAATAAAGCATTGGGCTGTTGAGATATAAAGGCACTTGTGGCAGTGTGCAGAGATTGTTTGCCACTGGGAACAGACTTTTCTTTCCCCCCAAGAAATTTACCATCAGGAGCATTAAAATGTGTCAGTTCCACTAACACATTGCCATTTCCTTCTCCATAGAAACTCATAGTTCTTGTCAGTTGTTTGTAGGTATTTTTCAGTGCTTGCTATTATTTACTTGAGAAATCAAGAGGAATCAAAATTATACATAAATGGTTATTAATACACACTCAGTTGACAAGTCTGTTTTTTTTCGTTCTTACCCTGTAGAAGTTTTCTTCTTAGAAAATGAAACTTGAAGCATTTGCTTTTTGTAACATAATGGGGCTTTTAAGCTCTCATCTGAGTGACATGAGCTGCTGGGGGACCGCTCCGAGGGAACAGCAGAGCGTCACTCAGTGCCAACAGTGCTCGCAGCAGTCGGAAGGAGCGAGGCAGGAGGGGTGGGTGGCACTTGTAGGATGAAATATTTCTGAAGGAGGGTATGTTTTTTTTTCTAATTCTAATCCTGTGCAGTGGGGTTTGGAGCAGGGAAAGTTTGTGTTTAGATAACTATTGTCTAAGAAAGCTATAGGTGTAGACCTTTGTCACGATCAAAGAAAAAAAAAATGTAAATACCTATGTGTAAGTTTAAAAGAAATGATGTATACAACTGTGTGCACAGTACTTCAGATTTAGCAAGCAAATGAGAGACTTGGGGCTGTTCAGCCTGGAGCAGAAAAGGCTCTGGGGAGACCTTAGAGCCTCTCCCAGTGCCTAAAGGGCCTGAAGGGAGGACAAGGGGGATGGCCTGAAGCTGAAGGAGGGTGGATTTAGAGTAGATATGAGTAAGAAACTCTTTACTATGAGAGTGGTGAGACACTGGAACAGATTGCCCAGAGAGGTTGTAGACTCCCCATCCCTGAGAGTGTTCAAGGACAGGTTGGATGGGACTATGGGCAGTCTGGTGTAATGGAAGTTGTCCATGTCAGGAGGGTGGAAATGGATGATTTTTAACCCTTCCAGGATTCTATATTCAGACCTGCAAGTACAGGGGAGAGCAAAGCAGTTTGTCAGGCAGGAGCAGCGGGGAAATGGGGACACAGGAGCTCAGGCTGTGGGAGTGGTGATGGTGTTTGTAGATTATTGCACTCACAATTCCACTTATAGTCTATTTTCCCAATGAGTTCTGATGCCAAAAGAACTTCATGAGATGGTTCTTTAAAACTGTCTTCCCCAGGACTGACAGTGGAACATTCATGTGTGACCGGAGCCAATGGAACACCTTTTTGCCAATGAGTAAAGTAACATTACCTAAGATAATTAACGAGTTTGAGGTAAGAGAGGTATATTATTCATACTGAAAATCCCCAGTGTTATAGTCCCATTCATTTTATTTCAATTTCACATTTTACAAGTGCATTCTGAATATGGAATCCATGATTCAAATACCACTCTTGTTTTTAAGCTGTAAAATCCTACGCACAGCCAATAAGTACAAGAATATGAATCTTAAAATTATATTCTGATATTTGTGTTACAAACTTGAGAACTGATAGACCTGTTAAACTGAAATATCAGCCTTTCAACAGCAAGCACCAGTAATAAACTGAACTATTTCAGTAACTCTAAACGTAATAAAAATCCCCATGATGAATCTCAGAAAAGTTCATTTGATGAAACTCATAACAAATACATTGAATCCAAAGGAATGAATAATCCTGCATTACTGATAAGAGATAGCTAACTTTTTTTTTTCTAATGACAAGAAGACATGCTTTGCTAAGAAAGTAACAGTACAAAATAAAGGTGCAGAAAAATATCAAGATCTCTGTAACTGAAGCTCACCTGAACTGATAAAAATGCTTTCAAATTGAAGGTATATTGGAGAGTCTTTTTAAAACTGTGCATTTTTTTTCTTGTGGTAATATAAGGGATGCTTAATTATTGTTTGCTTTGATGAAAGTGTCATTTGATAACTGTGAATTATCAAGATTTGTACTTCAGTCCCACAAATAAACCATTTGGGCCTTACAGGTATCTCCTCAGTCTCAGGTGAGGAAAAGGATTAGTTTTAATCCTTAAACTTCAATGTTGAATTGTTTTAGCCACAATAGAGGAGAGACTTACTCTCCTTACTTAACCTAACTAAAGTCACAAAAATGATGTAATCATTTCCTGAAAGCATAGGGAGAAGTCAGTGGCTACTTGTTTCAGAAATACCAAAGGTGTGTTTGCAATTCCAAGAACTGAGTTTTCATGATGTTGTGGGACAGTCAAATGTGAAAAGGTGCCGTTCCATAGGAAATCTTTATTAGCACCAATTTGCAAACCAGTTCCTCTTCTTTGGATGACCCTTCATCCAAGTGCCATTTTTATGCAGTAAACATCTAACTATACAGTAATAACTTTTCTCAGCAATACAAGATTAGTGAATGCAGCAGATTAATCACAAGAATTTTCATTACTTTTAACCATATTAGCCTCCATTGTCGATACACTGCTGAAGTCCATCCAGATGGCTGAAGCCTGTGCTTCGTGCCTGCTGAAACAACCCTGCTTTTTTTTGCAGAAATTGTGCCAAGATTCTCAGCAAGTAAATTCAATTCTGGAGATGTTCCAGAAGACAATCAAACTTTGACTGTGACCATTAGCAGCTATTGTGGTGAACCAGGAGCCGCTCTGTGCAGTAAGACCCTGCAGATATCTCTGCATTTGGGGTGGGAAGGCAATTCTTACTTACAACTAATTCTAGTTTGGTCCTGTAAGTTCAAAATCTTATAGCAATAAGGATACATCAGGTGTGTTACTTAAACACATCCTCCAGTTTAATTTATTCCAAAAGGAATCCAAATTAACATACTTTAATGATTTCAAAATGTGAACCAGTGCATGTCCACTGGTGGGAATGGTCAGGAGGTCCAGTTCTCACTCCTAAGAAATAAGTGGGAATGTGGAGGCACCAATGTAGCAAATGCACTGATGCCTTTGCTGTCTTAGACACCTTCTCCCATGGCAAGAGTCACAGATGATAAATGCAGTTGTTCAAGTTGCACTAGGCTGAGTCTGACAACAGCCTGGGTAACTTAGGACTGAATGTTTGTTCTTTGGGTTTCTTACACGCAGCACTTGCTGCCATAACAGCTCAAGTAAAAGCATCACTTGTTGGAGATGTATTTGCTTGGATTAAAGCTGTGGGCAAGGTGTCCTCCTGAAGTGCTCTTGCGAACCCCAGCACTGCCCAATGGCCCTGCAGTGCAGTCACATAGGTGTGATCCCATTTCAGAAATCCCCCTGAGGAATCAGCTCCTTGTGTTACCTGTTCTTTTGTTACTGTCCGCCTTGGTGAGTGGTTACTTGCTTTTTCTCAGCGGGTCATGTGGAGATGTCTGAGTGAGTTGGTCCTACATACAGCTTAATACTACTTTAATACCAGAGATTTAAATCTTCTGCTGAGAACATGTTCTTCTTTGGTTTATGTTTCTATTACATATCTAGGTAATTTCCTTGGGTTTAAAGGAACAAAACATATGAATAAGCACATTCCTCTTTTTTGTATACTTCTGTTTACTTTCCTAGTTATGATCAGTGTGGCCAGTCTCAGGTCTTCGGTCTTGACCTGCCTTGAAAATTGTGAAGTAAGATGCCACTCTGTATTCTCTAGTGAAGTAACACCTGTTCCCTGATGGCAGCTCTATCAACCGTTTTTGTACCTGTTTTCTCATTTAGGGAAGTTAAGAATTATCAGCAATGGAATGTTCTTGTTTGTATTCTTTTTAGTCCTCTGTAGCAAATAGTAAATGTGCCTCTTTCTCCCTGGGAAGCATGTTGTTCTTCTCTGTTAATGAGATTTCACGTGTTACAGCATACTGATAAGAGCACAGTGGAGCTAAGATTCCATATTTAAAGTTCTTTCTGTTGTTAGGAAGTGATGAACTTGCTATCTGACTTGTTGATTTTCCTTTTGAATCTATCCAATGTGTCCTGTTAAAATTTTCCTTCATTTAAAGCCATAAAATCAATTTCTCACTTGTTGGAGCCAAAATCTGGAGGCCGTTGATACTTTGAGTGAGCTTAAAACCACACTTTTATAATTGAACATAAAAAGGTAAACATGTTCCTTTTTCAGTAGTTCACAGGAGGAATTTCCCCCCTGCTGGAGTATCATATCTGCAACATAATTTAGAAGATAGTTCTGACTGTTTTGTTGATTTTCCTTAAATGACAGATGATTTTGGGCATGTTCCCAATTTTTCTTCCCAATTCCCCAATATGAGGATTGTCATCCCAAGTCTTATTGCCTTTGCAATGAAATTTTTCCTTGGGAGGTACTATTTTGAGCGCAGATTTTCTGTAACAGTGGGAATTATTATCTGTGACTAATAACAATCTCTATGGAGCTTGTTATACAACGAAGACTGATCATGTGCTTGAATATATTCCTGTGATTGCTTGCAGCTACGAGGATCTTAAATTTCTGTAAGTTGCTGCCTTATCAAAAATGATTTTTTTCCCTACTGAAATAAGGTAAATTATTTAAACTTCTGCTATTCTAACTCAAGTTCAATAACACTTAGGTGAACTTCCATGCAACAGTCTAGAAAGATGTATGAATTAGCAGCTGTTAAGATGGTCCTTGAACTGTTCTAACAGAATTTTAGCTGTCACTTGAGTGGATCCTCAGATAGCTAACCTGTTTCTAAAATAACATTTCTTCAGAAGTGCCCCATAGGTGTGCAAATAATAAGATACCAGTAGTGAAGATCTTACTTGGAATTCATTTTTCCTTCCTTAATTATTTATTTTTAGACAGCTCTGGTTTGGTACAAATGTTCTGAGAATTAGATACATAAAATAAAAACCAGCAATGAAAACACCAAACCAACCAGAGAAACAACTCCCAAACCCCCAACCTGTGGATGGCATGGTTCATTCTGTCTGTCATGTAAACACCTCTGTTTTAATTGTATTGGAAACAGTAGGTTATACTAGCTAATTTATTAACAACTGCAGAACACAGCCATAGCTTGCTCAGGGTTTGCTTATTGTAAAATGGAACTGAGTATTGGGTTTTATAGCAGTGTGACTGAACTGTCAGGTAGGTGATGGTTCTCCCCCTGTCCCACTGAAGGTCAGATTGTTCATGACATGCACTGGTATTTTAAACACTAACACTGGACCATGAAGTGCCTCTTACAGTGTAATTGCACATCTCTGCTTTCAGAGTAATTCTAAACTTGGGCTACTTTTGAAGGAGGTGCTGGTTACTGTTGTGCTGGGCTGTGTGAGGTAAAAGAACATACACAGGTTTTGTAATCTGAGTTCCACTGAGAGATTAAGGCTGCCAAGAGAAGCTCTGGCTGCCCCAGCCCTGGAAGTGCCCAAGGCCAGGTTGGATGGGGCTTGGAGCAGCCTGGGATTGTGGAAGGTGTCCCTGTCGATGGCAGGGGAGTTGGAAAAAAATGATCCTTAAGGTCCCTTCCAAGCCAGGCATTCCATGATTCTATAATGGCAGGCAAATCTGCACAGAATGTAGAAACTGCTACTTTTGATTTACTACTATGAAGTCAATACTGAGGATGTAAAAGAAAAGTGTAAATAAACAAGAGATGAATGTGACTCGTGGGGCTTGTCAATGGGACCTCAAGTGGAAGAGCAGGGGAGGAAATGGAGTGAACTGTGTCCAATTACCTTTTGGCCATAAATATTAGTAGACTGAATTACAGAATTCAAAGGAAAGTACAGTAGGAGCCAAGAGTTTCAGCAAAACCAGTTATCAGCACTTTTTAAATATGTGTGCTGTGATGTAACTGTGAAGAAGGAATGATGCTCTGTAATTCAATGGTGTATCAGAACTCAAGTCTGAAAACATTTGTTAAGTTACTGCCGTATGAAGTGAACTCTTTTCAGACTGGATGAAGTCCATAACTGAAGAGGCATTTATTTCCCAGGATGGCAAGTTATGCTTATTGCAATTAGTGTTTCTCCAGTAATAAAAAGGAAACTAGAAATGTCAATAGTTTTGCCATCTATATTGATTCACAGCTTCTAAGGTTGTGATTTCTGACTGAAAGTCATAATTATGTCCCACGTTATTACCAAATCTCTGCGTTTCTGTCTCATAGATACAACCAAATAATTCAGTCAGCTTAAAAGTGCTTGAAGTCGACTTCCACCTTTTTTCTCTTTGTTTTTGTTTTTAAATTTTTGTTTCATCCTTTGGGCTTGGTCTCAGGTTTGTTTTTCCTTTGGAATAGCCTCTGTTTCCAAAGGTTATTCTGAAACATTCATGATCATATAGCAAAAGATTGCTGAAGTCCATTTTTAAAAACAGGCATATATAAACTTCTAAGAAATGAAGATAGGGAACAAATTCCCAAAAATGTCTGTATTTGCATGATATTTTTTTAAAAATAGGTATTTTTCAGATGTTCTTGGGGAGTCTGGTCTAATCCATTCCATTGGTGTATGGAGAGGTGAGCACTGGAAAAGCAGAAAACACTGGAAATGCATTTCGTCATCCTCTTCCTGGCACAACCTACCCCCCCCCCC
>JAWWEV010000152.1:4433822-4476900 GCA_035583235.1 Hafferia zeledoni | reverse complement strand
ACCAACCCCCCCCCCCCCCCCCCCCGCCCAAAGGAAAAAATATGATGCTGTTTCCATGGAAAAATCAACATGACAGAGAACTGCTGGATAGCCAGTACCATTTTTTAAATCCAATGTGATGCAGCTGTACTGAGAGGGAACAAATGTTTTGCTGCCTTTGCTGCCAAATAATAGATTATATTTGGAAGCATAAGACTAATGAAAAATACAGTTCAGAGACATAGTGATTGCAAAGCTTCAGACATAAGAAAGGAAGCTGTGAGCTTGCTTTGTAAAGCAGACTGGGCTCTAAAAATTTAGTCTTTTTTTTTTTTTCTTTTTTTTAAATGCAATGTGAAGTTACATTTTATGCTGTTTCCTGAGGATCCAGTTTTTCACCATGGCAGTGATCCTAAGCTTCCTGCTTTCTGCTGGTTATAATTTATCTACTTACCAGCAGCAGCCATCTGCTTGGAAAACATTAACTCAGACTTGGGTGGAGGAGGGCGGGAACAGTGGCTGAGAAACAGGGTGGTCCTGTGCAGGGATAGCTGGCATGGTGCTCCTGATTCTCTGGGGGTGTTCCCTGCTGGTGGACAGACACCTGCTTTGTAGACATAGAAAAGTGACATTTCCCTGAGATGCTGCCATTCAACAAACCCCAGTGAGATGGGAGGGTCTGAACCCCATTAGGGTTTTGGTGGCAGAAAGATTGTGCTGTTCAGTAGAGACTTTTCCCCACCACAGCCTGCAAGATTTTTAACTAATTTACTTGGTTGAACTTGTAGGTTTGGGCAAATTACAGGACTGAACTTACTGAAGTTGACTATGACTAGGTAGAGTTATTGGTGTTTGACTTTCTTGGAAGTGCAACAGGGTTTGCCATCAGTCACAAGTGACCTGATCTGCAGGTTCTCAAGTTGCTGCTCACCAGCTGAGGTTCCTCTGTCCCTGCAGGTGACTGCAGCCAGTGCTCTCCATTTTGCATGAGCAACACACCTTGCACTGGGTTAAGGTTTAGCAGAAGACCAGCAACTCTTTTAACTGTGGTGACTTCACCACAGGTGACCAAACCATTAGGTCACCTTAATGGTTTTATTCAGATATGTAGAATCTGTTGTTTCATTATTTAAAATTATTAGGTGAAAGAATGAAAAAAGAAGTTATTCTGTTAACTGTTACGTCTGTTGTTAGGAACTTAAGTGTGTGCCATCAAATCTTGTTAAAGCAAACAAACAGGTTATCTACTTTTCAGTCATCTGTTCACTGTCATGACAGAAACATTGATTTGTATCTTTTAGAGATCTATAACTGCAGTCCTGGAGCTCAGGCTGGCAGAGGTGGATGGAAGGACTTCTTCAGTGCTTCTGTAAGAAACTAGTAAACTGAATCAATAGTGCCATATGACATAAGGGAAAGAAGAAATATCTTTCCAAGATCAGATTGCTAAACCTTTGCTTGATGCACATTCAGGGTATTGAGCGACTCATCAAATCTGTGTGCAACAAGGAGTAATTGATTTTCCAGTCCCTGCCCACCTGACGGGAATGTGTGTGGAACAGCACTGAGCAGCACTCATGCAAACTTTGCTCTATTGAATTGCTGGTAAGATTTCACTAAAACATGCTGTGGTTCATGAAGTTTTTTACAGTTTGTTGGTGATGAATGATGTAGGAATTGAAACCCTCACCTTTAGAAATCACCATCTGTTACAAAATAGATCACGATGTCTCCTTTAGCAGCTCAATGCAGTGTGATTCAAGTTGCTGTTACCTCTGACAAAGAGAGGACCAAAGAACTCAGTGTTACCACACCTGTAGTACCCTTACAAAGTGATATGGTTCAGTTTCTATTTGGAGTATGTGGATCAGGCATCTTAGAGTGATGTACAGAGCAGTGAAAAGCAGTGAGAAATGCACTTCTGAGATCTGGAGTACCTGGGAGCTGAGGGTCAGAGTTACAGCCTCCTGTTGGTCAGAAACAGAGGTGGGATTAGCACCTTGTCAGATCAGCATCTGTGCTCAAGCTGAAGCCCATTTAGCAGCATGATTTTAGGTGGGTTAATAAAGACAACACACACTTTCCTCTATTACATGAAGCATATTTTATACCAGATGTTGTTGTATGTTATGAAACATTTGTTTAAATAAAGAAACTAACTATATTTGTGGAAACATGTACTACTTTCACAATTTTAAATGCTAAGGTATACCTGTATTCTAAAGCTTACATTGCTCTGAATATGTATAGAATTACTGTAAGTTGTATAAAATAGAAATGTTGAAAAAGGCAGAATGATAAACAGAATTCAAAAACTTTTTTTTTTTTAACGTGCACACCTATGAGTATGGACATTGTACTGGATTTTTCACTTGGGACACAATAAGTCTTAAAAGAAAATTCAGATGCTGAAAGCTTGCCTGATGCAAATACTTGATTTGTTTTTTCAACTATTAGTATATTTTGGAATCAATTAAATTCTAATTAGTATTGTTCACATGAATTTGAACTCTTTCAATGATATGTTAATTTTTCAAATACATCCCTGGCCCTGCTCCTGCAGGGCCTTGAGGCAAACACAGGCATAACCATGCAGGTGTGTTTAGCAGATCTAATAAAACCACGATAAAAGTGCAGGTGTGCATAGCAGGTTTCGTAAGTGAGGCTTCCATGGGCTGCACCAAACTCTGCCTCTAGATGAGTTAGGAGGCAATCACTGCTGCTGGGACTCTGCTTGCCTTCCCTCCATCGCTCTCCCTCCAGCTCCAGTGGCTGTGCCATTGAGTCAGGGGATGCTGTGACTCACTTCCCTGCTTTATTTTCTCTCCCAGATGGCATCATTGCCTCTCAGGCTCTGAGAGTGACAAGTGACACTGTGGCACTGACTTTATTGTATTAGGCTGTGCTAGCTGGGAGGAATCCATATGTGTGGTGCAACTTTGTCTGTGCCTTGTACAGCAGTGGGTGAAGCAGAAAAACGCAGGAAGGTGATGTGAGGTTGCAGGTGCTTGTGCTGTGCCTGTGCATGAGGGCAGATCGGTGGCATGGCTGTTGGTGCCCATGCAGTGGCAGTGACAGTGGCTGTTTTTCTCTGCCAGGGAGCACAGAGGCACACAGTGACTCACTGGCTGACGTTGGCACTTTGGCACACAAACAGTTTGTACAGCTCTGCCAGTTCTCTCTTACTGTGCTGGATCTGTTTGCCCAGAGCCTTTAAATTCCTTTCCAGTGCTGGCAGTTTTGGTGGAACTGTAACCTCTGCATCCCACAGCGCTTGACTTTTTAAAACTGTGAGACATGGAAGTGCTCAAGGTGTTGCCCCAGTGAAAAATACTCCAAAACCTTGTGCAAAAGGTTTGTTCTTTTTTGATTTTTATGCTGGTGTTAAGGTCTGTATGATAGGCAGGCACTGAATTGTGTTGAGGGGGAAGAAATGTGTTGTGAAAGACCTTCCCACCACCATCCACCACCCCACATGCTATATTTTGCCTTTCCTCAGGATTTTCTGTAGCTTGCTGATTTAGAAATGGTTTGATGGGTGATGAAACAGAACTACTTTTGTGCTTGGTAACTGGGGAAATCCACTGCAGTGTCTCCACATGACTGGATCTAATCTTGGCCACGTAGTAGAAGGGTTATAGATGGAATGGGACCTCAAAATAAAACACACACAGAGTGATCGTTAGGACTGAAATATGGACACCATTTTGGGGGGATGTACCTGCAGGTGTTACTGTCTGAAAGTCTGCTCTGAAAGTTTGCTGTGTGGTGCTGCTTTTTCTACCACTATCCCTGGCCTGCAAGTCCAGAGAATAACAACCCTTGGAGTCCCATGAGAAATGTGGAAAATATTCATAGACAAAACATTATTGGTGCCACAAATTATTTCTTTTATACTTCCCCTTATGTAAAGACCTTAAAAAAAGTCAATTTTCATGTTTACAGAGTGTTATTTTTCTGAGCTTGCTTTCAGTTGAAAGGGGCATTCTGTAGGAATTCCACTTCCATTTGTGTCTGCTCTCTGCAGTGACTTTACTGACCACCTAAAGAATGATGGAATTTCTTCAGTAGCTCATTCAAGAGACTTTTCTGAAGCTTGGTTTGATTTGGAGAGGGAAAAGGGGTAAAAGGTAACAGCAAAAACTTCCAGGTAAGTAAGTTTATGTTCTTGTCTGCAGTAACATTTCTCTAGCAATTTCCCCTATGCAGTGATGACCCAGAGTATGTTTTTTGTGCCTAGTGATTTTAATAGGATTATTCAAGCTTTTACTGCTCTGTAGTGGTGATTAATTCATTAATAATATCTGAAAGCTTAAACTGGGAGCCTATTTCCCTGGTAGAATTAGAGAAATGGGGCACTTTTAATGTTTTGGGGTAAATTGGAGATTCACCTTGAAGGTCAAGGGTTTGAATCCACAGGTGACATGTGGTCATTTTTTTCCACTATTAGTTCAAGTCTTCCTTTCTCTCAAGCTCTCTAATTAAGCTTGTAAAAAAAATTCACAAGGATAGAAGAAAAAGTACTTAGGCATTTGAAATTGTTATGGCTGCTGGAAATTTCCCCTTTTTATTTTAACAATATTTTTTCCTCTCCTCTGTTGTGGAATACTGCTGCTCAAAGATCTTTGTCCAAGTATATAATGGAAACAAATTGCAAGGGCATGGAACAGAGTAGAACAGATTTCTTTTCCAGGGGCCTGTACCAGAGATGAGTGTTCAGCCTCCTGAGGACAAATGCCTGTCTCCATTAGCAAGCAGTAAGAGTAAATATGTAGACTAGAACATGATGCTGAAGACCATGTGTTGCCAGCCAGCTCTAGTCTGATGAGGAGATTTGCTTCCAAAGTGTTCTCATACAAATGAAAATGGGAATGTGAACACACCCTTGATATGAAGAATGTGTATTTTAAGTATCTGTTTTAAGTACTTTTTTGTCAGTCTTTAATTTTTTTTAGTCTTACAAGTCTGTTACCAGCAGCTTCTGGAGGTGATTACAGCTACTGAAGAGCAGCTGAATCTGTTCTCCTGAATTTTTCAGGCAGACAGGAATGCCTGCCAGGCCAGCACAGAGCCAGCCAGAAGCTGTGGCAATATGGGCAGTATGAAACCGAATTTGATTTAACGTTAGCTTGCCTTTCAGTGGGTTTATTGACTTGAGTTCTCTATTGTGCTAACTTAATCCATGCAGCTTCCAGTTGATTTGGAGTGGGGACTGCTTTTGTCTGCAAAATGCTTTCCAGGCATATTCCTAAACCTGCCAATAAACAGAACTACAGGTGACAAGTGTGACTGCTGAATGAAAACAGTGGGTGAAAAGGTGATTGTTAGAGGTTGGAGCCTTAGAGAAAAGATAAAAAACTTCCTAATCCAGATTAAAACCCTAATTAGACCAACACTGTGAGAAGGTAACCAATTCCAATCTCCAGCAGTTGTACTTGTGGATAGCAAGAAACCTTAGGTGATGAAAGTTCTGGGAGCAGAACAGTCCTTTGCTTATAAGATTGATTTCATGTTCAGTTTAGTGTATTTAGAGCATTCATATAAGGCTGAAAACCATCTTCATGCCTTAAGTATGAAATAAATCTTACTATAGTGTTATAAATTGTACTTCAATGCTATCATCATCTCTAAGCAGAGACCCTAAAAATAGTCCTTTGTGCCTCAATTTGCCATGAGAGTAGAATCAAAATTTACTGTACCCAAGCGAGGTCATACAGCAGAGATCTGTGGTGCTTATGCAGGTGATGTCTCCTCTGCAACCTTTTACCAGTTCCACCATTAAGAGAAATATTAATGTAATAAATAGGAACTCCTCCTACCCTCCCTCCCCAGCCCCATCCAGCAGTTAGCAGTGAACTGGATAGGCACTTTAAAGTATGACATTACTAGAAAATATGAACAATTTCTGACCCACAGACTGACCCTAATATTTCAGAAAATATCCAAAATTAACACCATCATTGGTATAAAGATCTGGCCAGAAAAGAGTTTTTTATTGTATGGAAAAAGTACATGTAGAAAATGTCTTTTGTGGCCTTGTTTCTTAATATATCTATATATATAAATTTTCTATTTAACCATTTTAATTGCTATGAGCAATATGAGTAAAGTAGTATTTTGCAGCCCTTAGTCAATAGAATTCAGTGTGAGCATTATTACACTGCAGTTGTTACAATATTGAGAGGGAAGGGAAGAAAAATGTGCAAGTCAAACCCTTCTGCCTTGGAGGACAGAGACCAAATGGATATACCAGAAGTCATTGATAAATTGGTCTGTTCAATTGGATTAGTGACAAATGACAGCTGAGTAGGAGTCATTGCAATAAATCTAGAGGGACAGTATTCAAAATACCGTCCTTTACCATGAACGCTTCATCAATTTCTCCATAGTTAGATATAAAGCTGAAATCAAACTAATCTATATTTGTAACCTTGGATTAGAAGCATAAAGATAGTGCTGTTGTCACCATTTCATCCTGGTAATGCCCGCATAGAATCTGATGTGGCCAGAACTTTGAGATTATCCTGATCTGTTCTTTCATTATAGGAAGCTTTTCAAAAGGTTTTTAAAATGGAAAATCCAGATTTTTTAGAGTGAAAATTGGATTACTGAACTCTTGAAATAGCATATATAGGTGAGAGAGAGCACAACAAATCTCTCTTTCTCTCTCCGTCCCCTTCTGCTGCTTCTCCTGTATCCTTTCAGGACAGGTTCTTGTTCCAGACATCTTATTATCCAGTGGTTTCCCTGGAACAGCTGTAACACTAAAGGCCTGCCTTTATGTCCTTCTTTCCCTGAAATGTAACACAGGCACTCAGAACAAAATGAACTGGTTTAGTCCTCTTTAACATTAATCCATCTGCTCATCCAAAATAAACAGTGGATGAATTGTTATTTAATAAATGACAGTAGCCAGATATTGAGGATGCATTTTAAATTTTTTAAAAATTGAAACTAACTAAACATTGAACAAACAGCAAAATGAGATGAATGCTTTTCTCTTCTAAGAGAAAAGACACTGTGTACAGAGAGAGCCTGGCCTGATAGGTTTGAAGCAGAATGGGGAGAAGAGGGAAATTCCTCAGGGTGTTCTTTGGCAGAATTATGAAATAAATAAAAATGTACTGGGTGGGAATATTTTTCTCTGTTTCAATGGTTTAAAGCAATCTTAGGGGTCTGGGCCAACTTCATACATAATCCTTTAACTATAATGTTCTTGGCAAAGAAAACACTTCAGTTTCTGTCTTGTTAGAAGATGCCACTCCTCTCAAAATTGGTTTATTTTAGTTTGTTGTGACATTACTTGCAAGGCTTTCCAGCAGCACAGGCAGAATTTGGCTATTGCAGGAGGTGCCCCAAACCCTGCTGTGAAGGTGAAAAGGGTGAGAAGTAGCAAAGTGGGGTACAGAACTACAAGGGAAGAAGGAGAAGCTGCTGAGAGGGAGATGCCCATGTTGCTGCTCCTCACAGAGTGTGTGCAGGGTGCTGCTTTTGGAAGAGTCTGTCATTGCAGCACAGTGGCTGCCCTGGCACCCCCTGAGCCTGCCCTGTGCCAGCAGCACTGCCTGATCCACAGCACTCCCGCTGGCAGAGGAGCCCTTTGCTCTGCTCTGCTCTGCTCCGAGGGTCCAACAGCACTGCCCTCACCAGGGCTGGGTGCAGACACTGCAGGGGTTTCACCTCAGCCCAGGGAAGGGCTGAGCCTTGGCCAGAGGCTCAGGTTTGTTAAACAGCTAAACCAATACTTTATTCTGGGTTGCTGTTTTATCACCAGCACTTGGCAGTTCTCTGCAAAGACTCAGGGGAAACGTGCTCAAGTGTCCTCAGCTGTGAACAGCACCCAAGGAGGGATGGGATTTAATTCCATTGTAGCTGTGTGTCTCTACATCTCCCTGGAAAGAGGCTGGAGCGAGGTAGCAATCGCTCTCTTCTGCTGTGCCTTTGAAAGAATGGGAGGAAATGGCCCTAAGGGGCACCAGGGGATGTTAAGATTTGATGTTAGAAACAAAAAAATCACTGGAAGAGTAGTCAGGAGTTGGAATATAAGTTGGGGAGGTGATGGAGTCGCTGTCTCTGGAGGTGTTCAAGACGCTCCTGGAAGTGGCACTTGGGGTTATAGTTGAGGGGTGACTATGGTGGTGCTGTGGGTGGTTGGACTGGATAATCTTGAAGGTCTCTTCCAACCTTGTTGATTCTGTGATTTGTAGCATGTAAAAGTGATATATAATGACTTTATAGTTGTGTGTGCACAAAATGACAAAATTTTACATTAATACTGTATATCTATTAGATACCTTGTTATTTAATTGATATATTAGATTTTTAATAGTTGATTCCTTAAGAAATATTGTGATCTCTTAAATTGGTAACATTTTGGGCCTGCAATTACAAAGGTAGAGTCAGACACACAAACAGAGCTGTGTGTTGTTTGGGCTTGAGCTGCATCTCAGGAGGGATGAATCCACACACCACTCACGAAGCAAAGGTCTCCAAAGGTAAATGAACACAATGGTAAAGAAGCAAGTTTAAAACCAGTGTATTTCTTCAACTCTCCAAGGAATTATGAAGAATGGTATTTTTATAGTAGCAAGTGGGAGCTCAGTTGTTCCTGTTTTAGAGACTAGACTGTCTGTGTGCTGATGTTAACACAGCAAAAGGTCTCAAGTCACAACAATGAAAAATTGCACTTGCACTGTTGTCTCAATTTTGCATCAGTATCTTGGCACAGCATTCAGATATTTTGAGCAGAGAATAATAGTTTTCTGCTTCTATTCTCCAAGTCAAGGTTAAAGAGCAAATTCTTAACACAAGTGTTTCATATAAAACTGACTGAATTCAGATAAATCTGAGAATAAACAAATTCTAGCACTAGCAATGCCTGTAAATGTTTTGTATGAAAGCATTTACATAATCAGAAAAAACCGGGTCTGAAGGAAGAGGTCATCTAATCCATTGAACTCTCTCCTAAATCTTGATCTCTGCTTAAAAATCTCTAGGGAAAAAGTTTCTGGAATTTCATTAAGAGGAATGATGCAGTTCTTCACTAACTCACAGTGAAGAATTGCCTACTTCTGATTCATTTCCCTGGCAGCAGGGAGCAGTTACCAATTCTGTCCTATGCCATGGATACAGAAGTGATGTTCTCCTCTTTCTTCTTGTACCTTTCTGGGAGATTTTCTTACATTTTGAAGTTTTGGAACATGTATTTTCAATCTTAAGACTGAGAAGATTCCCCCCCACCTCCAGACATCCCCCAGAGAATGTGTTTTCTCCTAATTTTGTTGCTGTAGGTGTGACAACCTTATAGCAGCCTTGCAGTACCTAAAGGGAGTTGACAAGAAGGGTGGAGAGGGTGAAGGTGGAATGGCTTCAGCTGAAGGAAGGGGATAGTTTTAGATTACATTTTAGGAAAAAAATCTTCCCTGTGAGGGTGGGGAAGCCCTGGCACAGGTTGCCCAGAGAAGCTGTGGAAACCCTATCCCTGGAAGTATTCCAGTCCAGGCTGGATGGAGCTCTGAGCAACCTGGTCCAGTGGAAGGTGTCCCTGCCCACAGCCAGATGATCTTTAAGGTCCTTTCTAACAAAACCATTTGATGTTTCTATGATCTTACATATACACATACAGTGACTCTGCTGGGGAAGGTGATGCCTCGTGTTTTGCATGTGACATTCCAGTTTATATCTGCTGATCTTTGAACAATTTCAGTCTTTTGTGTTGGTGATTTTGTGTATCTATATTTGTTCAACTCATGCTGCTTCTCATTTTGGATTAGTTCAATTATTCTTACTGTCCTACTCAATCCAGTTTTTGAAGTCCGGTCTGCTCCTTCTCCCACGTGTGCAGTCCAGTGCCAAGCCACCTTTTTGAGAAATGATGCACCTTGAGTGTCTTGCAGACACTTCTGTGGAGGTGTTAAGAGTAAAGAGTGAGTCAATTGTAGCTGAACAAAGGGAAGATCAAAGAGACTGTGAAAGGTCCAAGTATGCTCAGTGTGTTTTCTGTGAGGGAAGAAGGCACTGGAAACAGGCTAATGGATGGTACAACTGCTATATCATCCCAGAAAAGTGGGGAGGGATTACAGTAGAGATGTGATCAATATGTATAAAGCTCCCAGAAATGTTTTTTGTCTTTAAGATTGGTGCAAGTGGAAAACTTGCTGAGCAAAAAAATATTTAGAAATAAAGGCAATAGAAGTGGCAGGAGCATAGCAAGTCTAATCAATAATAAAAGGATAATCTGTCTTTCTTTGTGGTACACAAAGCAATAATCTGTTGTTCAGATTGATTAAATGCCTCAGCTCTGTTTCGATTATTAATCAATCTCTAAAACAGCTTATTGTGAGCATAATACAAAGTACTAGAGATTATGGGTAGGAGATGGTGATAACAGCATGAAGGAGGGGGAGTCTCTTTTTTCCATCTTGTGAAAAAGTTGAACTGAAGTGAGATGGAGGATTTTGTTGGACAGACTTTCTGTTCATATGAGTGGCTTCACTGCAGTGTCGAGGTGCAGAGTTCTAAGGCAGGGTCTAAAGGTGGCGTCTGCACAAATTGCTGAGATTTTGATCTCTCATAGACCAACATAGGACGTGTCATTGATTGGACAGAGAAAGAATGTGAAATATGAGGACCAAGAAATGAGGAAGCTCTTGGCTAGAACAAACCTGACGAGTCACCTTTTGGGAACATGCTGTTGTCTGATATATTCTTTGTACTAGTCATTTATTTAATTTCTTTCTTACACTGAAGCTTACTTGAACTGTGGGCTAGCCCAGGCTTTCAGCTTTTGAGCTTTTCAAGTTATGAGGAATAAAAAAGCCTCCTTATTCTGTGTTTTGCACCCTATGCCTGGGGTTACAGTACTGCTAAAGTGGTTTGGGGTTTTTATGAATAGGTTAGGGGTTGTTTTTGCTTCAAAAAACAGGGCAAACAGCCAAAATGTAGCCTGTCCAAATGGCTTACTGCTACCTGAAAGGGACAATTCTGGGTTTGCTTTTATTTTTTATTTTTTAATTTTTTTTAACCTTCTTTTAGAAGGCTCAAATGTGCCTGTTTTACTGAAATTTATGAAGCAATCTTTATGAAATGCGAAATCAGTTAAGCCCCTGAGAAGTTACCTTTAATTTGTCTCTCCTTTGAGCCCACAGTTGGACCAAAAGACTTCCAGAGGTCCCTTTCAACTTCTCCTATTCTGAGACTCAACAATTATATGGTAAAGTGTGGAATGAAACACACTTGGGATATTAGACAGATTTGGTGCAACTGCTCAGAGTGGTTGAGTTGACACTTATTTGCCTTCCTCTTTTGGAGTGTTCCTTTTCACCAACACTCAGGACTCCTTGTCAGATGAGCTGCTCCATCACTGTGTCCCCTCAGGACTGCCAGTTATTCACTTGATTATCCAACTCTGCAATCCCTGGATGAAATAAATGTTTCTCCATGCTGGGAACACCTCTAGTCTCAGCACCCAATCTCTGGAGATTTACACATACACAACAAAAGCATGTTTGGCTGATTCCCCTCATTTAGGGGAGCACTGAACACCTCTGTGTGCTTTACAAATTCCTGTTGGATCTTCAGATGGATTTTCACCTTTTGAACAGTACTGACCTGCATGTTTAGTGATGGATTATGCTGACAGTATAAATTTAATTGCATCCTCAATCTTGACTCCTTTCCAGTTGTGTTGTGTTTGGGCTTTGGAATTTGGATTTTTGTTGGTTGGTTGGTTTGTGGAGTTGGGTTTTTTTTGTTGTTTTTGTTTTTTTGTGTGTGTGTGTGTGGTTTGTTTTTTTTTTTTTTTTAACAGTAGAATGAAAAAATGAAGCTGATGATAAAATATGCCTATAAAAATTCTGGCAAATTTATCACAAAACTACATGGCTTGATTCCTTATTTTTCTATCCATCTGGTCATTAGGCCTTTCCAACTGTCAGTGTCTAATATAATCTCCTTTAATAGCAGCATATAATTAGCTTTATGCTGATCAGAGGCATTGGGAATGGTGGTGGTAACATTCAAATCTAAATATCAAAATCCCAGAGAAAATAACTCAGAGACATATGTCTAAGCCAGCATTTATGACTTTTAGTCCTAAAGTCTGTAACTGGTGTTTTAGGCATGTGAGCTTTGAACTGGGCTATGGAAATTTATCAATTAAGAATCCTCAGGAGTTCTGGAAGGAAAGTACAGATGTCTCTCCAAATGGTAATGTGGTAATAGGTCATTTATTTTCCTCTATACAGTCCTGTTCTCTCTTCAAATATTTAATTTCTTCTTACTTGTCTAGTTTCTTACTTTAAAAAAGGTAATTGAAGCTATAGCCTTGGCATTGCTCCATTAGGAACAAATTGTCTCCACTTTTAACCTTAATCCAGAGCTCTGTATGTACAATCTATACACATGTACTTCATAAAAGTGAAGTTTCTTTAATGGCTGTTACAGGGGTGCAGTTTTATGGTGGATTTTTTGGGGGGGGAGGGAGGGGGGAAGTGATTTGGAGATATTTTTGTTTTGCTGCACAAATCTGATAAATGTATTGAAAATATGACACCGCAGCCACTGTTAGGAAGGCCATTGAAGAGTGTTGATGTTACTGAGGTTGGGACTTCATCCTTAAAGTATAAATTTCTCTCAGTTCTCTTAAAGAACACTTGATTAGAACAGTTGTCTTCCAGAGGTATTCTGTCTTGCATATGGAGTTGGACAAGTCAGCTATTTGACCATAAAAGAGGATTTCAAACACTTCAGATATATATTTATTAACTAGATCTAGCAAATTATTTGGTTTCTTGGAACATACTGGAACATCACCCTCTGTGTTCTGCTCTGCAGTCAGTCAGCATAAACCAAACAGGGCTACAAAAAAGGAAATACACCATGACAAGTGAAAATTACATCTCCTGCATTAAGTTTCTTTAAAGCTGGAAGTGTCTTTGAATTTAGGCTTTCAGATCTTCAATAGAAGATCACAGTTCCCTTTTTGTTCTCTGGCACTGTAATCCAGTTGAGGATTCTGTCAACACCCCTTTCAAAAAATACATAAACCTGTTAAGATTTGTAGGAGAAAAATCTATACAAGTTACTTTTTACTCATAACCTGAAGTGCACAGCCTGAGTTTCCTCCAAGAAATGTTTCAGTACCAGCAAAGGAAAAGCAGACCTCTGTTTCTTTATGGTTCTGTATTGAAAGTAAGTGGTTGTACCACTATAGGGTTTATTTTTGGCCTAGATGTTTATTCAAGAGTCACTTTGGTTGTCCACTACTTGCCCAAACAGCAGAGTGTGAGGACACACCCTGACCCTGGCAGGGCAGTGGGACAGATCCCAAGGCAGGAACTGCAGCACCTGAAACGCCAACTCGATGGGAAGCACGTTGACTTCTCCCCAAAGAGATCTGTCAGCATTCATTGCAGGATCTATTCCTTACCTTCCTCCTTTAATTTCCTGCATCATTTAACCAGTGTTTTCTGTGGCAGAACTACTCTACACATCAGTGCTTCCCTTTATGTTTGTTAATAAATAGTGGCTTCTGCTACACAAGAGTTTTTGGCAGGCAGTGGTGAACATAATCTCTCTGGGTTGCAGATACAAACTAAAGACGCCTCCCAGACCTTTTAATAAGAAACCAAAACCTGTTAGTGCTGCATGGGAAGCAGCCTTCAGTTCCCAGGCCAGCTCCCCCATCTGGGCCTCTCCATTCTCTCCTCCCCTTCTCAATAAATTTAGTTTAAGATTAAACTCTCCTTATTCTTTACAATCGTTTTTTTCTGGCTTTCCTCTGGAACCTCTTTGCTCCAACCAAACCTCCTCAAACCTTTGGTCTAAGTGCAGTTTCAATGTATAGAGTGGGGGAAAGGGAATGCTACATTCTAAAGTAAATTGAAAAGGCATACCCTAACATATAAGAACAGGTAAGAGTGTCTTATATAGAACTGAACTCTTTAAAAATAGTACTAAATATTTTGAGTTTTAATACATGCATCAAGCTCTATGTGCAAAGCTATTAAAATATTGAGTTCCTACAAATATCCTAAAAGGATTTACTTTCAAGCTAAATTTAACTGAACTAACTCTTAATTAATTCCTTTTTTTTAATACTTATCTATGAAAAGGGCAAAAATGTGCTTAACACTATATCCTGAAACCCTTGAAAATATCTCCAGAGGTCAACATAGATGGTCAACATTAAAAGAATCATCGATAATTTGAGGTATATGTCCTACAAGACCATAAAGGGGAGCAATATATTGAATAACTTTCATCAAAATTTTATTCAGCTGAAAACAAAACTTTCAGTGCTGCAGAGATGGTATAACAGAAGCATCTTTAGTGTGGTTTGGAAGGGGATGCTTTTTTTAGGCTTGTTCCATTAACAGTTCCTTAGGAAACAAAACCTGAATAATGTTTCAAAACTCCACTCTAATCTCTTTCCTGATGTTCTTGGCATTATCTCTTATACATGCAAAGCAGTTCTACACAGCTATTAATTGGATCTTTTGGGGAAGATCAGCAGAATTTTCACTTTTCAGCAAAACCAAAAGGCTGTAACTTAAGGCTATCCAAGATCACTGCAAGAATATCAGCCATGGGAATTTCACCCTGCAGAATAAGACCTGCAAGACCCTTTATCTCGTGGCTGTCCCATGCTCATACATTTTGCCATTGAAAGGCACCCAGAGGACAGTTTGCCAAAGGGTTCTGTGGTGAAAAAGTGGGCTGAAAGGAATTAGCATTGATACCAGTGGAAGTGAAAAGGAGTTTGTGTTTTGTGAGTTGTTCATGTTGGAGGAGAATATTATTTCCTGAATTGTTTTTGCCAACGTTGCCTTAATCTAGCAAGGTGATTTGCAGTACATGTAATGCTGAAATTGGTTTGTTACTGGTGGCTGCTCCTGTATTTTTGCTGGATTACTCTTGTTGTCATCTCTGCACTATTCTGTTATGAGACTGCAGGCTGTTCTTGCCTCCTGCTGGCAGAGAAGGTTATTTCCAGCTTTGCTGCTTAAAAACCCTTCTAGAGCTGAATTCAGGCAGTCTAGAGGAGCAGAGGGTGCCAATCCACGAAGAAAGAAAGAAACAAAACTCTGCAGTCTAAGTAGAGTTGTTCTTCTTTTAAGTAAGGTGAAAGACCTTCTTCTAGTTAAATTATTTATCAGTCAGTTCTTTGAGCCACCTGGGAACGGACCCTGTTCCAGTTTGTCAGTTAAGAAATAAGCTCCTGGAGTGATTCTGAGCATCTTTGCATTTTCTTCATGGAGTGGGGTCAGCTTTTTTGCTGGTCCTAATTGCCTTCTACAATATATCCAGTTACTGGACATTCTAAACTTCAGGTGGAGCAAAATTACTGGAAGTACTACCCAATACTCTCCCTTTTATTCAGTAGTTTAGCACCTGCCACAATTGGAGACAGACAGTTTCACTTCTGTGCCAAAGAAATAAAGGCAGAAAGAAAGGTCCTTGATAACTAGTGAAGTGTGGGAAGGTTATGGAGGTGGTTAGAATGGAGGGAGAGCATTTGTTCATGCACTGTTTGGAATTTGGTGTATCTGCTGATACATTAAAGCTGTTTTGAAACACTTTGACCACTCCCACCCCCAGGAGGAGGGAGCTGATTTATAAACTTACAGAGTATTAGTGATACAAAAAAAGATATTGCACATCAGGACTTTTGTGTATTAAGCCCGAGTGCAAGACATTAAATTGTGTTAGAAAGCTACGAAATAAAGCTAGTTTACAGCTTCAGTCCTTTTTTAGGACATTCATCAAAATCTACTTACACAAATTAAAACAAAGAAACACATTTGTTGAATGGTTGCAATTCCTGCTGCCTCAGAATTCTTTTTTATTCCTCCTTGAAAGGCATTTACTTAATTTTTCATGTTCGGTCAGGTAGGAATCATAACTGATTATGTACAATAATGATTTTAAATTCTGTTGATGCATCACTTAGTGCAGTTGTTGAAATCACAGTAAACACAGCGGATAGAAGTAGAAGAATGGAGCGATGAGGAAGAAAATGGATGCAAACATTAGCGGACCCCGGTAAGATTATTGATTTCTTTTGAGTTGTTTGACAGATAAAATGGCAAAATGAAATGTCCAACTTCAAAACCATCACTTGAAGAAAATAGGAGAATGTACCAGGGGAGGAAGAAGATGATGAATGTTACTTTGTTAGAGAGAGGAGCAAATGCAATTGTTCTGCATGAAGTGTTCATCATTTTCCTGCTTTGTTCTACAGCGTTTGATAAACGTCCATTTCGCTGGAGTAGGCAAAAATCATGTTTAAAGTCTTGGTTCAGGGGTCATCTTTCAAAGCATTACATCGTAATAGTTTAAAATTTTATCAGGTTCTGTACAACAATTCAATGTCTGAGGCTTCAAATAATTCTCAGAAGAAAGCAGTGAGGAATTTCACCCTGAACAAGGAGGGTGTGATGCAAATGTATTCACTTCAGGGCTAAACAGATTTTATAGAAATTCTACTGGAGACATTGATCTCCAAAGAGAAACACATTACTCCAAATACATGGATTCAGAACAGCAATGAAACTACCCTCTAAGCATTTTTGTAATGTTACATGTGGGCTGTGAATGTTGTTATTAAGAGAAAACACATGAGTTATAGCACTAAGTCACATCCAGGCTGTATTACATATACATACAGATGTTTCAGGTGGAAAAAGAAAGGAATTAAACAAAAATGCTGCATGTAGATTTTTTGATTTTAAAAGTACGATCTTGTTTGTTTACAAAGAATTCAGAAGTTCTGTTTCTTTAAAAAGCTGGTGAAAAATGAGGTGAAAATGAGAGATGGAAAAAGACTTTTGCTGGTTGGTGCCAACCTCTTTATAAGCACCTTCACCCACCTCCACAAGATGCTCAGCCAGTGTGAATCTCTTTTGTAGTCTCCAGGTTTTTTCTCTCGTACACATTTATATGCAAAGCACTATCCAGCAAAGTTTTCACTTGTTCCTGAGTTAAATTACCATAGCAGATTTCCATGTGCTTTTGGAAGGTGACGGAGACAGCAGTTCTGTTCTCGAGGCAGGTACTGTTTCGTGGAAGATCTTTACTATTTATTACATCTATCCCTGGTGGAAGATTGCAATTACTATCCTACTTGCAGCAACTCTTTACCTGAATCATGACAGCTCTTAATTATGTGTGAAAGAAGAAGTTACATGCAGAGAAATTTCTCAGAGCGAATTACCTGTGCGATGTGTTCGGGCTCAGGCTGCAGCAGAGCCATCCGTCTTGTGCTTCCAAGCTGGTGATTTGTGCGTCAGCACCTGAGAAACTTTGCCTGGCTTTTCATACCAGAATTTGCATTGGGAAGGAATTTCTTCTTCCCTTTTCCCGAAGTTTCTCTCACTCTTTTTTATTCTTTTCTGTTAATCAGATTTGGCTCTGTCTATATTTCTTCCTTTCAGTGAGCTTCCTGCTGACTTAGGTTGCTGCTGAGTGTACTGCTCAAGGAAACACAAAGAAATAAGTAACAGGCTTTCACATTTCTGATCAAGTTTAGTGGTAAATCTTTTTATTCAGCTCCATAACTTTATTACCCTTCAGTTACAAATGCTGTGTGCTCTGTTTAATTATTTATTGGCAACAATTTATTAATGTCTGTACTTAGAGAAATGTACCATGATGGCATTCATGTGGATTTTCAAAATCATTTCAAGGCTGCAGAAGCTGGCATTTAAAAAATGCCCCATTCCAACTCATACTAAATCCGAGATTTTAAATGATGTCCAGCTTCAAGACCATCTTAATGAGTCAAGATAACTGAGCCAGGACAGATGTACAAATTCCTGGGCCAGAAGAGGTAGGTAGGGTGTTGGGAAATGTGCCATTTAGTATAGGAGACTGTATTTCAAGCCCGTTGCCATACAAAGGCATGAAAGGAAGTTCCAGTCTTGTCTATCTTATGCCAAAGAAGAAACATCCAATTGGGCTCTTGTGAAAAGATTTTAATGCACAGTCCATCTCATGAGATTTCTATTTCTGTAGGAAGTTTGAGCTTTATTGCATCAATATTTCCAGATAAACTGTTTTCCCTGAAAACTTCCAGGAAGCTCCAATGTTGTACTACTATTAAATTGTATTTATGATAGTTTACTAGTTCCTGACCAGTGTCCCATTATTAAGGGTTATTCAATTATGGATGCTCACTTTGATTTTTAATAAGCTTTTATGAGTTGGTATTTCAGCATGAGGCTTAAGATGGCTCAAAATAAACCTCATTTATTAAAAGTAACCTTGACAGCACAAGATATGTGAAATTTTAAAATTCACAGAGTTTCAGGAAAGAGATGACATGGGGTTTGTAGTGGTGACTTCTGTAGACGGAATGTCACTGATGACCTGACCATTCCCTAACTGATGTGCTACAGGAAACAGCTGCATTTGTGATGCTGATTTATCTTTGTGTTCTGTTTCTGCTATTAAAGCATCAATCTAATTATCAATAAGGGAGCTGGCCACTTGTTGGAAAGCTGACACCCACAGACAGTAGAGAATGTTCCTGTAAAACACACTGGCCTCCCAGCAGCAGTGCAAGTCGAGTTTGAGAAAGCCATGCAAGCATTTATTCCACAGTAGGGCCAAATATTGCAGGGACAAGGTCATGCTGATGCCCTCAGTGGAAGGGAACAGCCCAGCTGCTCAGGGGACTAGAATTGCAGGGCTTTTTTCCTGCCTAATTAGCAATATTACTTTCTGTTTTGCACATCCCTTTGCATGCATTGGGAAGAAGTCTGCAGGGAGCTCATTATGTTACCAGCCTTGGAGTGAGAGGCTTGCAAAGCTGTAGCTTCAGGGAGGTGGGAGGTGCCTTCAGTGGAAGAAATTCCATATCCAAACTAAAACTTGGAGGAACTCTGTAGGGTGTCTCCTGTGGGGGATGGTTTATCCTGTCCTGTGTGTTCCTGCCGAGAAGCTGTCCAGATGAATATTTTTGTCATATTTTCACTTTGAGATAATGGCTGAAGGCAGAATTTTGGCTCAGATGTCATCTGTTAATGAGTCTATAACCAATGGAAGGCTCTGGGCAGATAAAGGAGCCAATGGAACCTTCCTTATTGCTGCCTTGGTGTGATTTTTTCAGATCCCGGTGTAGTTCTTGGGACTGGTACTTTGTAGCGGTACAATTTAGCGTGGGGGGGAGGGTATTTTTTTCTCCCATCTTTGTGTGAAGAATGACAGAATCCCATTCCCACACTCTGCTGTGCTAACACAATCCAAACTGCTGCTGAGAGCAAGACAAGAAGTTTTCAAAGAAAGGATGTAGAGCAAGAGCTTATGACAACCCTTTGAGGACGACTGCATGAACATTAGTTGCAAGAATGTCTGCCTGAATCCAAACTCAGTTCTCTTTGAGTTTTCTTTTGCTGAAGACTGGATCCGTAAATCAAAAAAGATGGCATGACATAGCTCATGGAGTTATTTTGTGTAACCAGTTTAAACTGAAGGAAGTGTTGTGTCATTATTTTCTGGCCATCATAGAGCTACACCAGAAGCTGCTCCTCAAAAAGTCTGTGTATCTCTACCCAATGGAGATGTTACTGTACAGAGTCCCAGTTGCCAGAGCTGATCAGCACTTTAAGGAGAATTATTAATCAGATTGCAATCACAATGACGTGGACATTCCCTTGTTGATGAACTGCACCTTTCTTACTCTTGCCACCACCAGATAAATGATTTTGGTTTTCTCTAGTAATTTTTGGACACTACATACCTGGCATTGCCCCTTTATTCTCTGGAAAAATTCACTGTCTAATTTAAGTGATCACAGACATAAAATGGTGTTGTCAACATACCTTTCCCTGAAATACAGTGCACAAACCCCACAATAATCCAGCATTAAAAGGGCAGTTTCATTTTAATGGAACATTGTTTGCAAAAGAATAGTTTTTAGCAGTTGGAATTTTGGTTAAAACTGCATTATGATATGGCAATGCATTTAAAGATGTGCAGCATGCACATGTGTTATGTAACATGTAGTATTAACAACACATATAAATATAAATAGTAATTTTAACTATGGATAATTTTATTATAAAAGTTTTTCTTCATTTATGTAAAAAGTATGTGCCATTGAGAATAGAAGCCTTAATGGAGTTGTAGAGATGTGTCAGCACAGGATTTGTCTTCACCACCCTGAGCTCCCCTTTGTGCAGCTTCCATTGCTCAGATCGCTTCAGCTTCCAGCAAACTGAAGAATGCTCACTTTGTTCAAGGCTCTGAGTTACAACTGACTTAATTGCTTAGAAAAATATCTTTACAGGGCAAAGCAGAAGCAGGAGAGATGTTCCAAGGGTGCAGAAGAGTGGACTAAAAGAGAACTGGCACAGAAGGTAAGCCGGTTCAATGTACTGTTGTTGCATTATTTAATGCAAATAAGACTAACAAAGTACTAACCAAGCAATTTCTCGTGATGCAAAATGTCTTGTTCTTGGAGATTCAGGGAAATTTGTGATGTGAGATATGATTGTAGCATTTCTGAACACAAAAATATCCTAATTTCTGCCATGTACTAGATCTGTCATTCTAACATGTTCCAACAAAAGACCTCTGGGATGTTTTCTAAAATGTTATTTAGGTGTTTCTTTCAGACTGGGTATTCCTTCTGCACTTCTGTTCTGCGGTTTGTAGAATTCCAAGGCAGTGCTGTATGATTTACATGTCAGAGGAAGAGGAGAGCTGCCAAGTGTGTGCTAATGTATTTATCAACCTTTACCTGGTAGCAGAGTGTTCATTGACTACATGTGTGACTGACTGGGCACTCAATTAAGTTACTTAAAGGGTTTTAGAATGCAAAACTGGCTCACTCATAAGTGCTTTGTCTCAAAATAAAGATTACTTGTATACTCTTAATTTCCACATTTATATGTAGTTTGTCTTGAGAGAGCTGGACACCTGTGGTTGTTTTCTTGCTGCATTGCTACTGACCTGGCAGACAAAAAAGGTAAAAAACCCTTTAATCGCTGCTGGTAACACAACTCTTGCACTGCTGGGGCACAAAACGTGGTGTGGGTGCTGCTGAAAGGGTTTGGGAATAACCTGCCTCAGGTTCCAAACCAGGTGTTTAAACTGGGACAGATCAACCTACCAACTTTTTAAAAAGTAATGGCTTAACAAACAAATTAATACTTAAAGGAGAAGAATGTAAATATCCTCAGTTTAAGGATAGTCTGGATCTCTTAATTTCAGAACTGGAAGTAGAATTCAACTGCCAAGGCTGAAAAAGGATGCACAGACATGAATAACATGAAAAGTATCTACAAGTGTGGCCTGAGAGAGGCCAGATCTTAAGTTGATCCAGACTCTTGATTCTCTGTGATATCACACTGTTACAGCTGTGATAAGCTGATATCAGCAGAGTTTGGACAAGGATAGATTAGTTTTACTGTCTGACCCTCTGAGAAAGACATAATTGGGCAAACTCCCGTCCTCTTCCCCAAATATATTTGTTTTCTCTGGCTTAACATTGATTGACTTTGATTTTTGTGTTGCGATTTTGATTTGGCTTCAGAATAAAAAGTGCACTTAGAAGTGAGAGGATGGGACTGAAGTGAAACAAGGGGTTAAATAAACTTATTGCTGTAGATGTTTGGGAATTTTGGCATTAGATATCCTGTGGATTTCTGCAATCTGGGGCTAATGAATGCATTCAAAAATGCTGACTGAAATATGTTTCACATTCTGCAAGACACTGACACATTTCTGAAGCTCTGACAGTGCCTGGTTTCTCCGATTACTGTTCCAAATTTGATAATCCTTCAAGAGAGAGGCCATCCCATATGTGCCTGAGCAGCTATTCCAACAGCAGTGCCTGATTAACTGGTGCTGACCATAGGCAGCAAAACCATATGGTAGAAGAGGGTTAACTCTTGATTATGTATATTAAGGCATATGCAATTGTAGGTGCATTAAAAAAACTTTTTCTGTAAATCTAGTAATAGTATTTAATATATCAACGTTCATATATTTGTATTTATAGCTGGGGCAAGCATATTCTTAATGTTTAGCAAAATTAGTTGAAGTTCTCAGAAGTGAGTGGGTAATCTGTCTAGGAAGTGTAGAGCCAAGGCCTAAATTTCTGAAAGAAAGCCTAGATCAGAGGATTTGCCACGAATTAGCCTGCAAATGATTCCAAAACCAGTACTGCACTTTGGTTGCACTTTCCTTCTGCCTCATGGTAATAACTAGAGTTATGACCAGTTGTGCTGTGGACAGTTATTTTGACAAAAACCACAGAGTTTTTGAGACTAGGCACTGTTTGAGCTCTTAAGAATTGGCATGCCAAGAGTTGTCAGCTCTCTTTTGTAATTCCAAAGCAACTTGTCCCAAATCCATACTGATGTCAGCAGCACAAATGTGTGCAGTCAATTAAAATGGTTTTCCGTTCTTTTAAAATACTGTGAATTCTACAGTGTTGCTCTTCAGCCATCACCTTCGAAAGATGAAAAAGCTCCTGAAAGCACCTCTGTGTAAGACAGGATGCAAACTGTCTGCTCATCCCAGTGACACTTGGGTGGTGACAGTTTCAGTGGCAGCAAGCACAGGAGCAGTGTTGGTGCCAGCATTCCCTGTGCTCTGCTGAATTTCTGGAGGCCAAGTTCCAGGTACGGGGTGGGAAATGGGTCAGCAAAACTTGTGAAGCAGCTTGTGTTGCTGGGTACAGTCATTTCCTGCAGAAAAGATACCAGAATTCAGCTTAACAGTGGCTGTTATGGAATATCTTGGTCAGCTAAAGGCAGTGGAGGATGCAGCCTTGAAAGTTAACACAAGAATCATTTGGGTTTCTTATTTTGCTTTTAGCTGACTGCAAAAGAACTATCTGGTTGTTTTTTGTTGTTGTTGTTGTTTTTTTTTGTTTTTTTTTTTAAAGACTATTAGAAGCTTTGGCAAATGTTTTTTGGAGAGCAAGTCTCCTTTCTCATCACTTCTTCATGTCTTCCTTTTAGAAAGCAATATCATGTAATTCTGCACATCTTGCCCTCAACAGGATATATCTGGAGGTGGTGGAAGAGGAATCTGTGTCTACAGATATTTCACTTATAACTACAGACCTGAAATATTGACATTAATATTTTTTTTATGACTACTGACATCAGGAGCCCCAATAGCTATTGAGTCAGAAGCCAGATGGTTTATAAGGAAAATGCAAGTGGCAGGAGACAACTGGCACACACACTCCCTTAGACTGCCTGCATACCCCAGGACTGAGACATTCGCTGCTCAGGTAACACTGGAAGCTGCTTACTGTGTTTTAGAAGTGAAAAATGAAAATTTGTTCACATAGGGAGAAAGAATTGCCACAAATCTGTTTTGTTTAGTCACAAATCATTTGATTTGGGGATGATCAACCTTGGTATTTCTGGTTTTATTAATCTGCCAGGCTTCAAACCGCTTAGTCTGTGGGATGTAAAATAGCTGGGGAAGCTGGTGAGAAATCTGCTGTCACACAATGCCTGAATTATTATGCAGATAAAATTTACCAACTTTCCTCCTCCAGTTTATCCTATTTGGAAAGATACATGAACAATAAATGGCTGTTTTTGGTGAAAGCAAGTGCTGCTTCATCTAGAATGAGCATTCTGTCAGCTAAAGCTTTACAGTGTTAGCCATTCTCCACTGCTGTTTGCAATTGCTGTGTCTGCTCAGTGGTTTTCACTCTGCTTCTTCCCTGCTCTATTTTCATTTTCAAACCCTCCTCATTTCCCTACTAGCTGTCTTCTTTCTTCTTGTTTTTTTTTTTTTTTTAAATTTTTTTTTTCAGATAGTCTGGAAGGTGAAGAATGACCGGGCACAACTCAAATGCCATTTTATTATGCTTAATAGCTGATTAAAAACGAGCTGGCCCATCTCTGGTGTTCATGCACAAATGCTCCCTCTCGGGTTTCTTAAATTGAGTCATAATTGCCTGTGCCAAAAGCTGTCAGTACAACGGGACAGAAAGCAGTCAGCTCTTCTTAGTGTTATATAAAGTTGTCATTTTGGAAGAATGAGCAATGATAAAGAACTGTTGAAGTGCTTTTGCCCATTTTCACAGTAAACCATGATGTTCGTGTTGCTTGTCATGTTGGTCTCTCTTCTAATAAATTAGGTTTCTCCTGTAAGGGAAGAATTCAAAACAAAACAATAGGAATTTGAGCACAATATATAGGGGAAATAAGGCTGTATTTTTAGAAACATTTCCATCAAACATGCACATTCCTGCATGCAGTATAATAACGTATGAAAAGATTTAAGACTTTCATGTAAAACATGAAATTAAGTGTATTTTTTTAGCTTGGCAGGCACATTAGCAGCATCTCGCTGTACATTTAAAGAAAAAATGTATATAAAACATTCTCAACTCTGTAGATAATATAGAAAACACGGTATGCTGACTTCCCTAATCATGTGTGATTTAGTGGGTAATATAAGGTATATTAATATTTATAGTGTTTGAAATCTTAGCAGAGAATGCTCTCACTGACTTCTGCAGTATTGACGTTTTCAAGTGGACAACAACGTGCCTACTTTAAGAACTCATCTCTGCTTTCTCATTAACATTCAAATTGTAGGATGGTTATTAATGAAAATTGACATTACACAATCTAACTCTGCAGCCACTGTTGTTTTTTAGTAAGCAATCATTTATTTTGGCTCTCTGAAACCTCCGAGGTAATGCTTCTGAAATTCTGCATTTCACACCCATAGCTGACAATCAGAGTTCCAGCATCTGTGGCAACACGTGTTCATGCATTAATTTGCTGAGTCAATGTTCCCTTTCTGATTCACCTCTTTTACTGAGGTGACAACAGTTTTTCTGAAGCTATTCTGCAACAGAACTGGCTGCTTTTTCCACCACTAACTCATTGTTTTGTATATTGTGCTTTAAAAATTTCACAGTGGACAATCCGTCCCCATTAAATAGACATAATTTCCCTGGGCTGCTCATATGCCTCCTAGTGCTATTACTTGTCTGTTGTTATCTGACTGCAGATATCCACTATATAGACATTAGAGTGAGAAAATATGTTCAGCTGACATGCCAGCAGAAACCCACCTGACTGCAGGCTCTGTAAATCTGCTTTATAAATGCCTCTTGCCTTTATAAAACATTGAGCAAAACTAAAAATGATCAAATTCTTTTGGAAAGCAAAAATGCCAGAGCACAGAGGAGGAAGGCTTGGAGAGAAAACATTAGATGCACATGTTTATAGAAATAGTAACTTAAATAAGAACAGGAATGCAAGTGAGCTCTTATAGATGATGAATTCTCAACATGGAAATTATTCATTATATGCATGTAATAGTAAACTAGTTTTATGAAGCCAACTGCATGCAAAGAGCCTGATTTGCTTGAGCTGGAGGCTGTTTGTTCTTCCTGTGTGTGTCAAGTAGAATAAGTGATATTTATTTGGGATTAATTTATATGGGATTTTTTCCCCCCCACCAGATAAATAAGCAAAATTATGAAGACTGGCCACCATAAACTGGCTATTTCTTTCAACTTGGTGAGTATTCAGGCTATGTTTGATAATTTGAAATCTAGATTTCACGTGTGGGCAACTCTCAAGGTTGGAAGCATGAGAGAATGGCTTCTGTGTCTAATTAACCCCATTCTAAGCATCCCTAATTACAATTAGGGCAGACATAAGTAATCAGTTATCCTTTGCAGGAGAGTTTTGACATACACAGTAGTTTTGGAGATCAAATAATGAAAATCTGGAAAATTTAGTAGCCTGAGAGGAGATGAAAATTTGGATAGGACTGACATATCTCACTCTTGCTTCTAAATATAGTTTGACTTAACTCTGTGTGGCTTCCTGATGAGAGGTCATTGCTATTCTCACTGCTTGGAATTCCTTAGAGCCTTTTCTCAAAACTTGTTCTAAGGCAAAGGTATTCCTTTGTTTGTCCAGGACTTCTGCTGTTCCCATTAGCAGCTGTGGCTCCTTTAATCCCAGCAAGTTTGTTCCAGCCCCACAGCCCCCTCTGCAGCCTCTGTTCCCACCCAGGCTCCTCTCTGGTGTCACAGTCCCCTCCAGCAGCCTGGGGGATGATACTGGGAAATACCAACGGGAATAAACCCTGCTCCAACACTGGCGTTTTGCAGCCTCAGCCCCAGCTGCCCGTTTCCCCCAGCTCTGGGCTGAGCTGCCCGCCTTTGGCACAGGAACCTTCCTATTTGGGCAAATTACATAAGGCTCTGATTGCCAGGATGCCCTTGAGGGAAAAGAAAAAAAATCCCCATGCTGTTCAAATGGGACAGGGGGAAAGGTCTTCTAAGAGGAGGCTTGACAGTTTTCCAATCTATTGGTAGAAAAAATACCACATCTTGGGTATTTTTGGGTTGTTTCAGCTGTCACATTTCAGATTTAACTTGATTTATTTTTATTTAACTTGATTTTTCATATTTAGCTTGATTTAAAGACTTTGGAGGAAAAATATCCTCTAAGACATATCCAGTTTTTTTTGGTTCAAGTCAGCTTCTATTTTTGATTAATCTTCTGAACAACAATACTTTGTTTTTCACTGTATGTATTTATTTCAATTCCTGAATCAGAGATGTTAATATTCAAAGCCAGAATTGTATTGTTGTGTTTGTAATATAAAGATATTATCAATATCTTCATACCAGTATCTGATTTTAAAATTAACCCTTTTTTTGCAGAGGAAATAAATATAAAAAATAATTAATTTTTTGTAGTTCTGTATTTAGCAATTATGATTATGTGCTTATTTGTATTAATAGATACTATATAAAGTTATGATTAGTGCCTTATGAAAAAGCAAGTGTGCTTTATTCTAAGAGGATACAGGGTTAACTCTATTTAATGCCCCCTTTTCAAAGTGTAAGTATAATTAAGATAGGAGAAGGTTTTCAAAGCAGGGACTCTGTGACTTACAACTTCTAAAGGTCAAATAGTGTTGTTGGTTGCAGAAGTGCAGTGGTGTGCATGGTTCCCATCTCACCCAGGAACGTTCCAGGGCTGAAATCTTCAATTTGGGGAAGAAAAGGAGGTGAACTTTTTGCCCTTTATCCTGTGAGAATATTTCTCCTGAAATAGCAGATATGCTTGAGAGTAAACTGATGTAACTCCTCTGTCTTGTTCTGATCTGGATGGAATGAATGTCTCTTAGCAGCTGATTTGCCTACAAGTAAATATTGGTAGTGCTGGGCCTTGGGAATGCTCTCCCTGTGTCCAACTGAGAGCAGCAGGAGGGACTCAAAAACAGGAAACTATTTGTCTTTCCATTAAGAAAACATCTCTAAAGCTGCATGTCCTTTGTGGGGCATCCCTGGAAATCAAGATGTGATTTGACTCCCACAAAACAAAAACATCTCAGACACAGAATTGCGTGTGTAACAAGAAAGGTGATTGAGTCAGTTGATGCCACAGTTCTCTCTTTGAAACTAAATATTACTGTCTGTCTGAGGATGCTTCACAGTTTCTGTGTAGCTGCATAATGGAAGAGAGGACGCAATAGCTGAAGCTCACTTGAGCTCAAAGGCTTAGATGGATTCAAGTGGTGTAAATTCAGCTCTTGACTCAATGGGATTTCTTGTGGTTTGTCTGCTCTGCCCTCAAGAGGCTTCTCTGCAAATCTGGCAGCAGCACAGCAGGTTCACAAGGGATGGAAATTTTAGATCTAGTTCTTTAATTTTTTCACTGGACTTTTAATGTGTTTTCCCCTCAGTCATTTAATTCTTTTCTCCGTAATAAGTTTGATAAGTTTGACAAAACTACAAGTTAACACTTTCTTTTTTTTTTTTTTTTTTTGTAAATCTTTTTGGCTTGCATCAAATTAATTTTCTTAATAATGCCACAACACAGAGCACTTGTACAAATTAGCCTGAGAGATATGTGTTGAAATCGTTGTGAGACTCCTGCATTATTTACATCATGACATTCTGTCAGTGTACTAATACTCAAAACTGTTTATATTTCTGGATTTAACAAATATGTAAATCAGGTGCACATTTCCCTAGGAATGCAAAATATCTCTAATGAGGAAAAACAACAAACTTCAGAACAAACAAACAAAAGAGGGGAACATGTTGAACAACTCATGTGAAAGTGGGGATACAAAGTAAGTGAACTAGAGACACTGGGATGTAATCCTTGCCCTGGGATTGTTTAATCAGCTCATCTGAAAGCTCTGACAGATCAATTGTCTCTTAGCAGGGAGAGGCTGGGGAAGAATGGCAGCCAGACAGAGTTTTCCCATAAGAAGGCATGAAAATCTCTGCTTTTCCTCTCTGTGGCAATCTAGAAAGCTGAGAGGATTGAGTTGCACTGGCTGAATTCATTAACTGGTACAATACCACTCCAAAGGGCCCCAGATCTCGGAAATACTTGTTTGTGTTGCAATAATTAAAGTAGCTGTTTGATTTCGGTGTAGAAGCACAGAATGGGAATAGCATCATTGTGAACTGAGTTTTTAAATATTATAGAAGGATTTGAATGTCCTTCAGAGAAGCATTCAGCTCGGATTTCATGTCAAAACATTCTCCTGATTTAGTAAGGATGACTGATATCTTTGAATCGTAATGCTCTAGATTGAGTGTATATATATATATATACACACACACATAGTGAGAATGTTCTTTATTGTGCTGTGCTTTTTATGCACTGCTCACTGAAAACTTTATCTTGCATTAAAAGCTGAATTCCTTTCAGAAGTGCAATTAAACAAAATTTGCTTACTAAAATGAGATGTCATTTATTTCAAGCTAGCTTCTATTTTGAATTTTGATGGCTTCCTGCTAAATATGCAAGCTTTCTTTTCTGTGAAATTAGTTCAGTATCTAAAAATCTGAATTACTTGGTGGTTTGTTTTTCATGGTGTAACTTCAGTCCCCAAAGTACTGGTGAGCATTATATTTCCCAATTAGCAGCCATCTTTAAGGAGATCATTGTGGTAAAATTAGTCCGAGTCCTTAAAAATCTATGAATTATGGATAGTGTATGAGTAGTAAATGGGGTAAAATGTTTTAATTAACATTCTTCAGTAATCTTTAAGCTGCATATTGTATGCAACTATCTCCTTCTCTGTCCAATTTCAGACTTTAAACAAAAAATGTGCTTTGTGTCTGTTACAGTCAGAATATCAGTTGGGTTCTGTACTCACAGCACCACATTCTTGGTGCTTCTTCTCATTTGTCTCTGTCATTATATATCTGCTCTTGCTCTAACACATCCTCATTTGTTTGTGCTGGCAAAGCTGATGGGTAAGGATCATTAGTAGTGTAGCAAAACCATCTTGAAAAATGCTATCTTGAACTTCCCATGTGCTGCTTCATCTGTCACGCAGATAGAGATATTAGAGGGCTGGAGAAGAAGTTCTCAGAGCAAAATGATTTCCTGATAACATCTGTCCCAAAGTTATGCCAAATCTTCACGTCCAACTGTCTATAAAAAGTCTAACCATGATTTATCAGGAGTTTGTACCTGTGATGATCCTTTGAAATGAGGACACGAAGAGGGCATTGACCTCTGATCACCTCAATGGCACCATAAAGGAGCAAAAGTTTGCAACAGCATCAGCCACCCCAAAATGTGCTTCTCATTTCTTTCCCAGGATTACATTTCCAACAGCTTTCCACGTTCCCTGTCCTACGAGTTACCAGCACGTGGGAGGTGCCATTTTTGTGCTGTGAGCTCTCTGAAACCTCGTCTGGAGGAGTAAGGAGGATGTAATTACTATGAGCTGGTGGGGAGAGAAAACTTGGTGTTCACAAAGCTCTCAGGAGCAGCTGGACCAAGACTTCATTAAACTGATACCTCTAATACCTCTAATTAATACCCTGGCTGGGTCTTCAATAGAGCAGGAGTTCAATGACTTTCTGAAAAATTATTGTTCATTAGATATGCTTTAAATGGATTTTAAGTGTTTAAAAGCAATCTACAACTGTAGCTGCGACATGGAATATTATTTGAAGACTCAGACCCTCCAGATAAGTTGAATGTTTCACCCTAATTTTGTATAAGAATGTTATAAAAAAGGATGCATGAGAAAATAGCAGATAATGCAGTAGCAGTTTGTGGTAACCAACTTGGCTGAGCAGAACCTATCTAAGCTTTCCTTGGGATTTGCAACTTCGCAAAAACCCCAAATTTCATGTCAGGAACTTTTTAATTGTTATGTTGAGAATGTCCTTCACCTTTTTTGTTCTATTCTTATATTCAAACTGCTCATTGTGAATATAAAATAAATTAAAGGTAACAAATATGGAAAATGTGGAATGAAGAATTCAGGAAAGAAAAAAATGGCTACTTTGGTAAACAGCCTCCCACTGTTTAAAAAAACTTCTTGACATGATATTTTTGTTAATTTTAATTTGAAATTTTCATGTCTTTCAACCTAGACCTTTTTATCAGTTAGTTGGTGTCCTTTGTGCCAGAAGTCCCATGTTGCAAACACACCTTGATGTACTATATGGTAAAATTATCAGAATAAGACCTGGATTTTAAAACTACAGGAGTGAAGAGATGGACATCTTCTTTGTTTCTCTTTGTGATTTTTTCAATGCGTTTTTCTATATAGCATTATCTATTTGATTTTATTTTAAAATAATTGTAATTTTTTAAACTATTTTTTTAGGTTCCATGGGCAGGAATAGTTCCATATTTCTCTGTTCTCCTTCTCAAGGACGGAGGAATGAAGTTTTTTCATTCCTGAGTTTATTTTTCTCTCTTTTTAGAACTAATCCTTACAACAGTACTTTTACTGGATTTTGAGGTTTAAAAGTTTTCAGAGAGAGTGGAGAGGAAAAAAGCTCTCTGAGAACAGGGATTGCATGTTAGCTTGATTTCCTTATGCAATAATTATGATTTCTTTTTCTAAATGCTTTCTGCCAGAAAGATTTGAACCGCTATTTAGCAGCAGTGAATAGAAACTCTTAGTGGGTTTCCGTGGTGCAGGTTTGCAAACCCCACATTACAGAATGAGAGTCATTGACTGAAAGCAGCACATGAAGCAGCAGCGTGAGGGTTGCCTGGAAAGTGAGTGGACAATAATTAGGATCGGAGAACAGAAAGACTCAGTTGAAGTCTTTTGTATTGAATTTGGTGGCTAACAGCTCGGTTTTGCAGTTGTTTGAATGTTTGTAACGTTCTGTTCCTTGAGGGTGTCTCTGCTCCTCCCTTTGCTGAGAGGGATCTCTGTTCCCTCTCAGGGTTTCCTGTCTCACTTTGCTCACAGTTTGGAAACTTCAGGGATTTCTGAAAATCCTTCTCGGAGATCCAAAGCTCCTGTAAACCCGGGTAGCTCAGCTGTGCTGGAGCTGTTTGAAGTGATATTGGTTGAAAATGTACCTCCCAAATCTCCTACTTGCCTAAAGTGCCCAAGCCAGTGAGTTAAATAATGCCAGAAATTTGATCAGTATTTTTATTTCTCACCTAGGACTTACCTCTGCTGCTTTAGCCTTGATTCAGTTCTCCTCTGACCAATTCCTCTTAAGAAGTAGTGGCTGTTTTCTGATCCCACTGATCCACTAAAGTGGTTTCAAATTCACTTTTTTTTTTCCCCCTTTTTTTCAGGAGTCATTTCTCCATGTTTATACAGAAGTCAGCACGAAGGCAGTAGTGCTTCAACAGGGATAGAGCTGAATATATTTCCTTCTGAGCTCAGCTAACTTGTGATCTTTAATTTCACTTGGAGCTCTGACTACAATAACTGCATGAAAACCAAATTCCCCTCTGCCAACAGAAGAGTGTGATGCAAAGTTTCATAAAAAAGGCAAAATATCAGTTTTGCAGTAAGCAAATGGAAGAGCCAAACACAGAACTTTTTTGTTTGTACCTTGTCTTCTTTACTCTTGGTTTTACCTCTGCAGAATAAGGATTGTTTAAAGTACTCTGAAGCTCCTTGTGTTCCACTGCATTCACACTGCCCCAGTTTGTCTTCAAATAAGTCTGGTTGGAGGTTGGAGCCCCTGCAAAAACATGACATGTTACTTGTTTGTAATTTGTATTAAAAAGCAGCAGGACAGGTAAAATGCAGAAAAAAAGAAGGGGGAGTTCACATGGAATGGACTTCCTACACGATAAAATGTTTCCTCTGACCCTGATGAATGCAAAACTTTGTATAATTAAAACTTTCTTTTTATTTTTGCAGGATGCAGCAGGTTTCAGCAGTACATCCCCAAATTACACAGAACCACAGCTGACATAATGATGGTTTTCCAGATAATGTACAAAAAGCCTAACTAGCATAAAATGTGAATTTTATGGATTTCAGAGTGCTTCTCTATTTAATTACACTACATTTCAGAAGTTCCATGTGACTCTGAAACAGTTATTTTTTAAAAAACGTGGCTTTAGATTGGTATGTTTGTTGAGTTGGAAAAATGAATTGTGAAAAATGAATTATGAGTCTTCCCAATGCTGAGATGTTCCCAATTTAGATGCCTCTTTCTTATTTTAAATGGTCTCTTGGGTTTTTAGCTGCTGGTTTTACAGGTAGATGAGGAACCCATCCAAGCAGTTTGTTTTCAAATTTGGCCTTTTATTGCTGGTTTATCTCTAACACAAATTGCTGTGTGGATTTAGCCCAGAGACAGCCCTGGGTTGTTGTGTGGCTGTGCCCAAGAGCCATCACTGCCCAGAGCTGCAGCTTGGTGGGATTCTGTCCTGGAGGAAGTTAAGGGAAAGACAAGCTGTCATTTGTGAAGCAAACCAAAAATCCTGTGTGTTCATTCCGACTGTTCCAGCAAGAACAAAATCATTGCAGCAAATCAAGAGGAATGAGACGAGGCCTCCCACTGCTCACCCACTTTGTGCCTATCACACAATTTGTGTGAGGAGCAAAAATACTGCACAGAAAGTGTCTCCTCTGAAAAATATTTGCGGTGTTCTTATTCCAGCTTGTTTTCTTGCTTTATTTTATTTCATTTTGTTACTGAAGGAAAAGGCTGACGTGTTCCTCTGTGGATTATATCTTTAGGAATGTTCAGGGTAGCCCCACTGATTAAGTTTTTCATATTAATACCAAAATTAATCAGCATGAAATTGCAAAAAGAAGCCCACTCTTTCTATTTTAACAATAAAAATGCAGAATAAACAACTCCAAGTCTGCGTCTTCTATATGAGTACATGATGGGTTAATCATTCATGAAGTAATCGCTACCTTATAAGCATGATTGACAGCTCAAGGGAAATGAAAAATAAAATAAATACCATGCTGTTATTTTTCTTTATTATTGGAAGGCATTCTGTGGTGTCAATGCATGCAGGGAATGTTGGACAAGTGTTTAAAGAGATTAAGGCTACTGTTTGGGAAGGATTTTCAGAGAAAACTGGAGAAGCTATTACACACTGTGCTACTTCATATTTTAGAAGGTTATAAAAACTTACAGAATAGGTAATAAGACTGAATAAACAAATACTTCAATGCCTTCTGAACTAAGGTTGTGTTTGCCTAAACAAGAGAGACATAAGCTTTTAATTTTTAATATAAGTAAAATTTCTTTCAAGTACCACTTTTTGTGATATAATAACTGCAAATCACAGAAAAATATGGTTGAAGAAAGCTTTTCAATTTTTTTTAGAATTTATTCCTCACCCATAAGAAAGGATCAACTAAACTATTTATGACTGGTATTTTCTGTTTTCGAAATATGTTTCTTTAGTACTTCAGGAGTTTTAATTCTTTTTTTTTTTTTTACAGTTGGATTTTCCAAAGAGATTAGGTATGTAGGCTTTGGCCTTAGTCATTAATGCTGGTATTCCTCTCCATTTTCTGATGGACTGATGCCTTTGTCTCTGACATCTCTCAGCCCAACTTTTCTTCTGATAAGGTTTTGATACTTTAGAATCCTTTTCTAGTTTCCTCAGTTTTTCTCTCTGATGTTTTCTGGCTTCTGTTACTCATTTATATTAAGCGGAATCCAATTGAATAAATTTTTGATTGGGTTTGGTGCTGGTTTAATTTCAGATCAATGAAAAGCTCAAATATATCCAAGTTGCTTTTCTTGTTATGCTTCCATTAATCCACTCAGGAAAGGGTGACATTGCAGTGCTGGGGGTGCTGCACCAGCTTGATTTGTGCTCCCTCAATTGCAACATTCTGAGCTCTCTCCACCTCAGTTTCGTCCCATGTAGTAGTACTTTTCTTTGGTCCATCTCTCCATGTTCTCCTCCCTTATTTTGTTTTATTTTATTTTTTTTAATTTTATTTATTTTATTTTATATTTTATTTTTTAATTAAAATATAAAGCAGTTCACCAGGTTCACTGGACCAACCTACAAACACACGATGGCTTGGACAGAAAGATGAAAATTCATGAGAACCTCAGGGAACTTTATATAGTAAACTGTATATCTAGCATGAGTTTGACTTTTTAAACTCTGTTTTAAGGGGTATTTAGGGAGAGGAAGAAATAAATGGTGGAAATGTCTAATTTTTTATCCTTAACAATCTTTTGCTACAAACAAATGAACATTTCTAGCTGTGTGTAGCATCTGTCTTTGAAAAGAGCCAGGCAGTAAAAAAGAAGCTTGTTTTGAATGTGTCATCTTTGATCATAGAAGGAAATAGGAACTGGGGACAAGGCCATTATTCTTTTAGTATCTTTGCCCCTTTTCCTCCCTAATCAAGTTTAGTTGGGAAAAAAAAAAAAAAAGTGAACTGTGTGAACTGTGATAATGACTGAGAAATTCTCTTAAGAATATCATGTCTCCGCCCATCATTTTTGATCTGTATGAGGAGGCACATGATGGGCTGCAACTCCAGAAAAGCCACAGAAGCACAGAGGAGACACTGAGAGTGGTTCTGTGGAATGAGACTTTCTAATACTGACTCTCAAAGCCATTGTAATATTCCTCTTAAATGGTACTATGGGACTGTCTGAAAAATGGTAGGACACTGATAAAGCAACAGAGCAATTCTTCTGCTTGAAGGGCTACTTTAAATACTTGTCTCTGAAAGCACCGTGTCTGCCAATCTTAGCATTAAAACTGGGTTTTTTCTATTTTAAAGGGTTTATATTATTGTTAGCAATTATATTGTAATGCCTTCTCTCCATTAGCACCACGGGGGCCTCAGTTCCACTGGTGTGTGCCCTGGGGACAACTGGAACATCCCAGGTCACTGCCAGTTTGTCACAGGATTAAGGAATGTCACGGTGGGTGCATTTCTGTGTCAGGAGGAGTCGCAGAGTTAAGTGGGATAACATTACTGTGTCAGGATAGTGGGGAAATAAATGCAGAACAGCTGTTATTAGACACTGCAAGTACAAAATAAATCTGTCCCCGAGAACACTGTTGTGAATGAAAAGGGAGAGAGAGAATTATCCCTTGCTGGGAGCTTTTAGCATGGCAGGGGAAGCTTCTTTCTGCCTCCTTTCAGGGGTTTTTCAGGATTTCTCCAGATGGACTTGGGGTTCTCACACAGAGATTGTTGGCTTGGCAGGGAAATTCAGGTGTCCAATTTCTATTCAGTTTGGTTTTACTCAAGATTCAGTAGACTGCATTTAGGGCAGATAAACCTGTACTTATGGCAGATTTGTGTGTTCCTTGATTCTGCTAAAAGTGTTGGATTTGCTGAATCTTATGGAAACTCCAGGAAGTTGGAGGGCAAAAAAAAAAAAAATCAAAACCAAACCCCCCAAGTTACTTCTATACTTCTGTTGTTCTATTTGTGATTTCTGCTGCTTTTTAATGGATGCTGTTACGTTTCAATGTTTTGATACTGCACTGTTGTGTCTGATCCATTGCTCTCTCTGGTTTCCAGAAACAGGATGGACAAACTTGCAGTGGACATGTGAAGTGATTCCAGCCCTGGAAAAAAGAGTGAGTTACATGCTCAAAGGCATTAAAGTCAGTTCATGTGATGCAAACCTTTGGTTCCCACTTCCCACAGGGATACATCAGAAGACAAGGCATATTATTAAGGTAACCAAACACAAATTTGTCTTACAATTTTTCCATTCATTCAAATGGGACATGAATATTTTGTTTCCTAATCAGCACAATTACCCTGGAGCTCATGTTGCAAAGTGTCAGTACAATGACAGCTTCCCTTGAATGACAACTCACATCTGTAGTGAAAAATGACAGGATTTGTAAACCAGGGTTGTTCAAGGAAAAAACTCAAGTCTTGAGTGATTATTTCTCAGTTAATCATTGCTGCACTTTAAATATGCTTATTTTAAAAGGGATTTAACTGCCCTGCTCAAAGGACTTGTAATGATGTCTAACAAAATGCTCTCTAGCATCTACTAACAGAATATTTTTAATGGCCATTAGAGGATGTTCAGAGACATTGGACACATTTTACAACATGATCTAGTAAAAAATTCAGTGGTAATGGGTCTTAGAATTTGTAAATGCTCACCTTAGTGGCAAGCTCTTCTATCATGCCTTTTGTTGTCACTTGGGCATTACTGTCACCAACCTTTTCTCTAATGGGGGCCTTATTTTTTATGTAGCACAAACCACTGCTTGCCTCCCTGAATGTGTGTTTGTATGAAACTCTGTTATATATAATTACATTTATCCTCATATTACTTTAATGGCATCTTGCTTAACAAAAAAAGGAGTTTCACACTCATGAGTTTCACACTCATGAGCTTAGGAAAGAAGTCTTGGATTGAAAGCTGACTGGGAAGCTCTCACATGTAGCTAAAAACCTGAATATAAATCACTGTAAGGTTTGCTGTGTATTTCAAGCACAAGTTTTGGAACTTGAATTTGTATGTGTGTTAGATGTAGACTGTATTTTGTTTCAGATTTTGGTGCAGGGGATTGACTTAGTAATGTTTGGGTGGCAGCTGTCACAGGCCTCTGTACTTGCAGATTAGGGAAATTGCTGCAAAATATGTATCTCATTCTAATAATAATGGGATCCCTCCTCTCAAAGTGAGAAAAATAACCCCCAACACTGTAAGTGCTTTTCAACACTTTCAAAATGTTCAGAAAGTCTGCAAATTGTCATAAAGTTTTAAGGGGTAGTAAGGCAGAAGCCTTAAGTAAGCTGCAGACATCAAAAAGACTGATGCTGGTGTCATGCTGATTTCATTTTTCTTTTGTTGAATAAATATATATGTGTAGTACATTAAAAATATTGGAGGTAATCTGGAGTGGTTCATAAAACCTTGCTGGTTTGCAAATCACTACGATATTTTAACTGCTTTGCCTGGTTCTGAGTTAGTGTCTGTAGGCATCTTGCTTTATATTACACCTTGGAATTGCATCTGAAACTTATGGATGCTGATCCAGAAACTTGGCATTTAAGCTTTAAGGAGAAGAGCAACTTCTGTGTAAGATCTCTGAGTGAAAATCTGCTCATGGTGACTTCAACAGCCTCTCCTTTGTTTAAATAATGCTGACGGGTTTGTCATTCCACTGCACTTCAGTGGAAGAAGCTTTTTCTTTTTAGGCTCTTTACTTTCAGCTTTCTGAGATTCTTCATGTTTATGGTCATTGATTTTTCTTGAGATGTTCCTGCAAGACTTAAAAAATTCTTCTCTAGTGAATCATGACATATCTTTTTGGTACCAAAACTCAGCGACCTTGAAAGGAGCACTGCTCTCTAGTGCCTATATCTGTACATTTTATCTTGTGCATGTAGATATCCATGGCTGGTAAATATTTGTTATACTGGCAGTTAAAGAAGGTCTCTCTAAAAAGGATGACTGAAATGGGTGGTGACTTTGAATTTCAAGTAATTAAATGGTAGTCAAATAATTTCACAAACATCAAATAATCTTGGTGAATAAACCACATTTTTAATGTTCAGCAGTTAATGACTAAGAGAGTTTGTGTTCAGCAGTTTAAAGGCATCTAAAACATTTCAATATTTTACTGTGTTAATGTCTGAGTTATGCCTATAATACTAGGACTTTTTCCATGTATTTCTGTCACTTCTGTGCCTGTAAGATTTCCCCCAGACATTCAGCAGTGGCCTCTGTGGGACAGCTGACTGTACCTAATTACCATTCTTGAGATCCACTAACTCATTTTCCCCCAACCCCATGCTATATTTACTTTTCATGTGATGGGTTCTAAAAACTCTTATTCTGAGGGCTCAATAATCCATTTTTTAGGAGAGTTGGTTCAAAATGTTCTGCAGTCACAGATAGCATTGCTTGGGCGTTTTACATAAAGCAAAGCCAAGTTTATGTAATAGAAACAGAATATATAATGTATGGCAAACAATATTTGTGATATTTCTGCTCCCAAATTGTATTACCTGAATCTGAGTTAATTTTGTTCTGTTTCTTTTTGTGCTCACTGATCCACATTTCCCCCATGTCCCTGGATAGCTGGCCATAAGTGGATGGTTCTGTGTCTAGCGAGTCCAGCAATTATTAGAACCACTTTAAAAGCATTTCTTCAAATTGCTGACATGATGAAACGAGACAAAAAACCGTGTACTGAAATACTGTACCTTAAGAAAAATGTAAAGTCAGTGTCATCTAGCACTTATTTGATGATAGATAAATTAATGTAAATGCACAAAATAATTGTCATCACCTACATGAAGATAGCTTTTCCTGAACTAACGTGCTTTTGCATATAAAATGTTACCATTTTAACAGTTGTCCCCATTTTTTTGCCAAATAAATGTTAAAATGGCTGTAAAAGGAAAGTGTGATGTGTCTACTTGAGCATTACAATATTAACAGAGGCTGTTTCTGTGGTTCGATGTAATTGAAATCAATGGCATTGTTCCCTGAAGAATTGTTTTAGAGCAGTGTCACTTGGCAGAAATGCTGGGGTTTTTTCCATTTCCCCCCATATCTAGAAGTCCAAGTGTGTGGAATTAGATGCACATGGATTATCAGCCTGTGTGTGTTTGGAATTGCACCATAATAATGCCATAAATGACTGAGATGAAGATCTGCATCTGTTGTGCTGCCAGACTGGGACCCAGGGCTGTCACCTGGGAGGGTGACAATGTGAGTGGCAATGCCAGTTCACTGTTCCCATCACAAGGGTTTGGGAGGAGAAAAGTGTCCAGAGCACATTGTTGGGAGAAAAGAAAGGTCAAATAGTAGCAAAATCATTTCTAAAATATAATAGTTTCAAAGTGTTTTGTTGTTATTTGGAAATTATTTCCCCTCATGCATGCGCACAAGGTAGTAAAATGAAGAATACTGTAAACATGAAAGTTACCGAGAATTCTGGGCTAAGATGAGTCAACTGCAGGCAGCGACTTCATATCACATTTACTGAGTTGATTTGGGATCCAAAACCAGTTGTCTGAAATTTTTAGCAGAGATGTAATGAATGTCTGCATTGCATCTGACACACTGAAATCCCACACCTTAATGAAAGCAGCATTTCTAATACTTCAGTAAATGAAATCAATGGCTATTTACAAGAATAATTAAATGACCAATTTTTGCTGAGTACCAGCTCTTGTGGACATGTTTGGATACCTCCTTACTCTTAGTACTCCTGTTTTGGGGAGAAACAGTTCTCATTTTGCTTTATTGTTGATAATAATAATATAACAGGTAATAATCTGGCCTCAGAGAGTCTTTTTGTTAGAAACCTGAACAATACTTCAGTGTATTTGTGAGGGTGCTGCTTACATAGACTACCTTCCTCTCTTTCCTGGCTTTCCCGTTTTTGCCTTTGCTTTAACGCCATAACCAGCAGTCTTCCTAAATACCTACATAATTATACCAAATAGCTCTGCAATTTAGTGTTAGAGCTCCTACTTCACTGCTGATACTGAAAAACATCTCCCTGTTAAACAGCAGGAAAAACATCCTTTCTTCTTTAGTCTCATGTGGAAACAATGTCTGAACATTTGGGTGTGGGACACCCTGTGTTTGGTAATCGCAGGAGTGGGTCCAGCACAAGGGTAGCAGTTTATTCCCACATGTGATTACTCCCAGTTTGTTCCATTAAATAAATCCTGCAGTAGCTGTTGGTGCACTGACCAGAGGAAGAGCAGCTGCACACTGTGTGTCCCCTGTGCTGTGACACTGCCTGTGTGGGTGGGGCATTCAGACCTACCTGACAGATTTTTTGGATGACTTCGATAGTCACAACTGGCAAATCCCACAAAGAATTACGGAGCTCTCCTCAAATGATGTAAATAAGCTGTAAAAATCTGAAAGGGCTGGCTGGCACCTTCTGAACAGCCAGGCCAGTGACACCCATCACTCCCTGCACAGCAGTGACTGTCCTGGATAAAAACATCCAGGGTGTCTTGAATAAGGTCTGATGATATGTGAGGAGGAGCAGAGAACACACTTTGTTTTTAAACTGCATATGCCTTTTAATTTTCCTCATAAAGAGATACCCAGGGATGGACTTTCACACAGCTCATTGGATTACAACTCGAACGGTATTTTAATATTTGTGTTATGTAACCGAAGGGGTCACTGCCGAAGTCCTGGGACCTGGTGAGCACACCAGTTAATGATGCACAGCTTTCTGCCTTGGCTGGGAAGAGATTTTACTATTCCTGCGTGAGTGCAGTGCTGTTGACTCTCTGAGGCTGCTGATAGCAAGTAGAACATTGCCACCCTTTGGCCAGAAAGAAAAGGCACAGGAGGAAAGAAGCAGCATTAGGCAAGTTGGGGATGCTGCAGCAAGACTAAGAGTATGTTCATTTGTAACGGAGCTGCTCGGCGATGGTAGCCCAGTTGGGTGGAGGTTGGAGGCATCATTTGCTTTGATTTAGTGGATTTCATACCACGGTGATGTGTTTAGAGGGAATATATTGTGCTACGTACTAATTATGTTTTCCTGAGAACTGAATTACATATGCATTGTGAAGATAGGATGAAGGCTACCATGGTTACCATTGTGCACCCAGGAACTTATTTTATACAGTGCCAATTAATCTGAGGTAATGCTTGAGAGAGAAGAACATTGAATAAGAAATGCTAATGTCTGGGCTGAAAGATGGAAATTAGATAGAAAAGCACAGCTTTTATTGAAGATTATATGTCAGGGTCAGCATTTATAAATGAATCCACCTGTAAGACTAAAATCAACAGTTCTGTCTTACATTAAAAAACCCGTATCTCTCTAGGCCTAATCAACACACAGGACACACTGCTGCTTTATCAAGGATATTCTCTGAATAGGGTTTTTTTCTCTTCTCATGCTTTTAACAGCACACTCCTGCAGTTGAGACTATAATTGGGGATTATTGCTATGTCAGAAAGAGAATGTGTTTGCACAATGCAAAGACATCTAAACCTAATTCAGGCTGCAGTTGCTGGGGACAAATCTTCCACCTCTGGCCAAGAACTTCCAGGTGGCAGGGGCTGAGCAGAGCAGAGCTCTAACTCCTTCCCCTTCCTGACAGCTCCCTTTGGCTCATGGGGTGCTCCTGGCATGGCTTCTTCATTAACTCTGTTGGGTTTGCATGGCAAGGTTTTGATAGGAAGGGGGATACAGGAGTGGCTTCTGTGAGGAGCTGCAAAAAGCTTCCCCAGTATCCAACACAGCCACTGCCAGTGGCTCCAAGATGGACCCACTGTTGGCCGAGGCTGAGCCCATCAGCGATGGTGGCAGCACCTCTGGGGTAATGTGTGTCAGAAAGGAAAGAGTTACTGCACAGGAGCAACTGCAACGAGAAGAGGAGAGTGAGAACATGTGGGAAAAGCAGCTCTGCAGAGCCCAGGGCAGGGCAGAAGGAGGGGCAGGAGGTGCTCCTGGCATCGAAGCTGACATTCCCCTGCAGCCCATGATGCCACCCACAGTGAGGTGGCTGTGCCCCTGCAGTCCCTGGGGGAGCACAGACCCACCTGCAGCCCCAGTGGGACCCCCTGCTAGAGCAGGTGGGTGCCTGAAGAAACCTATATCCCCTTGGGAAGCAACACTGGAGCAGGTTTGGTGACAGGACCTGTGACCGTGGGGGGGACTCATGTGGAGCAGCCCGTTCCTGAAGGACTGTGTTCCTATGGACTGTGCCTGAGGGAAGAACTCATGCTAGAGCATTTTTTTTAATAAATAAATTTGATTTTACCATTTTGCAAAAATGTATGTGATACTGGACACTGAACATTTAATCTTCAGAGGAAATTCTTGCATTCCCTTGGATTCACTATAATGCATGGCCAGTTGGATTGAAGTTAACTTGGCCAATGTTACCCTGAAACAGATGAGGAAGTCCTTGTATCCTGAATTCTGCTGGCTGAGCAACATCACATTCTATGGGACTGGCAATTTTTGGCAAAAGAAGAATGCTAACAAGCAGTTGGGAGGCAGCAACTTCAGCTTCCACAGATGTTTCAGCAGTGAATAGCTGCTCAAGGCAGAAGTTTTGATGCTTAAGGGATGGAATGTTTATCTTAACTAGAAATTTAGCTCCTAAAATGTATAGGTACCTTTTCTGAGTACTATTCATTAAACACAGTCCATTGGCTTATGTGACTTTTAACTTTATTATTACAATCTTTCATGAAAAATTGATTTGCTGTGCATAGAAAAGCAGGTCAATGAAAATAAAAATAAAGCTTTTTCAACAAAATTGCTAAAACAGAATATTGAGTTTCAATAACTTTTCATTTTTTAGTGATAATCACTTTTAAACTGATTTTACAGTGTTCTTAATACAGTAATATTAAGTATGATTGAAGATGTTCAGCTCTGCAGGACTGTTCAATCAACTACTTTTACCATATTATATAATGAACATCTCTCTTGGAATGCTTTGATATATAATATGGGTGGGAATATCTCCCTCTAGATGTCAATCAGGACTATTTTTTGCCTGCTTACTTTGACAGAGCCTTGAGATTCATCTATATCTCTCTTTTGTTTCTAAGAACATGACATAATATTTCTGATTTCTAATCAGAATTAATTGTTCACTCAAGGGGATGTCAGAGAGAAAAGTTGGAATGATTTATGATAATCCAACATGATTATTATAAAAAGGGTTATATATAATTTTTACACGAGGATACTTTCTTCTAAGGTATTTTCAGAAGAAATTTCAGAAGAAATATTTACTAGGCAAATGTTTTGGAAAATGATTAGCTGCTGGTTCAGATCCTAGGTATTAAATTTTATGGTGAAATAAAAAAAGAGCTGCACATATGTGTAACAAAGAATCAAGGGCATTTCTGTATATCTGTCAAAGCAAGTTCACATTTAATCATCAAATTCTTGGCAAG
>JAWWEV010000152.1:4400428-4429698 GCA_035583235.1 Hafferia zeledoni | reverse complement strand
GGGTGAGCACAGGATGCAGCTGGGGAACCATGGAACAGGTTAGAGTTTCATTTTGTAGCACTCCTTTTCTTTAACCTACTACAGAAGCAGACTGCTGACTAGACCTTGAGACTGCATTTTTAATGTGCTTACTGCAGTGAATGTTGTGTGACAGTGTCTGAAGGTGCAGGAAGGAGCAATTTAGCAAGAATTGCTTGTATTTTTGTTTTAAACACAGCCTTCCAGGAGTTTTGCATATTATTGCCAGGCCAAAACATCATTTGAATGCTGTAGGAATTAACACAACCTGCTCCACAAAGACTTTCAGGAAGCTATCTGAAGTTCTGACACAACTAATGCTTGAGGAAAAAACTTCTGCAAACACTGCAGGATACTGCAAATGGCAGCCCTGGAATCTATTTTATTTTAGCTGACTCCCTTCTAAAGCTCTCCTGTTATTTTTCTTCAGATCCTGCTTTTGTGTACTACACAAAGGGAAGCGTATGTTTTGTTTATTGCCTTGACTGTGCCAGCAAACATGCAGAATAAGAATGACTGATGTTCTGTGAGCTTTCTTATCTTTCATGATAGGAGTTCTTTAACAGCCATTCTAACTCTTCTCCCTACATATTTTTGGTGCTGAATGCAATTCATCATTTCACTTCTTTTTTTCTTTCTGCCTTCCCTGCATTTTCTACTTTTTTTTTCTTTAGGGGACAGCAAAGTTGTAACAATCATTGTAGAGAAAAGGAAAGGAAATGAGAGCTTTAATTATTGCTAATGCAGAGCTATTTTATCACAGGAGATATCTGACAAACCTTTACTAGAAACCTCCATTTTCTTTTATCAGCTCATTGTTAAGCAAAGCCTTGGGTCTGAGAATCTTTCTCCCATTGTGCCCTTTAGCCCTTTCCACCACCACCACCACCCCCAAAAAAAAAAATAAATAAAAAAAAAAAAAAATTGAGGAGGACAGAAGATTTCAGTCTGGTCCAAGAAGAACCATGCTTGGAAATGAGTGACTGATTTGTATTTCATTCTGCTTTTTAATTCCTTGTTTCCTGTACTGACTATTCCCTTAGGAATTCCTGTAAGTGGGAAGGTTTTGATGTTGCCTGTTTGCTGGACAACTGGAATGCCTCCATCAAACAATAAGCCACTTCATAACCATAATTTCCCAATAAGTGTCAGTTTGTTTTACTGAATTTTGCTATTGATAAAAAAGTTGAAGACATTTTAATTGTATTGTGCTACTTATGGATCAAGCTTTTAACAGGACTGAACTGATGCAGAGATTTTTAGAGAGGAAGAGTGACAGTGTTTACACTGAGGAGGTTAAAAAGCCCAACTTCCAATTATAAAGTCATTTTACTGGCTTAGGAGGTCACTACCTGTATAAGGAAGTTACAGCAAAGGGTGTCAACAAAAAAGGATGAGTTGAAGTGATTTTTATGGAAGGCACACAGCAGGTCAGCAGTAGAATGAGGAATAAATTTTATGTCTTCTGAGTCCCAGTCCAGTGTCTTTGCAGCAAATTCTGCTGTTCTGGAAATCTCTTTACTTACTGAACAGAACAAAAGTTAAAAGTTGGGTTGTACACACTGTACCAGGTGACAATCACTGTGCTCTGATTAAAAAATACACCGGAAGCACAACATTGTATTAAGCCTAATTAACCCTGACCTATCTCTGATTACAAGAAAATCCATGAAATATGAAATGTCACCTTTTATGATCCCTTCTAAAATAAACACCTTTGGAGTTTGGGAGATCTGTGAGCAGTGGAAATGCATCACACACTGAAGGACTGGCTTAGGAGAGCGACTGCAGACTTCTCTCAGCTTTCCTAGTTCTCAAGATTTGAGGAGTGTTTTCCTTTTATTCATTGGGAAATATTGCCTATTCCGTGTTTTGGTTTTATTTTTTTTTTTTATTTGAAACATCTCTATTTTTGTTTCAAAAGCATCCCATTATCTATCTTTTTTTCCCCCCTTTACTGAATTTTTCCCCTTCACCACTTCTAAATCACTTGGAATGTGGTGTTTTATTTTGTAAACCAATGCTCAGAAAAGAAAACCACAACCAATTCTGCAAAGAACACTGTAAAGATACAGAAAGAGTTGCAAATGAGTCAGTCAGTATTTAGACAAAATGTATGAACATGCTTACTAAAATAACTAAAAAATCAGCTAAAATTATTGTTCCCTTCTACATATTTACAGCACATGGTCTAAAGCACAGTGGATAGAAGAGCTTTCAGAAGTACTTGGGGAAAAGATCTGGCTGAGACTGTGTAGATGAAGCATCTAATACAAAATGTGGAGGAGCTTGTCTGGCTTTCATTAATGCCACCCTCTCACTCTGTCCCTGTTCCCTCCCAGAAGGCTGATCTGTAAGTGTGGACAGACAACTGTGAAGCAATTTGCAGCTGGCTGACAGGCTGCAAAACCCAACCTGAGCATCTAAAGTTTATATGGAAAAAATAATTTTAAAGTCAATTCTACTACACTGCCAAGGTCATAGAACACTTCACAAACAGACCAGAATAAATATTCAATCATAGCTCAGACTACTCAAAAATGATGACTTTCTTAATTGGAATTGAGACACGTCATTTTGTATCATATGAAATACATAATGCTCTTTTTTTAGGGAAGAACTTTCCTGTATACTGATGTATTTGAGATCCATTAGAGTGGGTATTTTGGTGGATAATTGGGATAGAAGAACATAGGGTTGGAAGGGACAGAAGGCAGAGACACCTACCCCTAGCCCAGGTTGCTCCAAGCCTGACCCTAACCCAACCTGGCCCTGGATACTCCCAGGGATGGGGCAGTTACAGCTTCTCTGGCAACTTGTGCCAGGGTCTCAGCACTCTCACAGAAAATAATTTCTTCATAACACCTAATCTAAACCTGCCCTCTGCCAGTTTGAAACCATTCCCCTTGTCCTGTCACTGTCTGCCCACATAAAAAGTCCCTCTCTCTCCTTTATATAAGCTCCCTTAAGGTGCTGTAAGGCCACAATGAGACCATGGAGAACATTCATTCTAGTTCAGCTGCAGATGGCCCCAATCACCCACAAAGTGTGGATGAAAAGAAACAGTTTTAAGTTTAAAACAGTTTTAAAGACCAAGAGGTTTCTAACATCTCTGTGCTTCCCTTTTGATACCATAATAAATGATGTTAGCAGGCAGGGATGATAAATGGGTTCCTGTTTTGATAATCAATAATTATCAATTAATTACTGGTGTTGTCCAGTCTATCAGAAGCTTTTTTGTTGCTTTCTCTTGCTGTCACACATCACAAGTGCAACAACCTTAAGAAGTTTGAAGAGGAAGATGGCCCAGATGGAAATGACTTGTTGAAATTCCTACATAATAAAACCACACACAAATGTACAGACATGAAAACTGTTCAAATTTATCACCAGTAATACTATAGATGATTATATGTGGCACCTTGTTCAGAACATACCTATGAAACAGGAATTACCATCTAAATGACTAGATCTCCCACAGAGATGATAGAATATATTTATTAAGTAGCTGACAAGCTGATAACAAAGACTGATAGAACTGTAACTCCAGTTACAGTTTAAAATAACAGTGCTACATAAACATTATACATGAACATAAGCCTGAGGATTGGTGAGGGTTTTCTGTTTGTTTCATTGGTTACTTGTTTTTTGACTTTAGCAAAGAATAGGTATAATTGACACGTCCTGGAATAAATTTAGACTGGAAACCGCTTCTTGAACTATTAGACAAGGAAGTAGAATTATCTCTGAGGAGGATGAGTCAGAGCAAAATTCATTAATTTAAAATGAAATGCATCGCTTTTTGGAGGTTTATATGACACAGTTGCCTACAGCAATGGAGGGCTCTATTTGGTGATCCAGGGAACCCTTTCAGTCCCTGTGTTCGTAAGGATTATGTAAAAACTCCTCCTCAGCTGTGAGTTTACAAAGTGATGCGTTGCCAGGCTGACTGTGCTTATCTCAGTGATGTTTATGTGTACATGCAATGCCATCTACCCTGAGGTGGTACTTGCCCAAATGTTTAACTCCTCACGGTGTTTCCATGGATCTTCTTGGTATGTTTTGTTACCCTGTGGTGAGTCACACAAACTGTAACATGGAGCTAAGCCCAGGTGGAGTTACTGCCATGGGCTGGGGCACAGATCCCCCTTTCCCCTTATTCCCAAGGAAATTCAATGCAGGAGCTGGGGCTGAATCCTGGAAAGTCACTGCTGTCACCAAGAGATCAGTAGTGGGAAAAGGGTGTCCAAAGACAGGGAGAGTGTCTGGATCCTGCTCTTTTGTTTAGTCAGTTGGGAAGAAACTCATTAACTTTGAAGTAATAGGAAATTAAAAAGAACTTGGTTGTACCATTTTTATGGCACAGGGCTTCAAGCATATAAGGGCTGGTGCAATTTGGGGAATATAAATAGATATGGACTGCAGCTGCTGTTTTATTTTTTTTTTAGGTTTTTTTTTTAGTAGTTTGTTAGTAGAGAAGGGGTCCAGATATAATACTATTTTCATATTTCTAATATAACTCTATTCAGATATAATACTATTTTCATATTTCTGTTGTGCTAGAAATTGTTCAACCCAACACTAAATATATATAAACACACCTTGCACGTGACAAAGACAACTGTTGTTTCAGGATGCATCTTAATTCCTTAGGATCTCAAGGAAAGGATGGTATTTCATGGACAACTCTGTGTCAGCCCTGAAAGGGCCATAGTAACCATTACTACATGAATTCTCTTCTGTTTTCTCCTCCTTCTTCCCATGGGAGGTAACCATGGCTTGGTTCTGTTTCCTGCCACATGAGAAAACCCTAAACCAGACCACAGGTTTACCAGACAACTGTTCAAGTCTAAAGCAAGAAAGGCTGAGTGCAACTTTTGTGAACAGAAGGTGAAAGGAGCAGCACAGCCATGAAAATGTTCTGTTATTAGAGTGGCATGAAAAGAGATGGGGATTTCTACTCACTCACTCCCAAAATCTAAGTGGCCCACTGAGAAGTTTAAAATACTGGCATAAATGCACTAGGCTTCAATTAATTATGCCTGCATCTATAGCTCCCAAAGCCTTTCAGTTACATAGAAAGATCAGAAAAAAAAAGTCTATGGCTGAAAATAAAACTAAGATTTCTCAAAAATACTGATCAATAGTGCTGTAAGAGCTGTGGGTGTGTAAACATACATGCACAACCATGTGCTTATGTCTAAAACAAAAGTAATAGGCAAACCCTTGGCCACAATTTTTTCCAAGATTTAGTTTCATCAGAAAGTGACAATTTATTAAAAGGTTTTAAGAAAAGGTCAGTTTCTGATAAAGCTTCAGAAGCAAAGTTATTTCAGGTCCAGCATGATTACCTGATAATGAGACCTGGCAGGCTGCTTCTTATGGCATTCATTAGGGGGTGAGAGAAGCAAGATCTTAGGTCTGCTTTAATGGCTATTCCTGTCTTCTCCCTCAGAAAACTTCAGATTAGCAGAAATACAGAGAGTGAGTTAAAAAATAAACTTTTTTTGCATAGTTATCTTGCAGCAAGAAACTTTTTACAAGGGCATAGAGTACCAGGACAAGGGGAAATGACTTCAAACTGTCAGAGAGTAAGTTTAGATTAAATATCAGAAAAAAATCTTTACTCTGAGCATGGGCAGACCCTGGCACAGGTTGGGCAGAGAAGCTGTGGCTGTCCCATCCCTGGGAGTGTCCAAGGCCAGGGTTGACAGGGCTTGGAGCAACCTGGGCTGGTGGGAGGTGTCCCTGCCCATGGCAGGGGGTGGGACTGAGTGATCTTTGAGGTGCCCTCCTACCCAAACCATTCTGTGATTCTAACTCAGTCACAGTTTTACCTGAGCATAACCCCTCCCTCACATCTGTCACTCCCTCAGTCACTGAGCAGCAGTTTGGGTTCAATATTACCTCTTTGGGAGCGCAAGTCATCATTTTATGGATGGGTAGGGAAGCAGCCAGTGCCGACCAAGGTCACAGACCCTGGGACAGCCACGCACATCAGCCTTAGGTGGCAGCTGCCTCTACATTAATATTAAAGTGCCTTCCCCTTCCCTTCCTTGGTTTCTTCTGCCCAAGCAGATTTGCTCTGTGCAATGGGGAATTCTGAGTGCTCTCAAACTTTTCTTGTGGAATCAAAAGTACAATCCCCTGTCTTTGTGTGTCACTCCAAAAATTCTGTTTGTGACTGGAGAGAGCACCAGTGTTTTGTTAAGAATTCAGTCAGATGCCAGCACAGCTCGTTAGACCACTGCAGCAATGAACTGTTCTCTTAGGCAAGAGGCAAATAATAGATTCAGATATAGATTTTTCTCTTTTTCTTAGATATCTTTATTTTCAGAGGGAATCGTGTGATGCCTTTGCACTGATAAAAGTCAAAGCAAAAATACTGGTAAAAGAACTCAGTGGTGTTTGAAAGCACCTACTACAACTTGCCAGTATCTGAATTTCTGTCAGGTGTCTTCATGCATTTGATTTCTGCCTTTAGCAGCTGTTTCAAGTCAGAGGCCTTGACTTATATAATTTAGTACTGATTTGTAGCTGGGATACACATGTGTTCAAATAAACATAATATCCAATTCAGAGGTCATAATTTCCCAATTGCAGAGCTGCAGTCTCGTTTACATGCAGCACAGTTACTGTGCTCCATCTTTTGTTAGAGACAAGAGAAAGGTGTCCTTGTATTTAAAAAATAAATCCTCTGATTTGCTGCTGAAGAAAAAACAAATTAAACCAACTTTGCATTATAAATACCATATATTTTTTGCATCAGAAGGACTAAGTGTTAATAGGGAATACTTTGGGATGTGCCTTAAGATATTTTGAGTTTAGCAATGGCTAAAAAGTCCCCATGGAGATGCCAGGAAATATCCAAGAGAGAAAATTATATTAAATTGCTTTCACCAAGGTGGTGGGAAGGCCATAACAATGTGTTTCTTCTTAAATGAAGGGAGAAATAAGTGCCATGATAAAAGCAGAGCCAGGAGCTCATTTTATTAGTCTTTGTGGCTATTTCCACGCTTCATTAGAACACAAAGCAAGACCAATAACTAAAAGCTCTGTTGACAGAGGTATAGGAATTTGTGATACTGTCATTATCAAACCTCTTGTAGGTCTCCATGGTGTGGACAGTCATGAATTTGTAATATTTTGTATCAATGCCAAAGCTGAAGTAGTGACTGGTAATACACATTTATAGGCAAACACTATCAACGAAGTGTTGGACTTTCAGAATTTTAAAAATGCCCACAGGCAAAGTAACTGATGGATGGATGTAATTTATTTCTTTTTAGGGTGAACTTAAAAGCTTTTTTAATCCTTTGCTGCTGCTTCTCTTCTCTTTGTCTCCACCTCTCCTCCATGTTTCAAACTAAAATACCACATGAGAGAAGTTAAGTTACATTCCTATTCCATGTAACTGAATGGCTGCAAAGGACTTTAAGGGCATCCACTCACATTTTTTGAATACCCAGATGATGGAGACATACACTGCATCAAGTCAGGCTTCATAACCTTAGTCCCTCTTAGAAAAACAAGACATCCTTTTGGAATACAGAGTGGGCTTTGGCTGCAGTGAGGTTTGGCAAGTGTTCCTGACTGCCACAGCACATTTGGAGCTAAACTGACAGTGCACATTCTCTGAACATCCAAGCAGCGCCAGGTTTATCACATCCTCGTTCTTGATGTTTGTAAATTAGTTTTGCTTCTCTCTAATAAAACTCCTTGTAGCAGAACCAAGTATTCAGCGATTCTATGACAGGAGGCACTATTATTTTGGAAGCACAGCTATTTTTCTTCAAATTATCTTGTTGACAAGAGGAAAACCGTGCTGAAGTCACTCAGAATGCTTCTTGTTACATGACAAAAAAAAGGTCTATCACTTGCAATTTTCACATGCTGTGCTTTTGTGGATGAAAGAACTTTATACACTGACATCTCCATGCCACTCACATCTTTATATCTCTAAAATATCAAACTACAGGTCAGTTCAGGAAAACAATTCCAAATCTGCTGTAGGCTCAAAAATGAACTTTTGTCCAATATTGTCCAAGTTTTGGGTTGACATCATTCTCAGTTTAAAGGTTTAAACTTCTTCAAACTCTTGGTATAAACTTCCTATTACAACAGAAGATAAAGATGACCATATGTGTTATATAAGATTTAAGCTCTATCCCTCTGAATTACATTAAACTAAACTCAAATTGACATTGTTGCTTTAGTTTTAAGTGCTCTGCTAGTGGATTCATGTTATGATGCACTACAATTTAATACCCATAGGAAAACAGTATTTAATCAATTTATCTGCTTTCACAAAGAGACAGCAGCAGAATTGCTATCATTTACTTTTAGTTGAAAACCTCCAGATTATGTTGAAGTGTTTAGAAACTTTATGCAAATGTCTGTTCAGTGTCCCTGACTGGAAAACCACTGCCGTGCAGGAGGGGCATTGCCCTTCCCTTTCAGCAGCCTTCTCGACCACTGCAGTCCTTCCTGAAGGTAGAGATGGCAGTTGGACCTGCACACAGCAAAAAGAAATGTCTGTGGGGCCATAAATAGCCAAAAAGGGGGGGAAAAAGGCCCTCACAACACCCTCTTTCCCCAAATCCACACGTTTCTGCAGCAGTGCCAGAAACCCCCATCCAGCTGCAGCCACCAGAAAGCTGCTCAGAGCAGAGGGGGATGGAGGGATATTTTTGTTTTAAAGTGCACAACTTACATGAAAAGTTAGACATTCTAGTTTTGCCTCTTTTACATTATTCTAAGTGCAGTGTTGTTTTCCAGCACTCCAAAGAAAAGCTATTCCAAGCACTCCCCTTTCCTGGGAAGTGCTGCAGCAATGCCAAGGAGCAGAGATTCTGGTGGGGCTGGAGCCTGTTTGCTGCCCTCCCTTCTGAGGCAAACGGGGAATTACATCTGTGCTCCTCTCTAGGAGCAGTTGGTGACATGAAAAGATTTGATTTGTAAATGGCTAAGGCAATAGGCTTCATCTTTAGAGCACACAGAGAAAGGGAGTCTGCAGCACTGAATTGCACAGCTGCCTGCAGAAGAACCACTTCCTATTCCAAGATCACCATTTATCAGACAGATGAAACAGGAATATTTCTGTGGGAATTGTCTCAATAGCAGTGCAGAATGTATCTGCTACCTCCTCAAGCATGTGCAGTTTTAATGAGTTTCCACCTGCCAACAGAATGTGAAGTTCTGCAGACTCCCTTGCCCTTCTGCTACACCGTTATTTCCACTTGTTAAAAACTTGTTATTCCAGCACTCTGCTCTAACTTTATGTTATGTAGTGGGATGAACCCACAATATAAAAAGAATTCCATAAATCCATACATAATGACCTTTTTCTTTAAAGTAAAAGTCAATAATCAGGTTGAATATCAGGAAAGATTTCTTAATTGAAGGAGTGATTAAGCTCTGGAATGGGCTGCCCAGGGAAGTGGTGGAGTCTCCAGCCCTGGAGATGTTAAAAAATCAGCAAGTGGCACTTCAACTGAATAACTCTGTGCCCACTAAACCATGACACAAAGATTGGACTTGATGAACTTGGAGGTCTTTTCTAACCTTAATGATTTTATGATTACCCACTGTACTTAGTAAGAATCAATAATTATCACTAATCCCCCTTTCTTTTTAGGACATGGGTATCTTAAGAAAAAAAAATGTATATGTAAAGATTTCAGTATCAGGGAATATGTTGGGCATCACAAAAAGGACAACTACAGTCATAATATGCACAATCTCATGGCAAATTTTAGACATCTGCAGACGTAAACAGCAAAACTCAAGATGAAGAATCAGTTGGAAAATTATTTATAGTTCATAAAATTGTCTATTAGGACAGTGGTAACGTGTTCTTAGTAGGACACATGGATTATCAGCTGTGAAGTTTTAAATGGAAGATCATTTAAAGCATTAAAATGCTCTTTCTTTAACTCTCTGCAGATGCACCCAATGCACAGCAGGACCAGTGAACACACTGCTCTTAAATTCTCAGAAGTTCAGGCATTGGGGTAGGTGGGAATTCTATCTATTTTTAGAAATGGCAAAGGATTTCAATCTAAACTTCAGTAACTCTTACCCTATATTGAAGTCAGTTATAGAAAAGAACAAAGGGCATAAAATTATACACAGAGCAGTATTAATAATTTAAAAAATCCAGTGACTAAAATTGAAATAATGTATGAAACTTTTACACTGAACTAGACAAAGAAGATAACATTTTCCTTTAATAAACCCCTCTCAGATATTGATTGCTATTTCTCTTAGAAGAGTTTTGCTAGCTATCTCAAAGAAACTGTCCTTTGAGCATAAAACCAGTAGAGACCAATTAAATCACAGAACATCCTCCACTAACTTGCATTGGACATCCAGGACTGAAACATTTTTAGTGCAGCTGAGAAAGTCAGAGCATACTGAAATTTCATACTCTGTTTGATCTTTCTACAGATAAATGGGTAGAAGACTCAGAAGAACTAGCATTTATTTGAAAAATTGCTTTTTATATCCACTAATAAAATATGCAAATATATAAAGTCTTTCCCTATCCCATCTTTAAGTTATTTGAACCAGCTCCCCATGTATTTCTTTAGATTTTAAGTCAATTTTAATTAAATGTTTCACATCTCATGAAATCAAGAGAGACGTCTCAAAACTTCAGTCAAATATTTGAAGATAAATTTCACAGAAATACAAAACTTAAACTTGCATAAGTTACTTCTTTCAAAGAAGCTTTAAGCACACGAGCTACTGAGAATGTTTAAAATATGAATCTTAGATTATGGTATTGCACAGAATGTCCAAGTTCTTTGACAAAGAGTTAGTAAGGCTGCAAGAATGAGAAATGTTGTTTAATATGCCTTCCATAATAAGTTTGGACAAAAATGGATTTATTTATTTTTTAATGGCATATCATAAGCGTTCTTCACTAAAGCCTTTAAGTCACCAGTTGTCTATCAAGGCTCCAGTGCCCAATTCTGTGCTTATGAGGGGTCAGGCAGTATAACCACTGGGCAGGGAATGCCATCTGTACTCTACTGTACATTAACCCATCTCTAGTTACTTTATAATTTAAACCGATTTAAGGAACTTCTAATTCCACTCTCCCTGAAGGAACTCAGCTAAACATTGGGTGATGATAATGCAGCTCTTCCCAAGCAGCAGCAAAGCAACAAACCAGAGCACCCTCCCTCTGGCCCGGGTGATGGTGACATTCTGATGCTATTAGTGGCTAATTATTCTGCTATTGTCCAGCTCTAAATCCAGACTCCAAAGTATAATGTGGATGAATTCTTTTTCCTGTTTCTGAAACTTGATTCTTCCTGCTGTGTTTTTTTCCTGATCTTTGTTCTGCCCTCTCTAATGTTTATTCTGTCAACTGCAGTCTGAAAACCTCCTGGGTCCCCCTCTTCTCCCTCCTGAAATTTCAGACTCTTCTCAGCCCCTTTTACTCACCTTCACATCTCCAGTCCTCTTGAATTCTCAACATTTAGCTTCCATTTCTAAAATTTCTGCAATTACTCTCCTCCATTCCACTCTATTTCTTAAGAGCCCAGTCAACTACCACTGGAAAAAAAAAAAAAAAAAAAAAAAAAAAAAGTTTTTTTTTTACGCTGGTGCTGAAAAGTCTCAAGCTCTGGCTGCACATCACAAAGGTCCTCTTATCTCCCACTTCTGTGCTGTCAGCAAATACCATAAAATCTAAGCAATCTAAGCAAGCTTTATATCTCCATCAGGCACTGCTTCATGTCCTTTGCTGCTGTGCAGCTCTAAAACTAATGTTCCCAGACCAAGGTCACAAGAGCTGTTGCTTTTTTGGGCTTCTGTCCCTTACTCACAGATCCTGCCCTATTTTTCCCACTGTGTCAGCAGGGGATTACCAAGAACACAAGCTCTCAGCTGTTACCCAGAGCCCTGTCCTGCTCCCCTCCTTCCAGCTCCAAACACCGAGGAGCAGCTGCTGCACTCCAGGATGGCACATTTCCAGTCCCTTCCCTTCCCTGCTCAGTGAGTCTGGAGAGTCAGTTCATTAAGAGTCTGGACATGGAGGTGCTGGGTGAGAACAGGCAATATCCAGCCTGCTCAGGCAAAAAAAGTGGTGAAGGTCTTGCCTACATTAACAATGTTCCTGTGCAAGAATTAACTGGAGTTCTTAGCTTTGTGAGTTAGAAAATGTGGATAGGTGTTCATGGGGTCAGCAAAGGCAGAGAAGAACTGAAGTCCATCACATGTAGTTTCTGCAGCAAAGTCTGTTTTTGAAAGAGCAAAGGCTCAAGAGAATGAAGGGAAAATCAAATCAAAACAAAAACAAAACCCCAGCAAAAGAATAGTGAAGTAATTCCTTAGGTTAACTCTCAGAGTTTTGCCTGATATAACAGAATAAACTAAACCAAGGCGTCACAGGGAATATATCTCTGAGTGGGTGTGTGTCTAAAAGTCTAGAAAAGCCATTCAGAATGGAAAAAATCACATAATGCTTGACAAAGCTAAGAGCCAGTGAGAACTGCTTGTTACTAAAAAAAGTATCAGAACACCCTAATGATGGCCATGCTGACATCCCCACCTCAAATGTGCACTTTATTGGGACAGCCAGCAAAAAATCTCTTCCTAATGGGGCTGGGTACAGTAGCCTTCAGCTTTAGTGAAATGGAAGCCTGTCCTCATTCCCAAATGGGGTTTTTTGGGAAAAAACAAAAACAAAAACAAAACAAAAACACCAAAAAAACCCAAAAAAATCCCTGAACCCCCTGCACAATCTTTTATGTGGTTCTTTGACAAGCAGCCTTTATTTGCATTATCTTTTCACAGAAAACTCTCTGCAGCAGCACTGTAAAACCCCCCGGGGAAATGCATCAGTTATTCTGTCCTCAGAGAGTACATTTGTGCCATATCATTGGTACCTTAAAAGAGGTTGCTTATTGTCCTCAGGAGAGCAGTTCAGCTGCATTATCCTGGCAGCAGCTGCTTCCAAATGTATTTCCATCCTCAGGAAAAGCTGCTGCTGATCCTTTTGTTGATAAGAAAATCAGAAGAATTTTCACAAACATTTAAATTCTGCCCTACTAGAAATTACTTGTCAGTAAGTAAAATATCTTTGAGAAGCGAAGCATCGTAAGCTTTTTTCCTGGTGTCACCGAGATTTGTGTTGTTGGGAGGACAAGACACAGAAAGTTGCTCACAAAAGTACAAAGGAAAAAACCCGCAACATAGTGGGGTAAAACTGGACATCCCAAAGCACTACTTTGTCTGTTCCACAGGAGCTTAAGAAATCCTAAGAATATCCTGTGCTTCAATCCTTAAAAGAAATAGTCAAGTCAGTGCCAGTCCTTGCTGAGACCAAGGGAACTCATAGACTAAGGCAAGGCAGGACAAGCTGGGATTTTATACCCGAGGGATATTGGACTGAGGGAGGACAGAATTGAACCTGTCCTTTGTCCAGGTGGAATTGTGAGTGAAACTCACACTCTCACTGCAGCTTTTTAAGGTTACGTTTGTCTTTATTCAACTTTATTAAGAAAACAGGGAAAAGCAGCTTCAGAAAAAGATCAACCCCCCAAATAGCCTCGTTTCAAAAATTATTTGGAAAGTATTTAGTGGGATATGAATTTCCCCTATAAAGCATCATAGAGGCTGTTGGAATAAAAATCCCTCATTCCACTTTCATTACTAAGGCAGAAAAGCAAAGCAAGAGGGAATGGTTCTGTAACCATAGCAACATTTGCCATTATTATTTTTTCAAAGAATTTCTAAGGCACTACAATTTGGATTTTGCATTCTGAGGATAAAGTTTGTATCAAGGAAAAGAATAGAATAACTTTATTTGGTTGCAGGTGGTTATGGCAACTTTTAGAAAGATTTTTATTTTCTAAAAATAAGTAGTTTAAATAGGAAGTCACATGCAAACAGAAAGAAATATAATTGCTTACACTTTTCTAAATATAATGCAAGACATCATAGGTAACTTTCAGGAGACAGTGTTTGGAAATTATTACTGTGCATGAAAACATACTAATTTAGGATGGTCAATTAAAAGAAATTTGCAATAATGACAGGAAGTGTGGAAAAATAATTATAGTTTCCATATAGCATCAGCTTAATCAGAATGTTATTCTTCATAATCATGAATATAAATTTCCTAGATGCTGTTGCTTGGGTCAAATACAAGAAGCTTTCTTTCTGACATCCTTCACCTTACTGGGCACATTTAATCTCCACTTATATTTATTATGAATAATTGTGCTCACAATATCTTACAAGCCCAGCCAGTTCTTTTACCAGAATCCTCCAGCCTTCGATTTTACAATTAATACTCATTGTTTATGAAAGACCATACTCAGAAATTAAGATAGAGTCAATAGAGTTATGAAATAATACACAAAGTACTTGAAATATAGAAGGTTAAAGATATTCAAATTCTAAATATTTCAATGTATGGGGCAATGTCATTTTGTTTTTAATTATTTCAATATTCCCAACAGCTCAGATAAACCAAAGTCACTGTTGCACTGGATCTCCCTCCCATACTTGGGCATGTATGGGTAGAGAGGGGAAGGGGAGAGAAAGAGACTCTTTAAAATGGATTCTGGTTATGCCTAGGAAGAGCAGTGGAAGGGAGAGGACAGTAGCCAGCAACTGGAAGGCACATTCCACTGCAAGTAGAGAAGTCCTTGCTCAGGTGGCTTTATCTACATAGTTCATTTTTATTTGCAAAGTGAAATAGCACAATAAGGACACATTACGGTCAGTAAGGGACTCAAGTACCACCAAAACAGCAATCATAAATCCCTGTCAAATGCTGCCTGGAGATCCTTACCCCCTGGAGCAGCATCTTGAAAAAAATCTTGCATGCAGTTTCCTTTTCCTTTATTTACTTTCTTTAGCATTTCTTGTTAGAGCTCACAATTAGGAATGTCCTTTTAAGCTTAAGGTGGTTAATTTTGTGTGATTTATTGCCCAATAAAAGTAAAGCACTAGGATTTTATGTAAATGGTATGTAGCTCCCATAAGGGAGCTGTTCTTTAGGCAAAACTGAGCTACCAGTTTTTCTTTTGGATACATGAGAAATTATATCTCCTTTAAGGACTAATCTGTGCTATATGGAGCAAGATTTATTTGAATTTACATGAAGGTCATGTTGGCAACAAGAGAACTCGAATTCCTGAGATGTAACACACTTTAATGCATCATGGCAAATGAGGAAAATGTCCTTTCAAATTGTTATGAGAATATACCCGAAAAGAAAACATGATAAAACCGTGCATGGAGCTGATGTAATTCATTTATCCTGGCAATTTCAAGTGAAGTGGGTATTTGGCTGCAGACAAACACAATCAGAGGCACTGCAGGCACTCAGGTAAGGAGAGAGGATATTCCACTCTGGGACCCTGAGCTGGGCAAAGAGGATGTTGCAAGGATTGGCCAAAGGAGCCATTTTCTATACTGAGGTTGGATCTGCTTTAATGTGTTCCAATTCTAAGCTCACTAATTCACTTCAGGCAAAAAGTGACTATTTAAACTGCTCTGTCCAATCCTGTCTGAGACAATTTGCCTGAATTGCTTTATCAGCAGATTACTGGTGCCTGGCAGTGTGATTCCAAAAAGAGAACAGCAGCACCAGCTGCAGCTGAGAACCTTTTTGCCTTGCACAATTACCTCTGGAGAACATTCATCCTCTGCTTTCCTCCCTGTGAGCAGCCCCTGGAAACAGAACAAAGATCAGATGGTGTTTTTGAGGAACCCCTACGGCAGCCCAAGCTATGTGACCTTCTGGCAACTCATCTGCCATGTCATCCTGTGGAAACCCCTCTTCACACTTCAGTCTCATCAGGAACTGCAACTCCTTGACCTAGAAAACCACCAAGGTACTGTCTGAAATCACTGGCTGTGTTTGTTTGTGTGTTAACCACAGGGTTTGGTTCCAACAGGGAACCAGCAGCTCTACAAGCACTGCTGGTGGCAAAAGCAAAGGACCTCCCTTGAATGCCAGCAAATTGCTGTGATTTTGTCACCATGGTTTTCATCCACCTTTTCCAGTACTTTTCCCAACAGCATCACCTCAGACAGGGTGGACAGAGAACACTTTGGCACTGCGACAGAACAAACTGTGCCTGGAATGTCTTGCAAGACAATACTGATGGCCCCTGGCTCAGCCCTGCTCACTTGCTGCTAAACCACAAAGTGTGTGCAGTCTTTTATTGCAACCAGTGGCTGTTTTATCTGCTCCCAGCCAAAAAATCAGTTTGCATAATGTCCTTGAGGTGATAAGCAATCACTTTTTCAATTATGCAACAATGGCAATTTCCATCATAGACTCATCACACACAGCTCATTCGTATCAGATCTTCCTTTTCTCAAGTTTGTCATTCTTAACCCATTCTGGCAGTGCCCGGTAAGAATTTTCTCCCTCTTCCTCCTGCATTATTTTTTCCATAACTCATAAGACAGTTTCTTGCAAGGAATGTTAGCAAAGGGAATTCCAAGGTTTTAATCAAGAAGAGATAAATTCACAATATCACTATCCCTGAACACTTTCAATTTATATCTATACTGCAGCTTCATGTAGTGTCTGTGTTACATTTCATATATATTATGGATGTAAGCAACCAGTAACATGCACACAACTCGCTACAGGAATTCATTTGTTTGCTCTTCTGACACTTAAAACTTTAATTTTATGCTATGTAGGAGGCAAGTATATGTATCTCTTTACTTTTTTAAAAAATACATCAAGGCCACAATGTTTTGCCACAATGAAAATTTCGGTAACATCCGAATAACTCAAGGATTTCTCAATCTTCAAAATGTTAATTTGGCTGGAGAAAAAAAAAAATTGTGCAACACTGGCCTATTTATAGTCTTCTAGAAGTAATTGTTTACACTTGTAAAACAATTTAAAATCATAAACTGGCAGATTACATAAGAAATCCAAATCCGTCAACATTCAGGTAACACTTAGGAAAAAAGGATCTTTCAATGATTTATAGGAAAATTATATAACTAATATAATCTGCACTAAGTGATGCATATTTACAAGGGAGAGCTGAGTAATCTGAATGCCAAAGGTGCCAATATATCAGTTCCAAGGCACATGACACATTTTCAGAATCATCCCCTCACTTATTTTCTATAGGAAAAATTTTGTGCAAATCAATCACGTAAATCTCCTCAAGTGATGTCTGTGCAGCCTGTATGTTCCAATATGTAGAACTCTGCACTCAAAAAAGGCAATAGCTTCTTTGTGTTGTTTTATTTAACTTTATCCCTCTTCTTAATTTCAAAGAGAGACACTAGATAGGGAAAAATCTCACTCCTATTTGTGAAGGAGGTGGCATAAGGGCAAAACTAATCACTCTTAAAATACTATAGAGAGACATCAAAGACAAAATACCCCAAACCCATAAGAGTCAGGGTATACATTTAGTAGAATCAGAGCTAACACACAGAGTTGACACATGAACTTCTTTGTTATATTTTATTATACAGCAGATGCCAGCTGGCAGGAAAGTAACAAAGAAAGCAGAGGACAAGGTGAGTGCCTTCCTTCCCTACAACAACAGCTCCTTCACTGTAACAGCACTTATTGTGCTCCAGTTTAGATGGGAGAGATGACACTTAAAAATCTATTCCTATCAAATCACAATTGATTTAATGAACATTAATCAGATGCAGAAGACTGTGCCAAAATATTAAATTGTTGATTGAAATAATTCTCAGCAGGTAGGAAAGCCACCTCCTTTCTTCAAACAACCTGCTAAAAATTGCAGCTGACCAGAGATTTAAATCTACACAGAACACGATGCACTGACAACAGAACCTGAGGATTATAAGGCACCTTTCTCTCTGTGCATGATCCAAACATAAATGACTCCATGACAGGTAGACACAACAAGCTATTAGATCTGTTGTGCTAATCATCTCAAATTAAACCATAGTAAGCCCAAAGTAAGTCTCCATGCTGAAGCTGTTAAGACCTTCTCTGTCAATACCCTGAAGAAAATGAATTATACAATTATACCTCAGTGCAAACTGTAATGACTACAAATTACAGCAGTAATTGTATTATACAGCAAAGTGATTTGATTCATTGCTTACAAGGCATAATTAATAAGCTGAAATAAGATTATCTCTATTTTCCATCTTTAGATTCCATCTAATTTTCTGAGGAGTAGTTTGTTGGGGGTTTTTACCCAACATCTCATTGCTCTGACTGCCAGAAATATTTAATGCATTTTTGGGGGTGAAAGTCATTGAGCATCATCTTAAATTACTGAAGTAAGTCTAGTAGGGTCTGTAAAGAATCAGGAGGCATCACTACTCCCAGGAGATGAAATAAAGAGATAAACAGAGATAAATAGAAGGCAATCTTGTATGCAGAGAGCTCTTTAAGGGTATCTGTTGATGAGCAAGGGCAGGGAAAGGACTAAAGGAGATTACATTTGCATTTCTGTTAGGTGACAGTTCATTTTAATTTCATTGATTGTTTTTAAGTTAGGATAGCAAAATAGCCTTTATTGTTTCACTGGGAAAAGGAATCCGAAGGCCAGGCCAGGCTGGGGTGACCCCTCCCTGTCCCAGCTCCCCACCCCAAACAAGAAGCAATGAGGTTTGGCAGAGAAGCCCCTCTGAGCAGCCCCTTTCCCACGGGACTGTAAAAACAGGTAGCAGAGGAACCCTTGGTGAGCTGGGCAAAGAGAAACATCCATAAGTCAGCCCAAACTGCTCGGCCTAGAGCTTGCAGGAATGACATCCATCTTCAGGGCATGAGCAGGGGCCTCCCTGATGGATCCCCAGTCACCTGTGCTGAGCTCAGCCTTGGCAGAGCACAGGGACGTTTGTTTGCAAAACAGATGTGGCAAATTTGGAAGCAGCATTGCATGAGAAACTGTGAAACAGAAAGAGAAGAGAGGGGAAAATATCTTTACTCTTGGCTGGTGGTAACTTGTTAAAGGTTCCTGGTGATGACAGGATGGGTGGAGATGATCATTAATAGCACGCCCCCAAATCCTTCATATTGTTGCCAATGTTTGTCTTAAAACCTGCTTTATTCTGCTGAGATATTTTTCCATTCCAAGAGGTGATCAACTAAGAGTAGCCAAGGGGGTAACCTGTGCAATGTTTTGTGTTCCAGTGTACATCTCTATTCATTTCAGCCAGAGATTTTGCTGGAATTTTGTTACTGGTTTTGATTGTGTTGTTGAAATTAATGGTTTTCATTTTATAAGCCTCCACTAATTTCATTGCAGAAGTTTTCTCTGTGGCTTCCAGCTGGACCTTTCTATCCTGGAGGACAATAGGACACAGCAGATCCTCAAACCAAAGGCAGTTTGAGAGCTCCAGGGTTTGTCTGGGAAGGTGAGGCTCATGGAAACAAAAGCTTTCAGAGTTCTCTGGTTGCTGTTTTGCTCAAAAGGAAAAAGGCTATTAATTTATTATTAGAACAATCTCCTTAATCAAAATGCTGACTCAGCTTGCTATTTATTAGATGATTATAATGAAGGCTATGAAAATCAGGAAAAAAGCCAGAACAGCAATCAGCCCTATTTAGCAATAAACTAAAGAACACCTGGTGCTTTGCAACTTTGCCCCTTGACATAATGTGGAAAAACAAATTTCAGCATCTTCAAACAAGTACATTGGTCACCAGAAGAAGCTGTGTCAGTTTAACTTCATTTTTCTTTATTGTGTGCTTTGCTAACATTAACAATACCATATTAAAATGTGAATATGAAGTTCCAGTGCAAAGTCAGAATTTCTGAATGCTTGGATTTCTCCATAACACTCTCTGCAGTTGCTCTCCAACAGGGAGAATAATCTGTCAAATATTTGACAAGACAATTTGAGCAGAAATAGGTAACTGCGGAGCCAGGAATTACCTTTAATAATTGATAGTACTTCATATCACGCAAACTACATATGAGAAACCTACTTTTCAGCCCAAGAATAAGGTTAATAAACACTTGATTATATAAGGATTCTTCTCCCTTCACATCATTATCTTCAAAATGAATTATTGCTGTAACTCATATGTTTATGCAAACGAAAGGGGGTTTTAGTTGGTATTGATTTCGGGTTTTAGTTGGTTTCTGGTTGTTTTGTTGTTGTTGTTGTTGTTGTAGTTTTTTAAATAAAGACCTTTGCTATGTACAGATAAATTAACATCAATTTTGATTTAATTGATCCTTGACAGAAATTCCTTATGCATGTGCAGTTCAGGAAAAAATCTTTGTCTATTGAATTTTGGTTACAGCTGTGCAGCAGAAGGAGAGATTTATTTACATTGCAGTTATTTTCTTATTTTAATAAAAAAATTAGGTAAGGAGACACTATTATTTAGAATATTATTGCAGGTCTTCCCGCTTCCATCCCAAGAAACACAGCTTTTTTTCCTTCTATTCAGTAAGTCAAAAGCATAACATGCATTCACACATATACAAGAAAAAAAAGTGAGAGGAGACTGGGACATTCTGATGAAAAAAAATCAGGGCTTTCAAGTCATGAAGATGAGTGCTATTATAAAAGTTGACATTATAAAGCAGTCTATAAGTGCTAGACTCCTTTTATTTAATATACATTCTAAACCTACTAATCTTAGAATGTATTTTATCATTAATACAGAAAGCACAGCCTTCAGTTTTTATATGTGAAAATTAAGACCAAGCATTTGATATCAGTGTGTTCAAAGCTTTTCATTTATTCCCCCAAACACTCACAGCCAGGCTAAATTCCAGACACCAGACAAAAGATTGAAAAACTCCAGCTCCTTTAATGATGAACATACCTAAACAATCTGGTGATGCAGAAGAGGAAGCCCCATTACCTTAAGAAAATCTTGTAAGGGAAGAAAACTTTTAAGTGCTAAATTGTTTTATGGTTTATTAAAATGATCAACTATATAAGAGTGTGGGTAATGGAAAGTGTTCTCAAAAAAACACATCACAAATGTCTCTAAGAAGTCTGGCAAAGGAAAACCCATAAAGCACATACATTCCCCTTGTTCCCAGGCAGGGACAGGCCTGACTGGATCAATCCTATTTATGTAGAGACAGCAGTCAATGCCCACCATGCCATGGCAGTGAATATACACTGGTTACTCCAGGAAGCAAAAACTTCCATTCACTGTGCAGTGTTTACTATAAAATGTACTGATTTTAAAAGGCATATTTGAAAATTTAAATAGAAATCACAAAAAAAAACAAACAAAAAAAACCCCCAAAAACCACCACAAACCGAAAAACTTGTAAGATCTCTACTCTCTAAGTGAGAGTGAATTTTTCTTCTCTCACTTAAAAGCAGCATCACCATTTTGTATGTTTTATACACTGGTTTTTGCAGGACTCAGTTCAAATGTATAGGCAGAATTGAGTGCACTTTTTGCACCTAAAGTAATTTAATGTTCTAATATGGATGATTTTTGACAGCAACGTAAGAAACCAAACAAACCTTAAACAAACAAACAAACAAACAAATCCCCAAACCCTGACTTGCATTTCTCCTTCCTCTCAGTAGTTCTGCATAACAGTAATTGGCACAGGAATAACTCTGCTCCAATAAAGTTTCTTCTTTCATAAAGCAGAGATGAGAATACCTCTGAACATAATTCAAATAATTGACTGTCTGCACCTATTTTTGTTGATATATGTCAACTAAAAGAGCTGTTAGTTAGCTAAAGCAATTGAATTGTACCAAAAAAAAGCCATCCAGAGCAGTACAGGACATGAAATAAATTTTTTATTCACATTACTATAGAAGTATTCTTTTCTATTTCAAAACAATGCAGGTACCCTTCAGCACCAAAGAGAAAATCAAGTAAATATACCCGTGATGAGGCAGATTTTAGGCACCGTGACACGCAGTTATACATGTTACTACTTTTCAACTTCCAATTTCAGAGTAATGAAAAATCAAAGTTCACTGAATTACACCATGCAGACTTCCAGGTTGAAATTCAATTAAATAATCCACAAAGCAATTCTTCTTCAGAGCTACTAAAAAAAGAAGTGTAATCAACAGGGAGGAGAGCTACTGAAATAATGCAAACCAACAGTTCTGAATCCCAGTGCAGGATCAGAGTTATACTGGGATTTCTGTGTGTCCAAGCACGTGTTCCAAAGGGCAGTGCAAATGCCTTTCAGTAGGAAACCCTTAATATTATTTTACATTTCACCGTGAAATCAGCAGCAATTCTGATATACTCATCAACACAAAGAGGTTCTGTCTTTGTGATGAGGCCCTGGCACAGTTTTCCAAGAGAAAGTGTGGCTGCCCCATCCCTGGAAGTGTCCAAGGCCAGGTTGGACAGGGCTTGGAGCAACCTGGGCTGGTGGAAAATGACCTTTCCCATGGCAGGGGGTGAAAGAAGATGATCTTTATGGTCCCTCCAACCCAATCCCTTTTGTGCTTTTGTGATTGTTTTTAACACCCAGTGATGGAGATACTGCAGCTTTTTTCCATTCTCTGCTTCCTAATTTCCAGGTTTTGCATTGAATTCTAGAAGCCTTAGGTAACTATGACTTATTCCAATGCATTTCATTTGGAACAGTTAAAGCCTCAATGATGCTTCTTTGACTGGCTGTTTCTAAATCTCAGTTAGATCTCACTTGTTCTGGTATTTCAGTGACATTTAGCTGTTAGATGTATAAAAAATTACCTAAACCACAACACAGTGAAGTCATCACAACTGTGCATCCCTCTCTAGAGGCAGACAAGGAGATTCATGTTTTCTGTATTTTTCCATGTGAATGCACTAGTCCTTGAGCACAAATTGGACCCCCAAAGCTAATGCACTTCCTAAGGCATTATCCCCACCTTTATCCTGTGCTTCTGCCTCTTTCAGATCAAACACCTGGACGAGCAAGTCTCAGCATAATAAAGCCCTTCCTTGAGATGAAGCTGCTGCATAAACTTGAATTATTGCCCTCTCAGCCTTGCTGTGAATCAACGTGGAGAACAAGACAATGCAGCACATCAGTGAAAATCCACATTTCTGTGTGACTTCCCAGCCCACAACACCCCTAAGACACTGCTGCTCTCCTGCCAATACCAACACACTGGTCAGCCACTTGCACTGATTAGACAGAACTGATGCAGTTGAATTTGAATTTCACTGGGAACCCAAAACTTAAATGTATGGAAATTGTGGTGATACATGCTTTATTTTTACTTGTTTGTAAAAAAAGCCATAACTTTATCAAACATTATGAACACTTTCACTGCTGACAACCCTCTTCAAGCATCAACTACTGTAATTTTCCACATATTTACATAATACTGGCTGATTAAGCCATCAGAATTTTCATTGCTGCTGGCTACAGAAATCAAAAATAAAAACACAGAGTTTGCAATGGTTTGCCCTTTTAAGATTTTGCCACCAGGGTGTGAGAAACAGTGAAATGTCCTATCTGAAGCATATAGGGGAATATTCTTCTCAGTCACTAATTCCCTCATTCACACATAATTCAGCTTCTTTCCCCCAGTGTAAAATCTGCCCCAGTTGGCACACACCCACTTAGCAGCCCAACCCCTGGGTCTGCAGCCTGCCTGAGCTGATCCTCTGAATGGACACCCTCTGCCTTCACAATTCCTACTAAATTAGAGGGTCTCTCACCCTGACAATTTTATTATCCACGGAACTACAAAACCTGGAGGCCTGAATTGTGTGGGAGCCCAAAGGGCTGTTCCATCAGCAGTTTTGTGTGATTCCAATGTAATATAATGTATTTCCAGTCTATCAGACCCATCTGTGGTGGGTTACATTGACCAACATTGATATCATCTCAGGATGCACATGGCAAGATATGTCATCATATGGAAATACAAGATTTGTAACAAAAATTACCATGCAATTATGAGTGCTTCATTGTCAGGCATTTCCCTCTGAAAATAATGCCTATTGTCTCACAGTTTATAACTAAATCATAATCTCTTTAACTCCCACAGTAAAACCAAAGTTTGGAAGTTGAAAGGGAGGTTAACAGAGAACTACAAAAAATACAGAACATCCATACAACCAAAGAAATCCTCTAGAATGTCTGTATAATCACACAGTGAGAAATATGACATAGTTTTCTTGTTAAAAGTGCAGCTGAAATTGCCTCTGAACTTCCATTTGAGCATATGCAATTTCTCTGTTGTCATCTTAATACTCATTTTCAGTAATTTCCATCGTTCAGAAAGAAACCTGGTAAACAAGACTATGGATGTTATTTTTCTTGGGAGAAAGGTGCAGAATGGCCATCTGCACTGTGGTGGAGCAGAGTGCTTGGACTGTGAGTGCAGATAATCTGCTTTCCTCCTTGAAACCTGTTTTTTGACTTTTCATAGGGGAATTAATGCTACTCTCGTTATGGTTATTGTGAGATGTTAATCTCTCTGCTATGAAAAGGAAAGGCACTTCTATAATTTAATATTTTATCTTCAGCCAAGATACACCTATTTCTTGTCTTATATTTCAGCTGTGCATTCTGAAAGCCAAAATATAGTAGAAACTTTTCCATCCTTTATATAGATTTGGTCAAATATCACAGAAGTTATCAGAAAACTTGAGTTTGGAATCCCAGTAAAACTGTACATGGATATGGAAGTATTTCCTTTGATCTGAAAAAGCAAATATATAATTCTGTATTTGTCTGGTGAAGACAGCTTGTGTCATTTGAAATTTTGGTGGGTTTTGCTCTTATGTTTGTGGCAGGGAGGAAACAACTGGAACTGGAGAGGAAGAGGATCATACTGGTCATCTGGTGAATGCAACCCTGTGTCAACTTCTTACTCTTCATAAAGCTGAAATTAGAGTCACATAATTTCAGAACCTCAATGTCATTGTATAAATGGTTAATTGCTAATGCACTGATTCACTCAGTGGTGAATATTTTGGCGAACTTTCCCATCTCTCTAATTATAAAAAGGAAGATAAAATTACTCTGTCATGGCCAGAAAAGAACAGATGCATCTTTACAAAAGAGGTTTTCAGAAGAAATATCATACTTTTGCTCCTATTTTTCAACAAATTTTGTGAGTCTTGAATCATTAAGAGTTTATTAAAAAGTGCTTTCAGTGGAAACAGAAAAGCCCACATGATTTGGTTCATTTTAATTGTAGCAAGTTCTATTTATTTCTTCAAGAATCCAGAGGAAGTGGAGGTTGAAAATGAATGACAGAATGTTCCCTTCAAACTACAAGAGCTATCAGGTGTGTAATAAGGGCTCAGGGAAGTTAAGCAATTATGCAAAACTCAAAGGCAACTGGAGAATGTGAACAGTTGGTATAGGAGGGAGTATGGGAATTGCTATTCCATGTGTGAGAAGTCTTAGGCGGTCATGGAGTTTCAGGCTGTAATGGTGAATGAAAGACAGGACACTGAAGCACAAGGAATTTCAATGAGTTTAACTAAGGGTCAGGCAGGCTCAAGGGAATGTGAGAAACTCCAAGAGATTAGGAGTGCTTTAGTAGTCCATATTTCTCTCTTCCTCAGCCTATCCTATCACTCTGTTTTCTTCTCCTTCCCTCAGTGCAACGAAAAAACTACTCCCATTCCCCCCCTGGACCTTGCAAGACCACTCCCAACATGCTCTCCCAGCAGGATTGTTGGCTCCATGATTTCCTAGGATGGAAATGAACCTTCCCTGCTGCCACCCAGCAAGAACCATCCTCCCTGCCCTCCACAGCAGCATCTCAGACAGACCCAGCCCCCCTCCTTCCCACCTTCTGCGAACAAATGAGCAGGAAGGAAGAGGGTGGAGCGAGTTCTACCCTATGAAACAGGAGGGGTGGGCAATGAGAGGAGTCTGGCCCTTCTCTCTGGGAGCACCATCTGCTTTGCAGCAAAGGGAAATGAGACTCCAGCAAACTCTGGAGCTCTGTGCAGCTGGGACTGCAGGAACCTCACCTGTGTCACACAGGGACCCTCTGCTTGTCATTGAGAGGTGCCAAAATGGCCTTTATAATTGGAGAACACAGCAACACACCCTATGCTTGCTTCCTTTACCTCAATATATTCATTATCTCCAGACTATAAAAGGACAAAGTAAGATTAGCTGTGAGGGGCATGAGAGGGGAGGCTCAAACTGTGTTAATGTTGTTATAGGAATTAAGGTGTCTATGCAGCCTTGATGAATTATTTCTAAAAATAGCACTGATGCAGGTAATCAATCTTACAGTTTTGGCCAAAAGGATAAGCTTTCCCCAACCCACATACTGATTGCTTGCAGCAGAAATACGTATAAAAACAATGAAGAGCATTTCAGTCTGGGCAAATTGTGGCCCCAGACACCTTGAGGCTCATGCAACAAAAAAAGAGTATTTTTGATTTGATATATTTACTTTTCTTCCTCCTTTAAGTGCTGCCTGTTATTCAGCTTCCACAGTAATTGCTGTTCTTATTTCTGTGATTGCAGTTTGCAGGTATCTTTTAAAATAACAAATAAATAGGTGCTAATTTTTGCAACAGAAGCACCTCAAAAGCAAATAGAAAGGCAAAAAGAAAAGGAGAAAAGAGAATGATGATCAAGCACTGAAAGCAGTGATTTTCCTGCTGGTTATAACACTGATATGATGGCTGTAATATAAAGGCAGCAGATATTTTTTGTTTTAATAATAATTATATGCTGTCATTTAAAAGTTAAGTAGGATTTCAAATCACAAAGTGACTTCAGCAGGATTCAGAGAAAATGCCAGTAATATTGTGCTGAAAGTGGGACAAGAATTGAGGTGAGAAGTTTGGAGCCTCTCCTGATTTATCCACTGAGAAGCTCATCCCCTGAGCAGTGCAATGAGCACTTAGTTATAGGGATGGCAGTCACTGCTTCCCTGGCAGGGAAATTCAGAAAATGAAATAAAATTGTGTGTTTTGTTTCTTACTGAACTCCAATTTATATTAAAGGGCAGGCAAAAGGTTGGCTACAATGTAATGTGTTTTCTCTTTATTAGTAGAAGCTTTGTAGTTTTCACACACGTGTTTCTTCATGGGATCTGGAAAAACTTCCCAACCCAACCCAACTGCCCCCAAAACAACAAAAACAAACAAACAACCCACCAAAAATCCCAAACACCTGAAAGTCAGATTTGCTACAACAGTCAATTCATGCATACAGATAAGCTAAAGAATTTCTGAAATGACAAAAAGGATTTTCAGCACTCCCAAACCCTGCACCTTCAGCTTTCCACAACTATATTGTAGACTAGGAAGACAGACTTATAATAATTTTATTTTAGTTTTATTATTAATATTAATAAATGACATCTGTAAGATGATGTTTATAAGCTGTGTCTGTACAGAATCTCCAAATAATACAAGTCTAAGTGTTTTAACAGTAATATGATATTAAATATGAGGCAACAACAAATCATCATGTAATAATTTCAAATTTTTCTAAAAAAAAGGAGAGTAATTCTGAGCTCAATAATTATTCTTCTTATAACATCACCTGTCTTACTGAAAATTTTAAAGTGTGCAGAATGGAACAATACTGCTCTTATACTGTGAAAGCAGAGATTTTAAAAATGATTCATTTTCCTGCCAGAGTATCTGCCTAATGCCAGACAAATTCTGTTAACATCTTTCAGCCTTTCTCTCCTCTCCCAAATGCTGGTAATCAAACTGCCCTTCCCTCTCCCACCTTCTCTCCCATTGTGTTGGAAAAAAAAGCAGAGGAAGAGGGGCTGTCTCTGCTACAGTGATTTTACAGTGTAATATATGATGCTTAGTAAAATATGGCTCAACTTCTTCATATCTTTTTAATGAAGAAAGGATCATTTTCCTATGCTGTAATCAAATAGTGTTGGCAGTAACAGGCACATTTTGTCCTGGACTACACAGAGAACTCCCCCCCAATGTGACAGGACTCAGGTTTGCATTGAAGCCAGGCCTGAGCTGCACATTCCTTCCTATCACTTCCAAACATTCCAGCCTTTGTCAATGGTACTTTATGGAATCTCATTATCATAGATTATGCATGTTTTATATGTTGCCTCGGAGAACTGCATATTTTAATACCCATACATCTCACCCAGAAATACTTGATCTGCCAGTTTTGCTTTATCTACCCTTCATAGATAATTTGCTTTCTGAACTGAACTGAAAAGAGATTTTAAGAGATTTTAATACAGGAAGAAATCCAGCAGCTGGAGCCAACTGTTAAAAAATTTGAAGCCCTATTAATTTTTTATCACATGTCCAAAAGGACACTGCTTTGTGTAGATTATACAGACATATTCAAATAAGTTTGGAAAAGAAGCTTCAGACGTTGCTCTAAGAATAATTTTAAGTAATGGATAACGATGCCCATGAAAAGATGAGTGAGAAAAAAAGGCCAAGAAAAATCTATTTTGATCAACCAGCCAACTAAAGAAGCGTGTCAAACACATGCATTTCATTTCACTGAGAACAGGTTCAATGAAGCATTAAAGAACATATTACCACAGAGACAGCTGAATTCCAGCATAGCAAAGCAGGAGACACAGGTTCCTTCCCTGATTTATGGGTCCCAGAGCATCCTCCTGCCAAGGCTGAGTCCCTTGACAGGGAGAGCAGACTAATTCCAAAGACATATGTTAGGCTTCATCTTTCCCCAGAATCTCAAGCCATTGTGATCGTGGCAGAATTTGACACAAACTGCAAGATTTATAGTGCTCAGCCTTGCAGGGCTGGCAAAGATTGCCAGCAATGACCAAAGCAGCACTTATTGCATGCTTTTAATAATTGTATCATAAAAACCAAATCAACTTGTTTACAGAGATGAAACTTCACAAAAGTTAAATGGCAAAAATCTTTATTCTACCTTCTTGACCTTTCTCTTTAAATTCTCAATGCATAGGACAAAGGACATACATTTTTTATATTCCCACTGCAGCTGGGATCTTTTTTAGCTCTTTCAAAGTTTTCCCTGTCAAAACCCCCTAATCCTACTCACTTACTGCTTGATTTTATTCAATATTCTCCAAAACTTGAACTGCAATTCAGAAAACAGCATTGCTAAATAGCAAAATCTGTAACAGTATCCCCTACCACCTCGAAATGACAAATGAAAGCTCCAGATCCCTTGGTATATGAACAAAAAGCACTGCTCGTATAGAAATGAAAGAAAATAGTGTCAAAATCCTGATAAGAGATTTCAAACCAAGAGCAAAGTTAATTTTTCAACAGTCTAGTCCATCACTAAGGACCAACATACACAGAGATGGGAGAGCAGCAAACTGCAGCTTACCTTGAAGAAGTTGGGTGGCACATCCTTTAACAAAGCAAAAGTGTTCCCCAGTCCCCA
>JAWWEV010000152.1:4375790-4389017 GCA_035583235.1 Hafferia zeledoni | reverse complement strand
AATAAATGTGTCATTTAGGCAGAGTGCTAAATGCTGCAGGATGGCAGGATGAGGAGGAGCTGCCCACTGAAACAGCAACGGGGCAGAGAACGCTCACAATGTGTGACTATACCACACCTACATCTTTATATTCCAGAGCTACCTGCTGCAGTGTGGGGCTAAAGTGTGTTTTTTTTAGACAGAAGGAACAGGATAAATAAAGTTTCCTGTGCTGAAAACAACTTTTATTATACAATGTAAATAGGTGTCTCACAACGAGAGCTGGGGAAAATTCAGTGAGGATTTGAAGTTGGAATTTGATTCAGAGGCTTTCAGTACCTGATAGCTTATTTCTTAATTCTGTTCCTGGGAGACTGGAGATTTTTCTCATGCAGAAAAAATATACTACATTTTTTTCTTGCAAATAAATATCAAATATTCTCATTAATTTTAATGACTTTTGCAGATGCCAAAGTTTCAGTAATGACTTTTTTTTTTTTCTTCAGAACTAGTAAGTTCCATGGGAGTGAAGTTTTAAATGAATTGAGAGTGAGTTCATATTTTTCTTTCCTTCCCTTTGGGAAATTGTAATTGTAATTTTAAAAATCTGCTTGTTTTCATCACCACTTTCTTTCTTTTACTGATTGATTTAGATGTTGCAGGCAGTGCATATTTGCTTCAGAAGTGCATGCTTCTCTGCTTTCCATTCATTCACCACCATCACTATTCCAGTCATCCATCACCAGAAAGATCCACTCTTTTAGTGCTTAGATTATAAATATGAAAATACACAGTGGGCTTGAGATTGGTCTGCTATCCTAATTTCTAAAATGCTGGGTTTAAGTACAAGTCATAAATGTTCCTCCAGCTTTCCTCTTTCTGATGCAACACTATAAATACTTGAAGGAATGGAGAAGTCCAAATGCTAATTGTCCTAATTGTCTTTTGCATTTAACTGTTTTTAGGTGTTACTGAATGAATTAAAGCACTATCTGAATTGCGTTCATTGGTTTACTCTTACATGGTGTAAATCTCCCAAACTTAGTAGAAAAGAGGGCCTTTGGTCACAAGTGCTGCCTTGCAGCAAAGTGCACTTACACTTCTGTGGGTAATATTTTTAACTACTCAAGGCAATCTCTAATTTTAATGGCAAAATTCCATTAGTATATGGAAGAAACTGAAGTGTGTGTATATGTGTGTGTGTGTGCTTAAAACTCACTTATACTGGTAGAGGAAGAAGAAAGAGCAAAATAAATGACACTTCTTTAGATTTGGTTTGCATCTCCCACGATTTTATTATTAGATTTCTTTGGTCTAATTAATCAGACTGTGAACTTCTTATTGGGAGACCTGAGTACTTGTTCTGTTTCAGACCTAAAAAGCTTATCTTACATAGATGGTTTATGGGTAATTTCATCAAGTTTTCCCATCATTTTCATGTATTGCTTCAGACAGGGATTGTCTTATACAATTAATATATATTAATTTTAAATTTCTTTGCTGGGGGCTGGGCTGTTCCTGGTTTGGCTTTCTCATCCTAATTAAGAATCTTCATAGTAGTTAAGCAGCTTTTACTAAAAGCAGCAAATACTCTTTTGTACTTTGAAGTGACAGAGACTGAACCTCTGATAGAAAACACGACCACATAAAATCATTAAAGCATTGAAAATGTTGGGAAGAATTGCAACTTAACAGATGTTACTTCTGGCTCTTAGTGTAGCATTGTAGTTGCTGCAATTGTGTAAGGAGAAGTTAAGAGGCTTTCCAGAACGTGGCATCAGCAATATCTATGGCTTTAAACACAGAACGGAATTTTTGTGAGAGAGGATTGTTTTTAAGGTGTCAGCAAATGTTCAAACCTTTATCATTGCTGAGCAGACTGAAGTGCTTTGGAGAGATGCAAGATTCCTGAGGTTTCTCTGCTAAGAGTGGGCTGTAGATGGAATATGGTGTTTGGCTTGTAGCTCTAAGCAGTTTTGACCTTTCCCCCTGCAAACTGGCAATTAATGTTTCTACATCTTTCTAGCATGTGAAAATGTGAGATAATTGATGTGGTTTTAGGAGAAATCATTGCCAGGTGAACTTCAAGACAAGCACTTTCACCTGGGTAAAGCCTGTGGTGTGGTCACAATCAGGTTTAAAAGTGCTGTGGCTGTGTAGCTTCTAGTAAAGAATGAAGGGCAAGTGTGATGTGCAACTGCTCAGGAGAGGAATTTATGACCAAGGAGGCAGCTGGAATGGTGGGCAAGAGGGCAGAAACACAGCAGGGACTCAGCTGTCTGCAAAGAGGAACTCCAGAGACAGAACAACTTGTTGGTGAGTGAAGTTTTCTGTGGTGATGAAGTAGAAAACAGTCCCAGCATTGCCTTGTGGTTTTTGTGGAATTCCTGGCTTAAGGGCTGCCCTGGGGAAGCAGAGCTGGGCTGAGGAATGGGCACAGCTCCAGGCTGGGGTGCCCCATGTGATGCCCACAGAAGCAGTGCTGGTGAAAGCAGGTGTGAAGAATAAGGAATTTTGTGATGCATCTCTGTAGACTCCCTGTGGAACTGCTTGTGGCTGTGAGACTCTACTCAATGCAGAGCTCTTTTGTTTATTTACTTTTTCTTTTTTAATGTTCCAAAACAAACATGTTTAAGTTGCCTCAAGGGGTGCACTAAAAATTTCCCGGCAAAATAAAGATCTGGAAACTGCTGAATTGCTTGTTCTTTAAGTCAGGCTTTACCCCAAGGAGTTCTTAGCATAATGCAAATCGAGGGACTCTGGTGTGGACAAACCAGAATTCATCTGGCTCTAGTAGTGTCCTTTTCATTCTGTCTCCAAGAATGACATATTTCTGTTACAGCACTGAGAAAAGCCTGAGAAATAACCTCTTCTTTGGTCATACATAATGTTCCAGCTGAAGAGTTGTTATGGGCACATTTTTTTATGGCTAATGGTTTTTTATCCTGCCTTTACTTTAAAAGAAGGTTCCTGGAGGAATGAGAGCATATAAGTGACCCTTTCTGAAATTGTCCCTGTTTTGGAGTTGGGATGGGATCAGATCAGCTCACTGTGGTCCTTTCAACCCAAATTGCTTTATGACTTTTGTTATATTTGCTGATCAGGGAAGTTTGTGTGATACAGTTATTGCAACAGGGAACTGAAAGAAGTTGCCTGGTTTAGTTTCCACTTCTGGGATGATCTTAACAAAAATTATGTTGGCTGTGTTACCCTTTCTACTTGGTGTTTGCCTTTTAGGGTTGCAAACATTACCCTTTGTGTACATGGGAAGGTGGGTAAGTGACTTCTGTAGAGAGACCTGTAAACTCTGTTTCTCAAGACTACCACAAATAAAATGAATACTTTTGAATAGCAGTACTGCTCTGATGGAGCTCTTGCAATTCTTAATTAAATGTTTAAGGCTAAAACACAAACCAGATGTGTTTGTTTTCTGGTTAGCATAATCTCAACCATTTTCATTACACTTGTGTTTATGGATAAAGGCATTCTTGTATGTATGATCCATAAGAATTGTGTTTAAAATAAAAAAAAAAAAAGGTTTTGAAGGTCATCCACTTAGGCTGATCTACAGGTTGTTAACAGTTCTCAGGGTGTGTTTTTCTGCTTTCAGTTTGACCAGAAGTTCTGTCCTGTCCTTGAGATTTATTCTTTTTTTTTTTTTTTTAAATAACATTCCTTAATAAAACACCAGGCACTGTTTGCAGCCTCTCATCTGAAATTTATGAAACTTCACTTGATTTTTCTCTGAGCTGTACAAATAATTATCCAGAGGCTTAGAAACTAATGCCTAAAGCAAAAGTCCCAGGCAAACCCCAAAACAGTGTCCAGACATACCATGTTTGCCTTATTATTTTTTTTCTTTCTTATGGATTTCTTTATTTTTAATCTTCCTTTGATGCTCAGTGTTTTGTGTCATCAGAATGCTCTGTATTTTCTTTTTTTTTTTGTCTGTCTTCTCAATATTAAGCCCTTTTTTAAGGGTAACATATAGTTATTTAAGACTGGCTACTGATTCTTCAGCTCTGGATTCTTCTCTTATGAATATTGCAACCACACTAACCCATAATACCAGATTAAGTATGATGATAGTCATCAGTGGAGGGAACTGTGTTGCTCTGGAGACAGGCTTGCTTTTTTTTTTTTTTCTTTTCCCTTTTATATTACCTCTTTAAATGAGGTATTACATTGCAGAGGATAAATGTGATAAAGTGTTTTTGTGCTCCCTTAGTTGTTAATAAAATAAAATCACAGAAGTCAGTGCAAAGATTTTTTTTTTTTTTTTTTTTTAATTCTGCTGTATCGGAGTGTGGTTTTGGTTTTAATCTACCTTTTCTCTCTTTTATCTGTATTATAATAAAGCAAGACAAGGGTGTGGTTATCATGAGAATATACTTCTGGAGCAGTGTAATAAATGAGGTCTTAATGGGAAGTTGGAAACACTGATGATTTATGGCTTTCTACAACACTCATTAGGCATATACATCAGTGTGTAACATGCCATAAATTATATTACATGCTGTAGAAAGCCATAAATTGTCATTTTTAGTGTGAGTTATCACCATTAAGACTTTTATTCCCTGCTGTTAGTGTGAGTTTCCATGGCTTCCTCACCAATTCCCTGCCTAATGATTTCAGCAACTGCAGGAAGAAGACTGAGACACACAGAGGCTGATTAGGAGGCACAACTGCCTTAAGGCTGTGAAGTCAGAGGTTAAACTTCTTTATAGAGAAAATATGATCTACTTGCCTGGTAACACCCTTGATGTTCAGCATTTCTGAATATCATTTGGAGCAACTGTATTATTTTTCTTTACTGTTAATATCTGCCTACTGACAACCATAAATGCTTTAAAAATAACAATACTGGTTTGTACTGAGCAATCAGCTGCAGTGGAATGAAGAGAAGCTCATTCCTGTGGAGCAATTCAGTCTCTCCTGTTGATCTGCCCATCAGAGAATTTGCAGCAGGGGAGATGTTGCCAATATTACTACAGTATGCTGTAGTAATTGTAATAGTTTGAAGTGATGAGCCACCAAAACATGAGGTTGTGCATCTTCTTGTGTGTTACAAATCAACTTGAATGGAACTAAATAAGTTGAGGGAATTGCAAGTAGTGTTACCTTTTTTTCCCCCTTATGCAGCACTGCTGTGTTATTTGGCTCCAGGGAAGGTGTTGTGTTCCTCCAAGTTGTAGTGGTTATCATTTCCGGCTCTCTGTAGAAGTTCAGGCAGCAGCAAGGCAAGAAAGGTGTATTAAAATATAATTCTAATTTTAGACACCTGTGGGGTTACTTTTATTGAGAAGTGAGTAGTACCTTTCAGGCTGCTGGCTATAAAGTGTCATTATGAAAACTAGACACTGAAGTTTGCAAATAGAATGGAAACCCAAAATAATTTATCGTGGCTTTTCCAAGAAATTCTTTCTGACAGGTCTGTTCTTTTCTCTGAACATTTGTGTGCACCGGGGCTGTTGGGGAGATTTTTCTTTGCCACACCTTCATTAAAATTTACTTTATGGAGCATCTTTCCTCATCCAGCCTCTTCCAGTTCAGGGTATTGAAGAGTGAGAGGGACATCTCTCTAAAGAGCATCTTTGTAATCTTGTTCTAGGCATGATGAAAAGGATAATTCAGATAAAATCAATTTTAACATTTTATTAGCCATTACTGTTGCATTATAAGAGAAGAGCTCTTTGTGTTCCTCCATCCCCCCACCAGTCACCCTGCCGACAAAAGCACATTTTTGGCTAAATCGTGCCCTCTAGTGCGTCGCTTTGGTGGGTTTACAATTGCAAAGCTTTGTCCTGACCGAGGTGGGGGTTTTTTTACCCCTTTTTCAAGTATAGTTCATAGGAATAGCTAATTGATACTTTTTGCCAGGTGAGAGAAAGGTCAGTGGTTTTGTATTTTAAAGTATTCCTGAAGCTGCCAGACTTCAACATCAGCCCCTGCAGGAAAGGGAAGCAGAGCTATTGGTGCCTTGGGATCCTGTTGGAGCTGCAATTTGGGAGCTGTTGGTTGCAGGGCTGATCTGGACACCAATACAAAGCGAGGAAAGAGGAGGCCAAATATAAATGAATTTTGGTTTGCTTTTTAAAAATAGATCTATAGTGTGTCTGTTTGAATTACACTGAAAAGAACCAGTGAACATCAAGGAATTAACAAAAAAAAAAAGTTATCTGAAACAAATATATAAACTGAATGAAGTAACTGTTGCTGTAAGTCTGGGGATGTCCCTTAGAGTCAGGAGTGACGAACTGCTTTTTACTGACTGCTGATTCCACCACTGTTGGAATATAATTTAAAGGATTATATGCAATGGGTATTATTTAGTAATGCCAGAATAGGTCATCTGAGGTTTTAAAGCCTTAATACACTTCACATATTCAATTATGTTCCTCAGTTCATAATAATGAAAACAGTATTTGTCAAGTGTTTGGCATTGTCCAACATATCCAGATTTATTGCCAAGGCAGATCTTGTGCCATGAGTTATCTCTTGCCTTCACAGTGTATCAGCAGGGCTTTTATGATCCAATACTGAGACATTCCAATAGCAATTGAGTGAAAGGAGTACTTTGTGTTCGATTTGTATTTCAGGAAAGAAGCATATTTTATGAAAAAAATTGAGGCTCTAATCCTATTGAATTGTCTTGTAACTGCTAAGGTATGGAATTTATTCCTATACTGATTTTTTTCATGCTTTCATGACATTTGTCAACTCTTACACTAAAAGGTTATGTGAGACAATAACTTCATTGTTACGAAATTATCACAAATGACTCAATTTGCTTTGAGTATTTTTTTGTTTTACGCTGCTTTTAAAACCCAAAGTTTTTGACATTTTTGTGAGTGAAATATCTGATAATTTACAGCCTCGGGGTGAATTACTGCATCATGTCATGCACACCTTGCAGCCAGGAGCAGATGGACACTCCCAGTCTACAAGGCCACCATAAATAATAACTATGTGTTGATTGCAAGGGTCATGGCCAGTGTGCAACAGATTATTCCAAATTAACCTCAGGCCAAGTTTAAGAACAAAAAGAATACCTATTAGTCACCATTAAAGGTTATACAGTTTATATGAGGAGTTTTAAAATGCAAATGAAGGACAGAACCATTAAGTTGGTATTTAGAGTGATAACTGCTGTTTTGGGGACTCTGCTCAAGTGACCTAATCATATTGTGCTGGGCAGAGCTCATGATTTCTCTCCTGTTTCCCATTCACTGTGATTCCAACTGTGTCAGCAAGCTCAAGGTCTGTTTTGCACCACCAGATGTTTTTCCCACTTCTGCACAAAGTAACTGCAGCTGATACTTAATCACAAATATCTCTAAGAAGATATTTTTAGATTAAAGTGATATAAATTACTTCAGAATTACCACAGGCTGGAAATATACACACTGCATTTATTTGTTTTGAATTGATGAATTGTTTGTGGAGCACATACATACATATCCTTTTGTTCCAAAATGAATGGGTAGAAAAATTTGGAAACATTGGCTGAAAAATTCCTTTCCATTTCTAGCTTGCCTCTCCCCAGCTATTAGTCAGCTGTGCATATAAGAGTCTTGTCTGAATGAAAATAAATCAGTTGTGCTGGTTAAAACCAGCTTGATTGTTGTCTTCCAGTTGCAAGGATATTACAAAGATTTCTCTTTCCAATGGTTAAAAACCTCTTTCTGTTTTTGTTGGGGTTTTTTGTGCTTTGTTGTTTTTTTTTTATTTTTTTTTATATGTTTTATTTATTTAGGCCATCATTTGTCTATCTGACTAAAGATCTTGAAGGTGTTTTAGTGAAATACCCAAAACTAAAGCACAGGTTAAACCCCAAATATTTGCTCTTTGAAAGTTTTAAGAGCCCAGTGAAAGGTCCTCTGAAGAAAATGTGGAACTATCTTGAGTTGGAAGATGAAAGCTCTGCTTTGGAAGCAAATTTATTCTTATATTATCTTCCCTGATGGATGTTTTAATGGCATTTCCAATCAGTAGAAGAATTCTTTTAATTTTTTTTTTTCCAGGGTAATTTTGTATTGGTCACTATTCAGTATTTTGGAACTGGCTGTGTTATAGGTCAGTATGAGAAGAGTTTAGACCCACACTCAGAACCCCACCAGGTGAACAAGAGCTGCTTCCATGGAACATCCTATTGGAAAAGGTCTGGCAGTCTATATATACCCTGGACTTCTGAAGATGTCACAGTTTCCTTACTGAAGTTCTATATTATCTGTAACAGGATCAGTAATCCTCCCACTTAAGCAAATAAAATGTTTGTTTCTCAGGATTAATTTAGATTAACAAAAATGACAAGAGAATGTCATAGGAAAGTTGATTAATTTGCTTGTTCCATGAAAGAATTTCCTGCCTTATTAACTATTGAAACATACCCAACTTATACAGATCCCCTTGAACTCAGACAATGGCAAGTAAAACTTTTATGGAAATATTACCATATCCAACTCCTTTGCCAACTAAAATAGCTACAAAATGAGATTTGGTCCAAATTCCTTCATCTGAGCCAGATTTAATTTTGTAAATATGTTAAATGATAGATAGATTGAAGTCATCAATTGTGCAGTATAAGAGAAGGAACATGGAGAGTAAATTCCATTCATAGAGGAGGAAATTCCATTCACAGCCAGTTGCTGACAATCTGTCCTCAAGGCATTCTGGACTTGTCTTTGCCAATTGGCTTTTTATTTAATTTTCTATGAAAAGTAGTTGATACCAGGTTTTCAAACTGATATTCATCCATTTAAAAGGTCTGAAATACAGAACTAAATCTTATTTCGTGTTCAACCTTCACCCTCATTCTGCCTTTAAGCATTAAGGTTGTTTATGGTATAGATTTTGTTCTTTTGTCCTTCCTTAACTGGAAACACTTTCTGTAAAAGGATTTGTTTGGGGCATTCCACTGTCATTCTCCTTCTCCAGAACAGGCTGCAGTGAGGACAGTGTGTCATTACTACTTGCTGTGGGACAAGCAGTTTCATCTGGTAGCTCAGTGGAAAGCAGGAACTGATGATCTTGTGCAGATGTAGATTTTTTTTAGATTACATGACAAAAAACACATCCTGGTGAGAAAACTCAGCTGCTAAACTTATAAAACACTTACTGAATATCCCCAAGGGCCTTCTGAAGCTGTTAGTCACTACCAAAGATACCCAAAATAATGTTTTACCAGAAATTCTTGAAGGTTCTCTGGCTCTGTACCAACAAGTAGAAGTTAAAAACGAGAATTAAAGAGTGCAAATTCATTGCTACTGGTGCGTGCAATAAAACTTTGTGCTGAGAAAATGAATTATCTTTAAAAAACGTGGGTGGAATATTGTTGATTTCTAAGGAAGCCTTATAAAGAAGGGAGGGTGATGGTGGGGGTGGAATAGTAGTTTTAGGTAATGTTATTTCTTTGTGCTGTGTAACAACTGAGTTCCAGTAGCCAATGAAGTGAGTACAGTGAGTTGGTTCCCCTGTTTGTAAATCTGTAGCTGTCAGATCACTTTCTCTCACTTCCACTCATCAGTTCTTCCACCAAATAACATCCTACCAAGTCCTATGGAAGTTTGTTGTCTTTTTCTCTCACTCCAAGCTGGTAAATCCCAAATGGAGTCAGTCCCTCAGCACTTTGGGAACAGCAGGTGCCGGTGGAGGAGGACAGGCTGCAGCAGACACCTCTCTTTGTAGTTATTTTTTTATTTTTTTCTTCTCCAGAGCTGTTGAAGGCTAAAATGCCATGGGATATAAGTATAACTAAATTGCTGTAAGTCTTGTGAACTACTGTGTGTGAACTCTGAAATTACATGCAGTAGAGTGGAGTTACTGCTGCTGTTTACTCCCAAATGTTCTACTGAAACTGCAAAATATCTGTGAGATCTTTCTTTTGGCTTGGTTTCTTTATGATATATATGTTGTTAATGAAGACTCCTTCTTAATTTTCCTTTAATATATTTTGTTGTTGTTATAGGAAAAACTAAATCCATGCAAAAGCACCTGAATATTTGCTGGCATTTTCTAAATCCCTGTGGTTGTAATAATTCCTAGGCAATATATTTGTGGAACTTTTAATAACAGATAGTGTGGCTGGTATGACTTCAAGCATTAACACTGTATGGAAAAAGTTGTGAAGCTGTACAATTAATGAAGCACTTTCTGATTCTGCCAATGAGCAAGTAATTAAAAAAAGTTGATCGACATGCTTGGAGGGAATAACGAGGCTGACAAGACTGTAGAGTTTGCCTTCAGCAAGGGCATCTGCCAACAAAGTGCTGCAGGTCAGACCTTTGGTTCTTCTTTTGATCCCTGGATAAGGTTTGAGAGAATCAAAGTAAATTTTAGTACAGCAGTTAAGAGATTAAAACAAGCAGATAGTTCATGTGAGCCAATAGGCCAAGTGGTCAAAGTAGCTGTGATTACTGGGAAGGGAAGCAAAAAACCTGGACCTTTTGGAAATACTATTGATAGATTATTTGCCAGTGGGCAAGTAGTTTTTGAATATGATAGGAAAAAAGTGGTGAAACTTATTGAATCATTCCGGATAAATACTTCACAGTGGATAATGTATTCAGTGAATGTAATTTTTTCTTGAACATGCTCAATGGCATATTAGACTTATCTCAAATGTATTTTGAATCATTAGTAGAATAATCTTGAAGAATGATTGAGATTATAACTGACTTGTACGTATTTATTACTGAGAAGTCAAATTTGACATACCAGTGGTGTGACATTGTTTGCAGAATTTGCATAACAAAAGTTCTGAGTTGCCTACTTTAGCAAAAGTGAAAAATAGGTTAGTGATAGTAATAAAAAAAAAAATAGGAATAAAACAAAATATACGTTTCCATCAGCATTCCAGCCAAGCCAGCAGAATTTTATGCATAAATGTCCTGAAGAGTGAGAGCAGAGTGAGGAAAGTAGATCAGCCAGAATCAAATCTTATTAATGAATATGTAAAATTCCCCCTGTTGGTGAAGTGACACTCAAACACTTTATCACTCTCACTTGTCCACGCTGTAACCTGGACTGTCTGTATCTGCAAGTTGATTGAATCTATTTTCCTCTCCCTTTGCATTGTGTGTGCATGTTCTTGATTTTCCTTTCCACATTTAGAGATACGGTATCATTTAAATTATTATAAAGATGACTGTTCAACAAAAGAATACTGTTTATCTTTAAACTCTGCTTATCTCTTATCTGATCTGTCTCATACATATGAGACAGGAAAACCCGTCCTTAAGACACATATTCTTGTAAACAATAACAAACAGCCTGAAAGAATGAACAGCATAGAATGCACAGTGCCATCAAACAGTTTTGTCCTTGCCCTCTTTATTTGAGCTCTGCTGTGCTAATAAACAGATTATAGTCATCTTGTCCTACAAGGAATGTTTAAGTCAGCCCAGATCAACTCGTGCTGCAGCCAGTCCAATGACTGACTAAAAGCTCTATGCAATTTAAAGGCAATATATGACTTTTATCAAGTGTGACAAAGTGACACAGGGGTTGTTTTGTGCCTCTTTGAGTACAGCTATCTGAATTTGCCTTTCAGTGAGCACAATGTTAGAACTTTTGCAGGTAAGATGTTCTTGCCATGTGTGGCAGGATCCACCTTGTAAAACACTTACTGAAACTGCTTCCCTGGAGTTGTTTTGTTGTGTGTGTTTGTTGGTTGGTTGGGGTTTTGGTTATTGCTTTGTTTTGGGCTTTTTACAATTTTTAATCAAAGCCCTGAATTTCAATGAACAACTGTTTGCTGAAGTAGGGACTTTTCCCCCCCCTCTCTTTCTTTTCTTATGAAATATAGGAAAGTTGCAGTTGGGATGCAAATTTGGGCACCAATATTTTCTTTGCTTTTTTTTTTTTAATCACTTCTGTTGAAAAGAACTAGTTGTTATATTTGCATAAAGAAAATCTTGAGATAACTTGAGTTCAACACTTTTCTGTCCATTTCAAAATTCATCATATGTCAGAGTGAAAACAGCTGTTCTGAAGAGCTTGGGGGAGGGAGGAGGCACAGGAGGGTTTTCTGGGCAGTGGTGCTGTGGGAATAGCTGTCAAAATATATTGATTGTTTCTGTACTGCTGCTTTAAAGGATTGTTACTCCACAAAATCGATAGCAAGTGTTCATCAATCTTAATGAATCAAAGTGACAACTAAAAGTTTTAAGAGTTGGTGAGTTATAATTTAAAATTAGACCCAAATTAGTCTTTTGTATTTCTACATTATAGAATTTTTTTTATGGAGAAACTCTTTAAGAAAAAGGCAGCTTATTCAGTTTTATCTCATTAAGTTTACCTAGTTCAGTTTTGTGAAATTAGAAATATTTCTGCATTTACTGTTTGCTAATTTGTTCAGTGTAGAATCTTTTCACTTGTTCTTTGTGGGTTTTGTGCAATGTTTTGTCAATGTTCAGCTGCACCTTAAACTGTTGAGTTAATGTGTGATAAATTGGTACATTTTATACTGGTTTGCAGTAATTAAAATGAACTAATTGAGCTGCTCTGGTATTTGTACCAAGTACAATACTATGTTAGTCCTTAATAGCTTTACTACTCAGTTTTCATGATTCTACAGATGTAATTGGACTTTTACATATACAGTTAAAGCATTTATTTTAATTACTTGTGATTTTAACAGCTTAACATTGTAAGAATCAGTACAATTCCTCCTGCTGCCTGGCACTTGTTAATGGTAGAAGTAAATAGGTACATGCTTTATACACATGAAACCACTGTGTCTTTTGCTGGTGCCACAACACGGCCATTCATGTGGGTTTGGTGCCCCTCTTGGGTGGGTTTGGTGCCCCTCTTGGATTGGTTTGGTCTCAGTGTGCTCTGTGTTCCTGAGTGACTCCTTCACACAGAGCTTTTTCTAATAGGAACCAACTTAGTGATGACATGCAGTTTTAAGTCAGTAGTACATCTGGTTACATTCTTTTTTTCAGTCTGTTTTCTTGTGTTTGGTTGTGTGTGTGATCATCTTTGTGGTCTCCCTGTGGTCTCCAACTGCCCCAGTGCTCCAGATGTGGTCTCAGGGATGCTGAACAGGGAGTGGAATCACAAGTTTCCTCTTGGTTGCCACACCTCTGCCCATCCTCCCCTGGAGAAGAGGAGGCTCAGAGCTGGCCTCATCACTGTCTGTAACTACCTGAAGGGAAGTTCTACCCAGGTGGGGGTTGGTCTCTTCTCCCAGGCACTCAGCAATAGGACAAGGGGGCACAGGCTCAAGCTCTGCTAGGGGAAATT
>JAWWEV010000152.1:4339649-4375690 GCA_035583235.1 Hafferia zeledoni | reverse complement strand
AGCTTGGCCGTGGCACTGAGTGCCATGATCTGGTAAAGGGACTGGAGTTGGACCAAGGGTTGGACTTGATGGTCTCGAAGGACTTTTCCAACCCAATTGATTCTATGATTCAGCCTGGTGTTCCCTTGGCCTTCTGCCCTTCAGGGGCACTGATGGCTCATGTTTAACTTGTCTGCCAGGACTGCCAAGTCCCTTGGCAGCTGTTCCTTAGCCAGCCTGTGCTGCTGTGTGGGGTTCTGCCATGCAAGAGGTAGGGCATGGACCTTTTTTGGAACTTCAGGAGTTCCTGGCAGTTCATTTCTTCATTTCCTCTGCTAACATCCTCCCTTGGGTTGGGCACTGCCAGGCATTTGCAGTGCCCTCTGTGCTGTAGCCCAGGTTGTTAAAGCTGTTGAACAGTTTCAGCTCATGTATTGATCCCTGGGGGATGCCACTGGTGCTTGATTGGCAGCTGGACCTGGTGCTGTTGATTTACAACCCTTTGATTCTTCCAGTCTGGACAGCATTCAATCCCTTAGTCCACTTTTCTAGTCGAAATCTCACAAATTTGGTTATGGGCAATTCTGTCATAAGTCTTTCTGCTAAATTGTTATTAAAATGTTGTGACAATTCTTCATTGTTTAACAACAACAACAAAAAAAATATTTTGAGGATGAATTCTTAAAATTTTAGGACCTAGTTATTTTTACCCAGGAAAGCAGCAAAAATTCCTATGTAAAAATCTCAGCTTTCTTAGCAAAGAAATGGGGGTTTTGTGTAATTATATATTTGTAAGGTGGGGAAAAGAGTCTTTGAAGTCTCTGTGGGAATCAATCTCCATAAAAATTTAATAAGTATGTCACCTTGATGTTTTAATTGTGTGGGATCAAATGAAAAAAATGCAGGATGCATAGTAGCTCAACAGGTTCTGATGTATATCTTCCTGTATTATTGAGCCATTCCTCAAATTTGGGAAGGAAAGGAAAAAATAAATGTCAAAGGTTTTTCATGATCCAGCGGTGGTTTGGCAGCTGTTTCTGAACTGGTAATTGAACATGGAAAACGAGAAATGGGGTGTTTTTTTGCAGCTGTTAAACAAGGAGTGACATGACTGTGGTTTTATGTCAAGGTATTTTCCAGTTTTCAAGTGACCAGTGGTTTTAGCCTTCCACCTTTGACCTCAGGTAGTTGCAGTTAGGTAGTTTTGGTGTTGGGGTTTTTTTTGTTTGGTTGTTGGTTTGTTGGGGTTTTTTGTTTGTTTTTAAATCAGCAAAGAAAACCCATAAAGTAATTTTTCCTGCAATATGTATGTGCAATAAAGGTGGTCTAATGTGTGTGAGAAGCATTTGATGGCAAGCTGTGAGAAATTCCTCCTGGCAAAATATCAGTTCCTTGCTCAGGAAGTTATTGGGAATCAAGGGGGATACAGGAAAATGTTTAATCAGGGAACAGGGTGAAAATTAGTGTAGGGAATAAGATTTCCTGTGTATTATTTAATTCTTTTCAAGTGTACTGAATTGAAGGATAGGAGCAAAATGTGTTTTTCTTGGTTTGGGGCTTGTGAATGGCCTTAGACAACGAGTGGTGTTTCTTTAGCACTAATTTTCTCTTTTACTTATCACATCAAATGTGATGGAGCTGCTATCTGAAGATTTTATCTGGGGATTTTAATAATTTACTATAATTGATTATTTCAGAAACTGTGATTGAACATTGTCATGCTGTAAATAATGGTCAACTTCAGTTTTGAAGGTAAATGACTAAATGAAGATTAAAGTTTATGCTTTAAAATGTTTAGGGATACCTTAATTATTTCTTTTGGTTTTGATTTTTACTTTTCCCCTCCCTCCCCACTTCCCTTGTTTTATTACTGGCACAGAATGAAAACTCACTAGATGAGAATTCATATGTTCTGTGATTAGTTAGTTGTTCTTTTTTTAATTTCCATCTCCCCCCCAAATATACCCCAGTGAAAATAAATCTCATAGCACTGAAAAACTGGCAAATACAAACTGTTCTGAAAGTAAGAGCACACTTAAGCCTCAAATCTTTTTATATGCCTATCAAAGTGAGTCACATCTGTTTAAAGGTGTGGAGCACATCCAAAGCTTTCATTAGGGCTTCAGGTCTCAAGGTATAATCTTTTCTGATTAGTAAGATTAAATGCCCATTGTCAAATGCTGATGAAGTGAAAAGAATACATTTAGAGCCACATAAAAGTCAACTGAATGTAGTGAATTGCTCAGCAGATACTAAATCTGTGTCCGTAGGGGATGAATTAATAGTTTCTCAGGTGCTCACAGCACTTCAGGTGCACTCTCACCTTCTCTCTGTGCCATAGATGGTGCTGGAAAGGTTTGATAGAGCAGTGGCTGTGCTATAAAGCCCCCATGCAAACTCAGCAGTCACTGCACTCCAGCCCTGCTCAGACACTCAGGATTTTGCTTTTCCTGACTCACCGGGGCAATGCTTCAACTGGTGCTCTGCAGGGACTGAATAAAATGTCAGCAGTCACTTCCACATGTGTGTGTTCCTGTTGTGAACGCTGTATATTTATAAATACTAATTTCTCTCTGGTAAATAATTTTCAGTGTCTCATCAGAATCTCTCTGACTCAAGAGCCTTTTTTCTGAAGGTTTGCAGTTTTGGTGCTGGGCCCTTACTCACATCCAAGCCTTCTACATGTGAATTTGAAACACATATGCCAGGCAAAACGCTCTGTAGGACTGGTGTATTTATTTGCAGAATAATTTTGGTTATTATCATCATCATATGTTAATTTTCCTTGAAGGTGTTCTATATTTGATCTCTGTAATGCTCTGAGCGTGGGACACTTTTGTAGTTTTGGGGAGAAAGTCTTGATGAGGATCAGGTTGTTGTCTGCTCTGTGGAAAGAAGATAAAGTACAAAACTGAGGCAGGCTTTGGGCATTATTACATTAGAAATCTAAATTGAAAGTGAATAGATTTAATTTTCTTCTTCCTTTTAAGTGACCATTCAGAAAATAAAAACGTGGGTATGTTGCTCTTTTGTCTGGTTTTTCAATTGCCTGTTGTGAAAGAAAACGAATAGGGAAGAGAAGTTAAACATGCCTTAGTGTGTTCTGCCTTTGAATCCATTGAAATATTAGTACATTGAAGATTACAACATGAACTCAATTACCACATTTTACCTCCACTGCAATTTTTCTCAATTTAGAGGCTGCTTATTCTATTAAAAGAGAAGACTTGAACTAATGGTGATTGGTGATCTGCCCTACTGACTATTTTTTTCTGATTTAAATCAAATTTCATTGTGCCATTGAGGATACTATTTAATATCTATCAGTTCATTTATCCAATTTAGGCACAGCAAAGGATTCAGAATGCACGTTTTCAATAACACAGAGAAAACTGAGGACAGAGTGGGTGAATTGCAAATGAGGGCTGAGTATCTGCTCGGTTCACTCATGCCTGGGAGACCCCGGGGCTGGACCCCTCTCTCTGCACTGACAGACTCTTAGGGAGGTCCCTCATGCCATTTTGGTGGGTTCCAGTTAATGACCCACCAAACAAGTCCCACCATGGTTTGGCAGTCAGATGTTCTAGGGAGTGCCTGTAAATGAGGCTCTGTGTTCTCTGCTTGGGGCCCACTATGTTTTTGCAACAACAGCTCTATGCAAAGCCACTGGAAATTGTTTAATCTCTTTTTCCATCCCTCGTGTATTTGGGGTTTTAAGCATCAGAGCATCTTTAATTACCATTATTGAAGGTCTTTCAACTTTGAAAACTGGAAATATATTTCATCAGAGACTACACCATGGTAATTGGCATGTTGTTGCAATGTCTGCACAATGTTGGTCCTATTTCAGTCTGTTAGAGAAAAGATTGTTTGCTGAGTTCCCCAGGAGTACAGAATTAATTCAAGCTAGGATCTATTAAGTAATTTTTACTTGTGGAAATGAAATTTTAATTTTTCAAACTGTGAATAATTAAAGTCTGTTTTGTTCAGAAAGATAGATTTTTGAGGTACAGATCAGCATTGCTTCCCTTTTTTTACATTAATCAGAACAGTATAGCTGTCACAGCTTAGTTTTCTAATGTTAGGATGGAAAAGTACATAATTATAAGTGCTAAAAGTCAGTGCTAAAAGATTTTATAAAATTCATGTGAGTTTTTAAAGTTAAATAATGACTTGATGCTTTCACCCAACCCACCTTTATTCAACTACAGCCAGTATGGTGGTATAAGGTGATGAAAAAGCATAAACCCCCCCAAAAGTGGCAAGACAATCCTGAAGAGTCAACCTCAGAGCTCCTTTGTGTTTTCAGGGACATTTCATGAGGTGTGATGTGGTGATTATTCCATGTGAGCAATTAAATTGCAAGTGCAGGCTGATAATGAATCTTCTGCATTGACAATTTGCATTCTGAGGAGGGTTAACCATTGGCACAGGTTCTTTACACAGGTTATGGACTTTATATTTTTGGAGGATTTTGGTAAACAGCAGGACAACCTCATGAGCAAAGCAGTTCTTTTATGCCAATAGAATGTTCCAAACTACAAAGTGAGAACAAAACAGTCAGAAAAAAATCCTCCAAAGCAGCTTCTAATTATTTTCTTGACTATTAAATAATGACTTAACTTCATTTTCATTTGTTTCATACTATTCCCAGGAAGTAATGCTAGTCCTTAGAATAAAATATGAGCTCTCAAACCTTAAAACACCTTCCTGAACTTTGTTGAACCTGGAAGATGCCAGGAATGCTGGTTCAGACTTCATGTGCATGTGAAAGGCAAACTTTCACAGCTCTAAGCTGTACCAGGCTGCTGTTTTCACCTTCCTGAGTACCTTCCATTGTGTTGCCTTGTTGATGGTCACATCACTGCTAAGCATTCTCCTACATCCAAGTTTCCCAGATCCATCCCGAGATTTTGGGACACTTGGGCCACACATTTCATTTTAAAAGAATGAAAAAGATTGTTTGTGTTTAGCTCATGCTTGTGAATTATGTTTTTGTAGATTTCTGGAATTGCTTAGGAAAGCTCTTTAGTAGTTGAGTGGACAGTTAAGACATTTATAACAGGATTTTTGGCATTGAGATGAAGAGCTTACATGGGAGCAAGAAAGGTGTATGAGGTGAATCTGTGCAGACTTACTGTATTAATTTGTTCCTAGTGATCAGTGCTGTTAAAATACTCAGGTTCCAAGGTATGAGTTATTTTGAATTATCCTATTAGATATAAGGTAGTACTGCTGGTACTTTGTTAACAATTCTTACTTTATGTGTTGCTGATATTTTGTGTAAATCTCTAAATATTCTTGGCATCACCACATCACCAGCTTTGCTGTTCTGGACATATTGCTTGGTTAATTCTGTGGTGTTAATTCCATTGTGAGATGCTTGGATGACCCTGTTCCCTTGAAAAATGTGCACTGTCTTTGCTTTCTTTCCAAATACAGTGAATAATACACAGGCTTAATCAATTATCTCCTCAAAGTTTGTCATTGATGCATTTTAATATCTCATAACGTGGCTAATACATTAAGAAAGAAGATATATATGTTGACAAGAACTATAAATGACTTTGGTATTGACCATCAGTCATTTTAATTAGCAAATCTCTAAGTACACTGGAATGAATTTGTTCAATTAGAAATTAATAGACGTACCTAGTCAGGGTATAATGTTAGTTTTGAAATACTAAACCTGGCAGTATTACCAGATGCTAAAGACAAAATTAATTGGAACAGCTGGAGTAGAAATGGGATATTGTTAAATATGCTCCTGGTTTATCATCTTCTCTTTCACAAACGTTTTCTTTGAAGTGAGGTGGCAATGAAACTGGTCACATACTGGATTTGGTTTGATCATTTATTTCTGCTGAATAATTACACAGTTAATTTTTATGACTAAAAGCCGGTGATCCAGGACATAATTAATGAAGCTTTAATTCACTAATTGTAAGTTGATCACTCACTGATGTATCTAACAATTGAATTTACTTCCTAGAGGATGTTGTAATAGCAACACTGAAGCCACAATATTTTGCTGCCAGAACTGACAAACAGCAGAAGTTGTGTCAAAGGCTGCCTGTTCTCTCATTCCTCTGGTGTGGCAGAACCTCTCCTGTAGGATTATTTCATGTCTAGTATTTTTAGTCTTTTTTCTTTTTCTGAGACAAAAAAATATCACCAATTGTAACCAGAGTTCTTATTTATTAGAAAAAATATTTGGCTTGGCAAAGCCATCCATGGTTCTAAAGCCATTGAAGAACTGTTGTGAAAGACCAAACTAAACAACCACCACCCAACCAAGAACTCCCTCTCTCACCCCCAAAAAACTAACGAAACATCCAAACCAAACAAAAAAGCAAAACAAAAGAACAACAAAAATCAGATCTAGTTTGAGTTCGAACTTATGACTTAAGGTGAGAAAATTTTGCATTACTCATTTGAGTTTTTCATTTGCACCTCAGGATACTTTATACACAACTGCAAAATAAAAGAAACTCCAGCTCTTTCCTGAGATCACTTTTCCTGTTGATTACCTCCCTTCCAGTATCACTTGTTTCAAAATCCATACTGTGCAAATTAAAGGGTGGCAGAATATTTTACTTGTAGGTGTGGTTTGTAAGTTGAGTCTCAATTATGGCCTGGGGGATTTTAAGGTAAATGCCTTAGAAATCGTGAGTGGCACAGAAGTATTGAGGTTTGAAGTGTGCTTTATGTAATCACCATTGTTAAAACTACAGCTCACTTCCATCTGGTTGGTTTGGTGGTGGGGAGTGTTGGGCCCTGTGCCAGGATTTTCTTACACCCTGCCTGGGGAGCAATGGGGTCACTGCCGTCACTGCACTTTCTGTGACATTTCTGTCAGCATTTTCTTTCATCAAGGTCTCCCTTTCTCTAGCAAAGAAACATCTTTTAAACCTCTAACTCTGCTTATGACTCTTTCTTACATTACTTTCAAATTTGTTGCTAATAATAACTGACTTGAAGTGCTTCGCCTCATCCTGGAAAGGTATGACAGTTAAATTTTCTGGGATTAGCTCTTTTAACTAACTCAGATTTCTTAATTTAGACTGTTCAAGACTTAGAGATGAAGTGAAAAATTCTCAGAAAGCCTGTAAGATAATGCCATGTTAGTTCAGTAATTTCAATTAGATTAATCTTAGGCAATTGAATACTTCTATAATATTTTGGTTTTGCAAGAGAGGAGTTTCCTTTCATTTCCAGTCTGTCTCTCTTCAAAATACACCTGGTTGGTAACTGTGAACATTGGGCAGTTGCTGTATTGCACAAGTCAGTGAGAAAGAGCTGGAAAGTACAGGAATCTCTTTTTAAATTGTTAAAACTAGCATAGAAATCAAATTGCAGAGTTACCCTTTTGTATCTCTCTCATCCTTGCTGCAGGTCACTCACTGATGAGCTGCCTTCTTCTCATGTGTGAGTGAATTTATCTTGATGGGATTTTTACCAAGTGACTTTTTCCCCCTCCCAAAAGTCTCACTTCATGCCCTGTGCAGTTGTTCTGATGGAAATACATTCAGAGGTATTGTAGGCTGGCTCAGTGGAAGGAAGGCCTATAGGAATGACCAGGTTTATAATGAGGAGGGAGTTCATATTATGACACAGAGGCATATATAGAGATCACCAGAATGATAACTAGAAGGAAGAGGTCCCATTTAAATGGAAATATGTGAGTTTGATTACTTTCCTAAAATACTCTCTTTCTGCATATTTTGATGTCTAAATCTTGTGATTTTTCTGCCTTTATCTGGGCTGATATATTTGATAATACTGCTCATCAGATTTTCTGGGGAAATGCACCTTTCCTTTGTTGAAAAATAGAGCACTCAGGACATTGTTATGAAAAATCCTCATCTGGGAGTAATTGTGTCCCCAGGCTGTGCCAGCCATTGCTACAATTGAGTTCATCAACACCCACCTTCAGTGGCCAGATCTAATGAAACTTTTTCCAGCATTCCAGAGTGTTACAGCAAAAGCCAAGATTTTCTGTTGCAGCTGCGTCAGGCTGGAGCAGAATTGTATTGCTGCTATTGAAGTCTGTTTTAAGAGAATGATTAGATCAAGCCATGGTGGGTTCCCATCCTGTTCTTGGCAACTGTTGCCCCTTCTCCTGGAAGTCTGCTGGGTTTGATGGACAGCGTTATCCCCACCACCTCCTCAGGATTTCCTGCTGGGTCCTGGTTTCCAGTATGGACCAGAATGGTGTGGCAGCTTCTTGGTTGTGGCCCCATCCCTATTTCAGAGATAGAGGGGAGCCCCCTCTGTGGTTTGCTGTGCAGGCACAGTAGGCACATTCTACCAGGCTGGTGCATCTCCTGTGCTTCCCATAATGGGGAATTTCAGACTTGGATGGATTTTACTGAGTGTTGGGAAGTTCATGGAGGGAGGGATCTCCAACTTAATGCCTAGTGTAGGAATAGTCTGGGTGGTAGTAGGTCAGGGGCTGTTGGGCTGTGCATCACCAGCTGTGGGAAAAGAGGGCAGAGACAGAATTCAAGAAATCTCAGATGAATATCCTAAATTTTGAATGTTAGAAACCTTTCCAGAATTTGGAGTCTCACCAGAGAAATCGTGCAATTAACTTAGCAGAGTGGAATAGAAAAATAAAGTTCCATGTTTAGTTTGTTTTCAGAATTCAGGCACACGGGAAGAAGGCAGAGGAATTGTTTTGTCATTGTGCCATAAGTTTCATTTGGATTGTCACCCAAAAATCAGCTTCATGCTTATTTTGAATACTTCTGTTACTGACTCAGCTCACAGCATGCAAGCACCTCAGATTCTGGTCAGACTCAAGTAAATTAAAGAAAGGGTTTCATCTTTCATCACTGAATTACAGTTTGATTTTAATATCTAGGAAACAAAGTAATGGCAACTTTAAAATTAGCAATTTTTTTTTTTTTTTTATTCCTGTGAGAGTTCAATACTGAGAAATTTGCAGGAATGGGTGGTGCTGATGTGGGGAATTGAGAGGGAAGGGAGGGGAAAGGTTGAAATGCTTAGTTAGAACAATCAGGTGTACAATATATAATGGTAAAACCAGCTTGCAGGGGGAGCCACTACTTTTGCTATTTTAAAAAGAATTTGTTTTAAGGGAGGCATCAAACTGTAAACCTACAGAGAATAACAAGTGATGGTACTACCCCCAGAGGGACAGTACACAATACACAATCTTGAGATATTTACCCATTATTATCATACCACATCATCTTGAAACAACAGATTTAAACCAAACTACTGCTGAGTTTTACAGGCAGCAGCAGTGCACAGTAAGAGATTTCCCTGAGATTTGTACATTCTGTCTCCTTTTGCAGTGCCAGAATTAGGGTATTTTTTAAGTTGACTTCATTGCAAACAGTGTTGAGAAATAATCATGAGATTTACCTGCCTAGACAGTCTATTTGCTTGTATTTCACCTAATGGTAATGAAAAATGAATGCTATTTTCCGTACTTGTCAAAACAAGTTATTTAACCCTGATGAATGGTGAGCATGATAACGTAGGTAATATTTTTACTGCTGGTGATACAGAGTTGTAGAAATTCTAATTTACTGTGCAACTCCAGGACACAAATATGGTAAGGGGCAACTCTTATTTAATAGCAAAATTGTCTTTTACTTTGCAGGAGCTACTTCCACGGAGTTTGACATCTACAAGTAAATCCTGAAGCTATTAAAGATAGCATGAGTCTTGAAACTCAGTTTGAGGTGTGAGTTGACCCTGATTGTAAAGAGTATGATGAGTCCTCTGTCGTTATAGAGCTGAACTCTCTTAGGAGGGAACACAGCTGTAAATGAGCAGTGCCTGCTGTGCTGGGAATAGTCTGAGCGTGATAGATGGTTAACTTTAAGCCATATTCACAACTACTTGCCTGGCCTTGCTTTGAACTAAAACTGTGTTTATGTACTGGTTTCCCAAATGGCACCGTTGTGAGATGCAGGTTTGTGAGTGAGCCAGTGGAGATGCAACCCAGCACTGCTGTGCTCTTCCATCAGTAAATCTAGCTTCAACCTTTTCTTCTATTTTTTTTTTCCTGATCAGCAAGAAAAATATATTCATTGAACATATCCTGAAATACACCTCCATCACTCTGCACAGTTTACAGATAAATGTGATGAAATTTGGCACAACTGGCATTCCTGCTAAGGTTGGAGGGTGATGAAAGCCTTGACATTTGGGCATTAAGCATATGAGTAGTCCTGGTTGCAAAATGTATTTTACCTCTTTTTCTCTCTGTTGGATTTTTTTTTTTTTCTTATCAACCAGAACTAAACTGTCTACAAATATAAACTTAATAACTTATTCATCTAGAATTATGACCTTCTCAGGCTATTTTTTGAGTGGGAATATAATTGTAGTGTTTAGATAGCAGTAAAACTTTTCTATTTGGCAGTCTATTTAAAGAATAAACAAGAAACATGAAGGATAAAGACATAAGAGCAGCCTGCCTTGTGCAGATCTTTGAAAGATTGACAGATAGAGAGATAAAAGGGATTAAATGTAAGGAAAAATAAAAACTTTAAAGGATTAAAGTCATGATAAGGATTTAAGAATAAAAATACCCCTAAATTACAAGAGAAGAGGATGAAGGGTTTCGGGAATAAGATCAATATAACAATAAAAGCAATGGAAGTTGACAGCGAAAGGAAGGGAGGGCTGCAAGAAAAGATAAAAGCAGGAAATGAGGGTGGACCAAAGGGAGGAAAAAAAGGAAATCCAAGATCCATTCACAAACAAAAGCACCAATGCTTAGAAAGCTGATGTGTTCTAATGGATGCCATGTTGTTCTCACAGTCAGTTGGGTTTGTGTCCTGGGTAACATTTAATTATTTTGTCTGGCTAATAAATAAAAGTAGCTTAAAGAAAGCATCTGTCCTTCCAGCATTATGGAGATTGGAGATCAAAATGTTGACAGTCTGGGAGGTACCAAAGGGATAGTCAAACCTTGATGTGTCTCCTTCAGTCTGGCTGCACATGGGATGGATCAAACAATCTGTGACTTTGTCTGTTGCCTCTGTGTGGCTTCACTGGGCAAAAAGTCCCAGAAAAAGTGCTTTGAGGCTACTGAGCTCTGCTGTTTTCATGGATGTTGCTAATAGCCTGTTCTTCCAAGAGAAATATTTCTCAATCAAGAGGAATATTGATAAATTTCTACCTGGATGTAAATATTGTCCTCGTAGCCTGTCCTTTCCTCCTCTGGAGCATGAGGAGTCAGGACTAGAGGGTCATTGTAGGTCCCTTCCAACTGAACTATTCTATGCTTTTGAACACGGCGCCCAGAGCAGATGAATCATTTTCAGCATCTCTAAAGTCTCCTCATAGCTATTTTTGTTTATTCTAAACATTCACTGTCTTTTGTTACCTTCTCATTCTATCTTAAATCAGATTTGCTGTCCCAGTTTAAATGGAGATGATTATTTTTTATAATGGAAGAACATTTATCATCATCTTCTTGTTGTATTTGGAAAACATGTATTTAGGAGATCTAATATTTTTGTAATTCATGTTGGGGGATTTCATGATCTTTGGTTACTTGTATCTGCATTCCTCTCATAGTGATTCTAGAGTATATTTGAAAGATATTGGTTATACCTTCATGTATGTAGTTGCTCAAGGAACTGTCATGGAAAGCTCTGGTTTCAATAATATGAGTTTTTAAAAGAAAACAACAGTTTTACAAGGGACAGTGGGAATTTAGTGTCACTAAAAGTGTTAATAACTTGGTATTTTCCACAGCCATTCAAAATACTGTCAAAATTACAATGCAGTTTAGAAATAAATGCTGAGAGAAGAACTAGAAAGATTGAGATTTTTTTTTTCTTTCCGTTCTGCAAAGTACAGCACTAAAATGAGCTATTGCCAAAAGAAGATGAAGAAAATGCCTAGGTAACTGCAGTTCAGCTTCACATGAAAATGGCAGCAATCAGGATAATGTGGGATTTTGTTTGTAAAGTTGCTAACAGAAATAAATGGCTCAATTCCTATGCATGGAAAAGCAGTTACTGGAAATGGCTCTTGATTACAATGGCCCCAAATGCATGAACCAAACAATTGGCCTTTTATGAGCAGAGGGTAGTACTGGCATGCAATGCTATCATCACAAGTGGTGTGATGGTGGGCAGGCTTTTAAAAGACTTGAACAGCTTAGAAAAAGCTTGTTTGAAGTTTCCAGTTCAATTTGCAGTTAATACAAAACTTGTATGAGTTACACGGAGTTCACAAGAGCAGGTGAAGCAAACACCTTTGATAAATAGGTAGAGTGAGCCCAAAGAATTAAATTTTAGTGAATATATTCTCTAAACAAGCATTTAAAATTGCTTTTTCATCTTACTGCTATGGTTTTACCTGTTTGCTGCATGTTTTTCTATATTCTGCCTGTGAATGTGCCCTTTTTTTCCCCATTTGCTTTTTGTTCTGCTTGTGGGTTTTCCCTTTTGCCTTAAATGTCTTTTCCCCACCTCTCCTTTACTGAAGTCGTGATTGCAATGCCTTGAATCCTGGGGCAGGGGTGGACACACTTATGGAAAGGCACTCAAACCCACACACACACCCCTTGAGACTGATTAATTTTTATCTTGTCCTTTCTGCTCGTTAGTTATGCTTATTTTTTCATGTTTAACTGCAAAAGCTCCCAGTAAGTGCCCCAACCTCTACTGGGGCTCTGTTGTGTGGGAAGAGATGCTTCTCTTGGAATTTTCCATATCCCAAGTCCTTCACCCCTTTCTGGAAGATTATTGGAATCTTTCTTTTTTGGTGTAGAAAGGCTTTATGGGAATAAATCATATTTTTTTTTATTCTCTTTTCCACACACATATCAGTGTAAGCACCAGCTCACTGTTCCATTGGGTTGTGTGTCATGGGAGAAATAGCAGGGAACTGAACTGTTGAACATAACTTGGAATAAACAGACACAAAAGAGTCTTTCTGGCCTGGTGAGGGAAACCTGACTGCAGCACTTGCTCTCAGGATTTAAACCAGTTACTTCAGCCTGGGAACTGGGTGTGCTCCTGAGCTCTTGGGTCATTGCCCAGGGGATGGCCAAAGGGGTGCAGCAGACCCAAAGAAAGAGAAGCACACAAATACCTGGTTTCTTTGGCTGAATTGTTGAGAGGAACACTTAATGTTATTATTTTGTGCTTTTTGTGAAAGAAAAAGGACATGGAATCTATTTTCAGCAATCAAAATACCTTGGAGGTGGAAACTAAGGCTTATGAAAGAAAGAAATGGTTAGAATTGTGGGAATTCAGTTCTTCCATCTTCTCAAGAGCTGTGTCACCAATGTCATGGTGAATTTGCACTGCAATGTTTTTCTGCTGTCTCTTCACACACTCAGTCTGAAAGGAAGTCAGTTCAGAGAAAATTATTTCTAATTACAGAGAGATATACAATTTTAGAGTGGGGCATGGGGATTTGACCATGTGACATCCATTAATGTTAATGGAACTCATGCAGCTAAATTACTCTTCACTTTTATGAAAAAGGTGTCCTAGAGAGTTTACATAAAGACAAAGTTGTCTGTCACACAGCTGGACTATAAATCATTGTTACTCTGTATACAAGGAACATAGCAGGAGAGAGGAACAATTTAGCAGAGTGACTTCTTATATTTTTTTTTTGGTGGAAAGACACTTTTTATGTATTTGAAGGCTGTAATTTTTCAAAATTTTTTTGGTAATTAGCAATCTAAGGATATTAATAATTTGGAGAAGTCATGCTGTTGTTCCCCATGTCAGAGAGTGATATACTCAGCATCTCTGTAGTGGCTGTGATTCTGAGGAAAGTGGTTAAACAGTGTTCTGCTTGATACAGGAGTTTGCAGCTCCTGGCCTAACATGATTCCTCTATTCCCACTGTCTGCCTCTAATGGCTTTTCTTCCCCCAGTGTTATGGAAAATGAGAATTTAAAGCCAGTAGCTGTTACAGGATAGAGTAGGGTAAATCTCAGTCTCAGAAAGCCTATACACAGCAGCTACAAGTTAGCTCAAATTGGGAGTTCTTAGTGCAAATATTATTTAAAAAAACCCATGGTTTTTTTCAGGTTTGGTGTGTCTCCAATAGGTGAAACCATTAGGCTTTAGAAAGCTTTGCTGAGTAAATTACTGTTACATTAAGGCATGTCTGGAGAGTGAAGGGCCAAATTCCAACACTGTGCTCAGAAGCCTCTAAGGAACTTCTCTTATGCAAGGGTGTGCAATGAAATGCTTGAAACTTGCAGCTGTGGGACGTGGAGTCTGTCATGGTCTATGTTGGAGAATGATTATTGTGTCCTGTGAATGTACATTTTGTCTTCCAACCTGATGGTCAACTCATCCCAGAAATTCCCAGATGGCTGTTTTGGATGTCCAGAGCTCCCTTAGAATTGAGGCCCAGGTGTCGATGCTGCCTGGGCTGAAACATAAATCTGTCTATCTTCAACAGCAGCTGAGTTGGGCTCTGCATGACTTTATTTGGAGACCTTTCATCACAGTATTCACTGCTGATCTTTTTTGAAGGAAAATTTCCAAATGGAACTTTTTCTGAAGAATTTTTTTCCCCTATTCCTTGTTTGGTTTGGGGGTTAAAAACCCCAAAACAACAATAAATCCACCCCAAAATAGCTAAAAAACAAGCAGAAACACAGCCAGATCTGGATAAAGAATTCTATCCCATTAATTCCTGGTTCACAGATCTTTATTTTTTGTAGTAGAATTTCTATATCTCAGGGGCATTACTGATAAAACTTTTTTTTTTTTAAAAAAAAGGGCCAACCAAACATAAACCCCTCAACAAACCAGACCACCATAAGAACCCACTGATGACCCTAACCAAGGGAATTTTGTATGGCTTTCAGGATTCCCTTGGTGCCCTAAGCTCAAGTCTCTCAGCTAAGCAGGAAGACTTCTGGCTGTCTCATGGGCTGTTGTGTTGCCATGAGTTGGAAAGACAGTGCTGCTGATCACGTTCTTTAATATGTGTAATTACAGTGATTTGCATCATGATTTATTCCCCATGAAAACAGGACTTGCAGGGCTTCATAAGCGTTTGTTCAACAATAATAATGTTGATAACTCATTAGATCTGCTGACCTTAAGAGGTTTGAACTGAGCAAGGATTGGTCCCGTGGTGATTCTGTAGCCTCTAATCCTGTTCCAGGTCACACAGTGGGCTTTGATCCCTGGTTGTGTTCTGGGCTGTGGTGAGAAGTGAATGGCAGTGATGTTTGCATTCAGCCTGAAGTCTTTGGCTTCCATGGATTTCCTTTAGCCAGTGTGGTGCAACACATCTGCTTGGGGTTATCTCCCTCTGATGTAGGGGATTGTTCTGGTCAATGCTTTGTTCAGAAGTGTTTTCCATAGGTAACTCCAGTATTTCTGTAATTTAATTATAAATGCAATCTTTAAAACTTGCTTTCAAACTCAGTGTCAAAGTAGACTTTTTGTTGAAAGTCCTGCCGTTGCCTCTCCTAGTTAGCAAGTTAAACAGAATAAGTCACTGAGAGATGATGTTTATTATGCCAGTTCCATTCTTTCATTCTGATTTTGTTATTATTGTTTAAATAAACAGTTGTTTTCTTGTCTTTGCACTAAAAGCATTGTGGAAGTGAATTATGTGGCCTCTGGAAGGAAGGGAGGAAGCAAAAGGGGAATGGGACTTAAATAGGGATGTTGAATTTTTGATTCTGCTCAACCAGCATCCATTACTGCAGATCACCAAACAGATGAGAAAGTTTATTTCATGAATTACTTCCAACAAACTTAAACTATTGAGTACTTAGTATAAAAATAGCGATGCTAAAATTATAAATTTCAGTATAATAAAACCTCTTTCCTTGGGAGATAATTCATTACAAAAAGCAGATGAAAGTAGTTCTTTAACATCTCATTAGAATTCTCCCTATTCATGCTAAGTCTGAATATCTAAAGTAATTACTTTAAATGCCTCTTTCTTTTTATTCCTTTTTATTTTATTGTTACTTTATTACTGTCACTTTGTTACCATTATTCATTTTTACTATTTTTTATTATTTAAAATTACATTTACAAAGGAGTGCTCTGATTTTTATTTCTTTTAGGAACTAAGATTTTCTTTTACTTTGAATGGAGCAAGCTGGAGATAGAAAATCAGAGAGAATGAATAAATAGATTATTAAAATAATAAATAAATTCTAGAGGTTTTGTAACTTGGTTCAGAGCCAAGAATCCCATGGTTTTATTCATCCTTGGCTGAGCAAGCTGCAAGAGAGCACATGCTGAGAACAGCAGCACATACAGCAGAGGCTGTAATGCAGAGGCACAGCTAATTAGAATTCCTGTAGGCTTTATCAACAGGTCTGCAAAATACAATCATTAAGATTTGACTGTGAAAACATGTGACTGATGTTTTTGAGACAAGAAAAACTAGCTTAAAATTACCCAGTTGAAAAGTAACACTTAAAATCTTTTTTATACATAGTTGGATGTAGAATGCATTTACTACTCTGGTGATTTTGGTAGTTACTGCAATCAAAGCTAGCAGTAATTTAATTTCTCAATAAACTGTACAATATGGGCATTTCTGCAGGCTGGCACTCAAATGAAACTAGGTTGGGAGAAAAATATCTTGATAGAGCAAAAATATGTGTATTTACCTGAAAGGTGTGTTTTGAGGTAGGAAAATGGCTGTATGCAGTAGATTTGCATAAAGACTGCCTGGTATTTATGGCTGGGAAATGTTCTGGGAGATGCAGTTAATTGAGTCAGCTTTTCTCCAACGAAATTGCCAGTGCTGGGCAAAGCCTGGTAACAACTGAAGATGTAATTTGGAAGGAGGGAATTGAGGGGTGGGTTTGTCATACCACCTGTAAATTACCCTGTTGCAAAGAAGGATGGAAAAAATCCCCTGAATGACAGGCTGATGTGTCAGTGCCTTTATTAAAATATTCCTTCCAGATGAGCATGAGGGTCTGGTTTTAACCTGCAAAGTGTGTTTAAAGAGCTCTGCTGTGTAGTGGTGATGGTGTCTGAGGGTGGGAGAGGAGGGAGATGGGGGGGAGAAGGTGAGGGCTCTTAAGAGGTAGATTTTTTTTTTTTTCTTTTGTTTTTCCCCTGGGAGATCTGTAATTTTTTGGCTGCCTGTGTTTTTGCTGGGCTCTCTCCTGCTGTGCCATCCTCACCAGCAGTGTTGGTGAGGACACAGCCTATGCGGGCTCCCACCTGCCTCAAAAACATTGCACTAATTGCAGCAGGAGCTGAGGAAGCTGCTGAGCTTCCTTTATGTGGAGCACCAGATAGAACCGCGGCCTCAAAAATGTGGCAATGCTTTGGGGTTTCTTTTAATAGAATTAATGTATGACAACACTGAGAACTCTGAGAGAAGCTGTTTCCCTGCCTTTAGTAGTATCCTCACAACCTTTTTCAGTAGCTGAGGATAAAAGGGGGGAGCAAGGGTTGTTAGACAGTGATTGCCCAAATAGTGATACAGTGGTGGTAATAGATGGAAACACTATTTTTTGAGTGAATTCTCCTGAATTTTTGAATTATTTATTTAAAAATAATTCCTTGTCTACCCACTGTTGCAGAAACCCATGCATGTGTTCGGGATTCTGCATGTGGAAAAGGAGGTAACTTGGAAGATGCTTTACTCGCACCACATGTTTTCATCGTGTGTAAGAACCCACTGGTTTTTTTTACTTGACTTCTTTGGTAATTCTTGCAGTACCCTGATGAAGCAGCCGTATCAGGAGGGATATTAAGGAAAGCCTTCTCCGGGGTGAATCTTTCTCTCCCTGTGCCAGGGGGACGTGCCGGTCCTGCCGCCTCTGTGCCCGCGTGTGCTGTGCCCGCAGCGCTGGAGCCGCAGCTCCATCTGCTGGGCACCGGCACAGAGCAAACTTCCTGAGTCCACAGCCGGTTCCTCTGTTTTTAATCTAGTATTATTAAAATTGTAAATTATTTTTACAGCGGTTGTTTCACAGTGTGTGTGTAGACTGTCTCTCCAGTAGAGTTTGGCTACAGAAGGTGTATAACTCCGCCATCAGGAGAGAAGTAAAAGAACATTTCATCTCTAGACCTTTTAAAATGCTCCACTTTTCCTCCCTGGGGTAAAATTTAGCTGTACCTTAGAGTGGTTTTGTATTTAGTCATAAACTACAACTGAATTGTTTTTATGTTGCAGTTCTCCCTGTTTTTATTTTCCCTGATAATATAAAATGCATGCAGTATTTTAGAAAAACTTTATCTTGAAATAAAAGGAATTAAATCCCAATGAGACTTCCCATTCAGTGTATGTAGCAGCCTGTCTTTCAGTGACTTCTCTTCTTCTATGTGCACTGGGAGCAGCAGGTGTTCAGAGCAGCTTCTAGAGGGACTTCTGTGAAATGAGACCTAAAAATATGAAGGAAAATCATCTCTAGTGTTATGGATTTCTCACTGAAAATAAAATGCCAAGTTGCAGTGTCAGTGTAATTTAGTGTATTTTTCTTTTCTGTTACTCCTCTAACAAATTAGTGTATGGAGAGTTTTAGAAAGGTGTAGTTTTCAAAGCAGGTTTAACTTAATGGCTGCATGCTCTGCTCCAGAAAAATATGGCTGATTGTTTTACTTGTAAGTAAAGGGCAAGAAAGAATTTAACTTTCATTTCACAGGAACGCATTGAGAAAGATGAGTTAGGTTCCTTGGAATCCATGCACCCTGTTGTCACCTTGATAAGGAGAAGTTTTTAATGGAATATCAGCAGTTACTAGAAAGAATGGTTCATGTATGGACTAAAACCATGAAAGAAATATATTTTCTATACATGACTTGTATAAGAAACTAAGTTTTGTTGGTAGCTTTCTAAGTCTAAACTGGCAGAAACTCTATTTCATTGTACTTTGAGCACATACAGGATATTTTCTGTCTGGATACCACAGAAAACAAAGTTTTTGAAACAATGTGTTTGCAGAATATTAAACCTACTGTGATGTCAAAGCACCATCTGGAAAATTGTCTGTAGCTATAAATACACAGTGAAGTCAAGCCTGTGTGACTTTGTGTATGAAGTGGACTGAGGTCTGACAAGTTAATTTTGAGGAATTATGTCCTTGTGACACTTCACTGAGATTAAATGAATTTTGGCCTCTTTTGTCCAGCTTGGTTAACATAAGTAATATGTTGTATATTCAGAGAACTAGGGCAGAATTCACTCCTTCCTCCTCGAGTCACAGATGGATAAACACAAGGGAGCTGCATTAGTTGTGTTTAACAAGTGTGGCTTGGCAAAACACCCACTGCTCTTGGTAGGCTTCCTCTGCATCAAAACTAATATTCTGCTGAATTATTTTTATGTATAATCCTTCTACAAGAGTGTTTGGCATCAGTGCTGCTGGAAATAAAATTGGAATTTTTATGGCTATCCTAGGACTTGTCTTTCCACTTGTGTGAAGTTCAAAGCTCATGTGGATTAACAACAATTGCTTCATAGTGTTCCCTTCCATGGTTCTGATTCTGGCTTTTAACATAAACTTGTGTAGTAAATTCTGCAAGCAAACACACTAACAAGAAGAGAAAAAAAGAGAACCCCAGTGCATGTAAGGAAAGTGATAGATATGCTATAACTTCTATGAATGTAACTGGGATTATTTGATCCTGTACTTCTTTGAACTGTGTCTTTTTGAGGACTAGGTAGAAAATGTATGAAAGCAGATACTTGAGATCTACTTGGAAGATAAAAATAGCATTTAGAAAAGGTGTATTTTACTGGAAGTGGTAAGAAATCCTATTTTGTAATGAGGAAAGAAACTGTTACAAGGTACTGGACAACTTCAATGTCAGTCTTCCATGCTCAACATCTCTCTACTTCTCAGTGCTTTCTCTTCCCTCTAACAAGCTTCAGCCTTTAGTGGAACAGGAAACTTCTGAGAATGTTTATTTAGCTTTGAAATGCTTTCCATTCACTTAACACAGCAAACATCAGACCTGTATGTGCTCTTAAGTATTAATAGATGAGGTAGATTTTTTAAAAATAATTTTACAGTAAAATTTCAAGCACAAAAAGCTTTATAAATCACTTCAGAGCTCTCATCGAAGACTTGCAGACTTCATGGCATATTTTACCCCTATATCACTAGAATAAGAATAATATAGGAAATTTCAAATAGAAAAATGTGCTTTCCTTAAGGCATCCTTCTCACCCATTCCAAAATTCAATGAAGGCACCACTGGTTTATGTTTGTTAAGAAGAATAGCTTTAATCAAGCAGTTGAGATTTTTTTACGTACCTTTTGCTGCTGGTAAAGTTGTATTTCATTGACATCTTTAAGTATAACAGAGTTCTCTGTCAGTGGTTTTTTTTCTGTAACTCTGCAGTGGGTCCTCAGTATGTTATATTTGATCTGGGTGGGATGTTACCAATCTTTCAATAGTGTGATGTAAAACATAGAACCATTAAATTAATTTTATATGAAGAAAAAATCCCTTGATGGCTGAGTAGTGTGTGTATATGTATATATGTATGTGTGTGTGTGTGTGTATATATATATAATTATTTCTGAAAACTTTCCCAAGTTGAAAACTCATTGAATTTTAGAGAAATACAGATGAAGTCCTGTCACTGTTGGCTCTGTTCCAAGATCAGATTGTGCAAAGGAACTATTGACAGCCCTCAGTTGGCATCACAAGCACCACAGTGTTTCCAACCTCAGTTCCTCACAGCAATAATAATTAGTAATATCTGAGTAATGTAGTAAACTTCCAACAGTAGCTCCAGGGTCTGAGTCAAATATGCCAGCACAGTGCTCAGTGAGAAATAATTCCCTCAAGTTAATGTTTCCTTAAAACAAATAAAAATCAGGGGGAGCTGTTATTTTTTAAGACTCTAAATTCCCATGGTATGATGTGTACTGGGTGCCTAAATGCTACTGTTAGGGAAGACTAAAAAAAAAAACAACCCAAACAAAAAGCAAAATAACAAATAACTTATTTAAATAGTCTCCATAATTATTTATGCTTTGCAGTTATTGTATAAAAAGTCAAGTTCTTATTAAATATTTTGATTTTGTTTGTAAGTAAATAGTGTGTTTCTAACTCCTGTGCAGCAGAAACAAATATCAGAGACAAAAAATACTCTGTAGAATGACAGTTCTTATACAGAAGAGATTTGTCCCACAAAGACAGCTTTTGACCTGCAGGTAAAACAGTTCTACAACAGAAAAAAAATTAAAAAAAACCAAACAAAAAAAAAAAAAAAAAAAAACAACAACACCAAAACCCCCAAAAAACCCCAACCAAAGCCAAAACCCAACTCCCTCAAACAAAACAAACAAAAAAAAAAACCCCAACAATCCCCAAATTAATCCCATTCATCACCTGGTGGTTTCATGGAAAGAGGTTTTCAAGAATTACTTCAAGTGCAGTAATCTCGTTGGTAACATTTTTATTTCCTTCAGAACTTTGAATGAGACTAGGAAATGTCTGCTACCCTGTGGTTTGAGTGAAGTGGGGATTTCAAACACTTACAGCCTTGAATAATTGAAGACATTCTGATTTTATCAGATTTTTTATGAACTCGGATCTATGCCAGTGGTTGTTCAGAGGATAAATCCAATCTCTCTGAAGTACTTGTGAGAAATTTCCCAGAGGTTCCTGCTATAATGTTAGTATAGATTGTTGTTGGGATAAAGATATCAAACACCTAGAAGTTTCAAAAGAACCAAACCAGCATCTTTACTCTTTGTATGCTGGTAAAGGTGATGTCTGTTTCTTAAAATAATATTACTATTAACACAGAAGGTATTAATTAATATTTTAGGATTAAATCCCCTCCTAAGTGTTTTATTCCTTCTAAGTCAATTGCCAAAATACTGGACAGTGGTGGCAGCATCTGTTTTTCATGTTTGGGTTTTGTGCTCTCAGCTTTGTTCATAAGGCTTTAATCGGCATTTACAGAAATAATGCAGGATGAGGCACCTGTAGATAATCTCTGCCTAAATAAAGCTGTACCTACTGCAAACATAACTTCTTTCAGCACTGACAACATAAAAATGGTATAGAAATCTGTTCATGTTTTGGATTCAGTTCTAGAGGGCTCATTTTTCCCTGCCCTGACCACCAAATTGAAATTTCCACAAGTACAGAGGTGTTTTCCTCTGAAGGATGACAGTATGGAGCTGATGTTGTGAGCTGAAGGAGCCAAGGATACCATGAATTGCACTGCTGAGTCCTTTCTTTTCACGTTAAGTACCACTTTACAAGAAAATTTACACGCACCTCTCTTGGTTGTAATACTGTTTAATTTGATGATGCCTTTAAAATTTGTTCCCCAATGAATTCTTCAGAGACTGATTTGATTTGCCTCAGTGCCGAAAATCTGTTCCTCTCCTGCTTTCCAATATGGATAGAAATAAAGCTGTCCAGTAACCACAGAGTTATGATGTTGGCTTAGTCTCCTTCCTTTTGAAGAACAGGAAAGGTTAAATCAGCTTCTGAAGATCTTCAATTGTCAACTTTTATCTGATTCCATAATAAAAGTTTAAAAAATACACTATGTGGTTTTTTAGGGAGATAGTGTTCATTTCCATGTTTTAAGCAAGTTCTCTCTGTTTGCATTATAAAAACACAGATAAAACCAGTGATCAGGATTGATGGACAGCTACTGAAGATGTTTTTGTCCATAACTAAAGTTAGGACTGATTCCTTGGACTAGATACATCAAAATACAGTTTCTCCTTAGACAGTTTTCTTGAGATGGAGTTTATTACAGTGAGTGAGCCACTGGAAAGCTACAGATCTGTGTTGTTTTTTGGCATTTGGAAAGTTACCTGCTGTGTGACCGTAAGGTATCAGTAAAAGGATGAAGCACAGAGTCCTCAGAGCACACTGAAATAGCTGCAGGTCAGCTGGCAGGAGCTACTGGCTTGAGAATGATTTTAAATTAATGATATTTGTGAAAAGTATTCATGTCACCAATTTACAGCCCCTTATGTTCTGACTCTTGGGTCCCTTAGAACTGATTAAATGGAAATAGGATTCCTATTTTACAGTCTGGCAGTAAGTCCATCATATTTTTAGAAGAAGATACACTTTCCAAGAGGCATTCACTGACTCAGGATTATACTGATTTTCTTAGCTGGCAATTTCAGATACTGTATAACGAGGAAGGGAGCAAGACACCATCATTCCCAAGCCATAACATTGGAGAGGAGATGAAAAGGCATTATACTGGCTTTAAATAGATTGAATTTTTGTGTGAAGTAAGTTGGAGCTTTATTACTGAGTGGTTTTTCTGCAGTACCTCACCCAGATGCTCCTTTTCTATTCTGCAGCATCGGTAAAGTGACAGGACACAGCACTGGGAAAATGGGTTGTCTCATGTCTTTTAAGAGATAAGTCTGTAATAGTGGTACCCATCTCATTGGATAATTCACTTCCAAACCCAACAGTGTTTATAGAAATAATAATTATGTTGTATTGGAAAATGGAAAGTCTTGATTTTAGACTCATTGGTAATGAGGAAAGAAAATAATAATGGCAAAATGGTCGATGTACTTATATTTATCCATATAACAAACATATTTTAAATAAGAGAAAGCAGGTCAGAATTAAAAAACTGAAGATATAGTTATTTGATCGTAGCCCAGTCATTATAATAATGGTAGATATGCTTTATTTGGGCCTTCATAAACACCATTCGGTAAAATATCTCAAGCAGATTGTCACTTCAGACACAAAGAAGAAATTGGGATGATCAAACAGCTGACCCTGTGGCTCAGCCACCAACTTACACTTGTGGAGAGGCATTTAAATTTTATTTTAGAAGCAAGCTGTGGGTTTGGGTTTTTTCTACATTGTTCTGAATAATGATGTTCAATAAACACAAGCTTGGATTTGGTGTATTTAACTTAAAATCTTCACAATTAGTTGAGCTGTAATTGGTGACCAGTTTCAAGGGAAATGACACTTTCCTGCACAGGGCAGAATGGTTGTCTGTGTTATAAAATAAGATTCAAGCTTGAATGAGCAGCTCTGAGTCCCACCAGCAATGTTGGGCTTTTCATCCTGTATGTCTGAAGAGTTCTCTTTGCTATTTAATTAAAATCTTTTAGTGTGTTTTATTATATGATTAATGCTGATGTCACTGATGACTATAAAGATTATTATTTTGCTTTTATCATTCAGCAATTGAGTTTTGTGTGTAATTTACTGGTCCACCTTTTATTATATAAAATAGATCAAGGGAAGCTTCCATTAATCTTGTTCTTTTTACTATGGTTGACTTTTTACAGAGTGAATAGCCATCAGTGGAGGCAGGGCATTAAAAAGAGCCATGACAAAGAAAATTTCACTTGCTCAATAGCTTACTTGCAAAATGTGTTTGGAATGGTGAAGAAATCAGTTCTCTACTGCCAGTTTAACACTGAGAAATTAGTCAAGTATTTAATTACAGTGTGACTGGTAATACACATAACTTTGATTCTGCTACTTTTTTTGCTGTTCCCTGCATCTTCACAGCTGCTATTTAATAAACAGTAGTGGTTTGCTCTTATTTATTAAGCAGATGGTGCCCTGTTTGGGTCCCATCAAAACTGAAGGGTAACTTTATCCATTCTTTTTAAAGCTAGAATTTTTTAATGACAGCACTAAAAAACTTAACCAGATATGCCTGCCCAGTACAGTAATGATTTTTAAACATTTTTACTCACTACATAGTGCAGAGGAATCTTAAGTCTATAGGGTTGATTTTAATTACCAACTCTGAAGCTTTCTACAGTCATAAATGTCTGCATTTTCCTTTCCCAGCATATTTAACAAACTACTTAAACTGTGTTTATCAGTTGATTTATTTGCTTGCCTTGTTCAAAGAGTAGTTGCTCTACATTTGAGTCCTAATATACATTTTCATGGTTTCTTGGTAAGCAACATATCATTAAATAAGTTCGCACATTAATAATGTTTATATATTCAATTAAGAAAATATATATTTAGCTGATATTAATGCTCTATCTCCAGCTTCTGATACTTTGAAGTAGTCTCAGCTGCAGCTGGTGGTTCCCCCCAGGCATAAGTAAAATTTGGTCAGAAATAATATATACAATACATTTTAAATACATATATAAATTTAGTATATAATTTATATGCTATTATATTGCCAAATCTCAGAAAATGCAGGTTAATGGGTTGACAGGAATTCCCATTCAAAGGCAGGAATTTTAAACCTGAGGGATTAATTTACCAGAGTAATCATCCCCTTCCTTGAGCCCCTTAGGTCAGTTTGCTTCCCTTCTCCCTCTTGCTGTCTTAGGTGTTCTGATTGAATACATAACTACAGGTGACTGAAGAACATGAATAACATGAATTCTATCCATTGTTTTCAATATGACTTCATAGGAATCAAATGCCTTTTGAATTTGTCTTTCCTTTATCAAATGAACTATATCACACTAGGCAAAATTTCATTTTGTTTGAGTCATTCTCAGTGGCAATTTATTTATCTATTTATTTCTTTTTTTTTACTCAATACATTGGAAATATTTGTGGGTTTTTCTAGTGGCTGGACTAGTATTTTTATGACAAAGTTATGAAGAACAGTGTAATTCTGATGGTTTCCCATTGCCCTCTAAGTAAGAGGCCAAGGGAACACCAGTTCATATATTTTCCTGATTATGAATCCTTGTGCAGACTGAACCAATTGCATGCACTATTCTTGTAGTTACTCCAAAGAAAATAGTTAATGTTCGTGGAATTTTTGAGGGGAAGAGACATACTGAACTCAAAAGATTTAGCAGAAGACTTTGCTTCTGCTGGCTGAATGTTTTCTGCAGCCTGTGTGCACAGCAGGCTTGCTGCTCACTGGGGGTGAATGTCTGTAAAAATCAAGGTTCCTTAACTCGGTGTGGGACCAGCAGGAGACCTAAGGAAGGAATAAGAAAGTGAGGCATGAATTGAGTGGCAAAGCCTGAATTAATCAATTTTTCTGTAGCAGCAAATCTCTTCCATGTCTCCAAAAGAGAAGGAAGCTGTTTAAAGACCTTAAAATAATGTGATCTCTGGAATGGATAGTAAATTCACAGGAGAAGAATCTATTAAAATCTAACATCAGACAAAAATTACTGATTGCACTTGACTGGCTACCTTTGACCTAAAAAAAGACTAAGCCAATATTTATGCACTTCTCCAACAGCTCTCATTGCTGATCACAATTGCATTGACCAGTTGTGGTGCTCATTATGTCCAGAATATAAATCTTGATTGGCACTTTAATTTACCTATTTATTATTTCCCAGCTGAGGTACATTATCCTAATCACATATTGCAAATCTCCTGTTCCAAGCTCGTTTGCAGGAGGGAAGGAATTCCAGAGCATCGATCTTTCTTTAGCAACTACCTTTAACTCTCCATCCACCTGAGGCTTACACAAGTGGAAAATTGCTTCCTCCAAGCAGTTGAATTGCATTTTTGGTTAACACATTAGGATCTTGCAGTTTGTTACTGATCTAGCTCACAGATTATTCTAATAGCTTAGTGGTTTTCTATATAAGAATAGACAATGTAGTCACAAGTGGTGTACAAGCAATTTTGAGGTGGCTGTGGAAAGGGGAAAAAAAAATCCTTACAAATTGACTTTCTGAAACAACACACAACATTTTTATTGAAAGCAAGGCATGAACTCTTGGAATGGATATATTTGTTTAACATGGATAGCCCTAAAAATGTTTTATAAGCTGCAGTAATTTATTTATTTTTTTTATATTTCTGGGCATTAGCAATAGGATGCATTAGAGTATTAGAGGAGTTGATATTGTGTAAGGATGTGGCTAAACAGGGAAGAAATGGGTGCAGTCAATGCATAACTGTATGTGGGATCACGTGATGAACTTGAATTAAATAAGGATTGTTGACTGTTTATTAAGCAGCTACTCAGTTGTGGGTTTGTGTGTTTGTTTGGTTTTTTTCCCCCAGAAGTATTTTATAGTGCTTCACTTTAATTGTATGCATTGTGTTGTACCTCATGTAAAACCGTTGTTCACAATCCTTTCCTTTTAAAAAGGAAAAAAATTAGATATTTTGGAAAAGTTTATTTTATTTTCTTTCACAAAATGTTTTAATAGCATTAGAACACATTACTACTTTTTGATTTATAAAGCTCTAAAATGATTAAAGCCTTTTATTCAGAAAGCTTTAAATGGCTTTGGACATACTTTTAAGCCTGGATTACATGGCACCCTATTGGGAGAGCTGGGAAATGGAGCTGTGGCTTGCAGGAGTCAGAATCTGCAGAGAAGTTCTGTGTAATGCTTGGTTTGGCCCAGAGGAGGGGGAGGGCAGGAAAGCAAAGCTCCCTCCTGGAGGGGTTTGATTTGGGCTTAGCAGGCACCAGCTGCTGCCCCCTTGGACACAACTTGGTAGCTACAGCAAAAAGACTTTTTCCAGCGTAAAATGCATTCCTGTAACACTTAAAATGCATTGTACTGGGAGGGAGATGTGATGGAGGAGGCATTTCTGCACGGGCCAGCCTTGAAGAGTTTTTGTGCTGCCTGTCCTGCAAGGCTGGAACAGCCCCCAGCTGTGGTCTGTGGGCAGTGCCACCCTCGGGGACACTGCCCAGGGCTGGCAGCAGAAGAAGAGGCTTTAAGTGAGGAGTCACACCCTGGGCAGCCTGGCTGGGTTTAATCTAATTAGGTCTGGGCAGGACCAGGCAGGACATGGAGACACAGCAATAGGTCAGAGATATTATGAAACCTAAAGAAAACTGAAGGTGTGGAGGGAGAGTGAAAACCTTATTCAAGCTACCAGGAGTCCTGTTATTGCTCACAGGGAGTAGAGATTATTCTGTAGGTCGTGGTTTAAACTGGGACTGTAACTACTAACATTTGTACAGGCTTAATGCACAATAAGAAGCAATCCCAGCAGCCTCTGGAAAACCTCTCTGGGGTACATGGGCTTGGAAAGACTTGTTTTACAAAGGGTTGTTTTGAACACAGACATCCAACAGACACAGAAGAATGTTTTTAAGTATTTTAAGTTAGAATTGAATTTGTTAGAAAATTTTCATGAAATATCTTGATCAATTCTGACCCTTCTGTCCCCATTCCAACTCCTGGTCTTCAGCAGGACTTTCTGCTAATGTGACAAGTTTATGAACTTCTGTCTAGAACCACCATAGTGCTGCAGGTGGATGTGGTAAAAATGGGGAGTGACTATACTAAATTATGTATCTCTTTGTCTCTCTGAAATAGTCCAAAGTGATGCACAAAAAGTGACTTCTGAATTTTACATTAAAAAAAAATAAAACAAACTTGCCAAAGGGATAAGTAAGGCAGTTATGAGAAGCAGGATGATTTTATAAGGATTATTGTCTTGTTCACTGTGTCTGGTTTGGGATTAGTCCCACTGGACTCTTGTGGATGTCTCTGGGTGCTGCTGTTATCCTTATTGTGGTTAATCAGTGGGAAATTTACACTGTAAGCAGAATTCATTAGATTTAAAATATCTCTCTGTTATAAAGAAAGCCAGCTGTCTTTCTAAGAAGAGATGAAGAAGAATTACAGTCAAGTTTGGTGCACAGGATCAGGTTATAAGAATCTGGTGCTGTGATACAAGATAAATTGCAGGAATGCTACAAGTTTAGGACTAGGGAAAGTGGCACTGTGGGGACCAGAGACATTTATCAAATAAAAACAACCAAACAAACCCCGACCCAAGCTGTTTACTTGATAGCTTAGATACTCCCTGAATGATTTGGATGGTAGTCTTTGTCATCCCATGCAATCAAAGAAATATCCAGTAACACTTTCAATATCAGCTGAGTTACTCATCAATTCAATATTTTCTGAATAATATTGAACACATGACAGAAATTAAATATATCCTATCCCTATTATTATAGAAATTATGAAATAAAGTGTTACTGCAGTAAGTCAGAAGCAGACCTAAACCAGTCCTCTCTTGAATATAGCTGAAGTATGGTTAAAATCCAGCAAGGAATCAGAACCTGTACAGCTGAATGTGCTCTGAGTGTAACTGTACCCTCTGAGAACACTCTGCTACCTGGAATATAATCATGTTTTTCCTCCCTGACTCTTAGTACTCTGTCTAGATTAAGCATAGCACTTCAATAAGGACTGCATAGTTATACTGAACACTTCTTGATTTCTGCTCTGGAAAGCTTAGGTTTTGTCATCATTATTAACTTAATGCCCATTATGATTGTAATTATGGCCACAGTCCCCAAGTACTTCATCTTTGCTGAATGTCTTTATTAAAACTTTGCTATTGCTTTGACAGTGCACAAATTGTGCTCAGGATTGCATAGACGTGAGAGCCTAAAAATAATTTAGAAACCTTTAATCAGAGTATTCTTGAAGTTACATAAAATAGTGTCCTATTTTTGTTCTCAGCTGTGGCTAACCCACTGTACTGTGAAATGAAGACTAAAAAGGAACTCTTCAGGTTTAATGCTGGAAAATGCACCTTGAGAAAAAATCCTCAAGGTACCTTTACCAGGAGGGGTTAAAACTGTGGGTTGATGAAGGTAAATTATGATTTTTCAAAGATCAGTATCACTACAGCTGGAATGTCTTTCTGAAAGCTGTGTGTTCAAATTTTTTAATAATGTTTTCCAATATCAACTACCAGATATTTCCAACTAAAAAGTCACTTTGGAGATGTTCTTCTTTTCAAATCAACAAAATGTAGAGGGAGAACAGTCTTCTGGGTGGTTTTAAGACGAGGCACATAAAAATGATTTGGAGTTCTTGTTTTCATGATAAAATTAATTCAAAATTCAAGACTATTGTTTGTGTATGATTGGATTGTAGGCTGCAAACCAAAAGTCAGTTGCCAGGGGCCATGAAAACATAACTTATCTGAGAAGATGAACACGTGTCAGGTTATTCAAAGGATGAGCAAAATGTTAAGGGATCTTCTGTAGTCAGATTTCTGTTCAGGCAGGGAAATGGCTCCAATCCCAGTCATTCACTAACGAGCACACTGCCATTGATGAGGTTTATTATGCTTGGAAAACACAAGGCAGGGGGATGTGCAGCCAATTAACCTTTAGATGGAGCTGTTTCTCCTTGGATGATGCGAAGGTTGCAAATAGTGTACCTAAGAAGTTAAGTAAGAGTGAACTGATTTGTGCTGCAGCTCAGTAAAAGATTTTATTGTGTTGTAAATGCATGTTTATCATTGCCAGGGAAAGCACAGTGTATACTGTTCATACCTGTTCAAATATCTCTTAAAAGAAAAACAGTGATAAGGAAAAGGATATGTATACTAACATTTTGGAAAATATGCAATTATAATCTGTATAACTCAAATTGGGAATAGTTTTGTGATACCAAAAAAATGTGAGTGCTGCATGTAAGATAATGTTACAATTAGTGAGCTGAGCTTCTGAGCATTTCAATATTTCCCTTGGAGATGAGGAAAATTTGTCTTTTCCCTGTGAGTGGCAGGGTTTTGGGGGGAGTGATCCTCAAAAGGGTAAAAGCTATTGTTTGTTTTCTGTCGTGATTAACACAGGCTTCTCTCATTAACAAGGCTTTCATGCTTTATCAGCATTAACTCCAGCATACCCAAAGCAATTTTGCTAGTTGGTCCTTGGGAAGTTGTCTAATTAAATTCTAATTAAATTCACTCTTTGAATTAAGTGCCACTTCAGAAGGATGTGTTCCCTGACATGTGTAGTTGCAGGTCTGTGCCCTGCTGCAGGATAAACATGTTGGAGTGCTCTCCAGATTCCTTGTGCCCTCCAACAGCTCCTCAGCTGCTCCAGAGCTCCCAGTTAATGTGGCCTGCAGTGCTCTGGCTGTCAGGAAATGTGCATTTGGCAGCGGGCTCTATTAATTGTTCTGGCAGCACTAACAGCCTGATTCTGCCTTTTTTGTACCCCTCTGAGTTAGGGGGAAATCCCTGATTTGATGAGAGTGCAATCTTCCCACGGGGATGAAGTGTCTGGAGCTGCCCTGTTGGCAAAGGAACAGTGTATTTAGCCCAAGGACATCTCCCTGTTTTCTTGTATAGCTTGAATTGTTAAGAACAGAACTGACCTGCTGGGTACATTGGTCCACCCAGGCCAATATTCAGTCTCCAGCAGAGGCATTTTACACTAACACTGTTTAGGGCAGCTGTGTTCACTGAGTCACTTTTGGTTAGCCTTTCTCCTCATGGCCCTTGTGCATCCACACCTGCTGTATTAGGGCTGTTAGATACACCTCTATCTGTTCACTTTCCTGTGTGCTTTGGCAGTGCAGGATCATACAAACAACAGCTCTGTATTCAGATGGTTGTGTTGCCTTCTTGAATTTGAAAACATTGATTGTATATCCCCTTCAGCCTTTTCCTTTCCAGATGGAAGAGATTTGGTCTTTCTACCATTCCTTGTAAAAGCAACTGTGTTCCATCCCCTTGGAGCACTTCAGTTGTCCATGTTTGCCATCATTTTATCCTCTTGAGGCAGAAGGCCAAACCTGTACCCTGGTAATTATGTTTTTGCCATTACTTGTAGGCAGCAATGTGCCATGCAATGACCTACCAGGTCAGGAGTTTGGGACTTTTCTGGGCTTGGTCTTTGCCTAAGCCACTTTTTAAATGTTCTCAACAGCTGTCTGGAGGTCAAGTGACCTGGTGTACATTTGAGATTTGTGATAAAGGCTTGAGATTGGAAACTCACTGCCTGGCAGCCCACGGTCCTCACTGGCACATGGGAAGCTTTTGTGTCAGTGCAAAACAGTGTACCAAAAACCCCAAATCAAACAAAAAACCTAACCCAAACCATCTATAGGAAATGCAGTTATACATGATCCAGTTATTTCCATTTTTCATCTTTGAGACAAAATTATCCTTAAATGAAGACAGTGTAACCTCAAAGCAGTAAGAAACTTGCAGTTGTTGGGCTAGGGACAGACATTGTGGAATGCAGTAAAACATTTTTAATGATTTAATTTAACCATTTTAAATATAAATTACATTATTTAAAATTTAAAGGTGTTTTAAAATTATTGGGTTTCAGGTGACTGATTTTTTTTTTTTTTTTTCAGCCTTGCTAAAGACTCTTTCTGGGAACAGCACATGCATTAATAAGTGACTGAGACATGTTCTTACAGAGAGCTTTTCTACCCAGTGCTGGTTCCTGCACCAGCTCTGTCTGGCCAGTGCAGGTGAAATAGGCCCATTCTGGAACCCTTTGGATACAGCAGAAAAAAGGCCACGCAAGTAAAACACTTATTAAAGTACCCAATGCTCTGACTTTGCAAGTGTGTTTACAGAATCCCAGAATCCAGTAGGTTGGAAAATGAAAAGCAGATTTGTGGTATTCATACTAATAGGAATTAAACAGGAATTAAAAATCTTCAACTCTCTTCACTGATAATGTAAAACTGCTGAGAAGCAGAATATTGTCCAGTGATAACAATACAGAGGAGTTGTGTCAAATGAACCTAAACCTGCTCAATGATCTTTGGAGACCCTGATGTGGGAGATGGTTCTGGCAATTCAAGATAGTTTGAAATACAAGACACTGACTAAATCCTGTTTTCAGTTTAACTTCCAGTGTGCTCTGTCATTACATATTCTTGCCTGTATGTTATTAAGTCTTTCTTTGTTTAGCACCTGTTCCTCTCGACTTTTTGAAGACCTTCCACAACCTAATTCAAATACTCTCTCTGGCTTCTGGTAAGATCCCTGCAGATTGTGATAAAGCTTTATTAGTTTCATTAGCCTTTCATTACGGAATAATCAGAATCATGCTAACAAATCCTCTTGTTATTGCTGTATAAATCTTGCATCGTAGCTCCTTGTTTCTTATTAGTGAGTAGCTGAATGTTCTGTAAGTGCAAGAGGTAAATAAATCATTGCTGGGTAAAGGCCTCTCAGGCTTCTATTTATTCCCAGCCAATCCTGAAACTCTTCCTCAAGCCTTTATTCATATTTATCTTCCATTAATGAAATAATTGAGTAGCTGCTTCACCTGTTGGCTGGCAGCATCCTCGAAGGCTCCCAGGAACTGTCTGGAACAGGATGTGCTGGGAAAAATGCTGCCTTTTCAAGCCCAACCTGTGAGTAAGAGGCAGAACTTCACTTTTCTTAAATTTGTATGTGCTATGAAGAGAATATCCAAGTTCTTCTCTAACAGAGGCATCTTATGTGGATTTTTCTTATTCTACACCTACACAGCATTGTAATTAAAGAAATTACAGTGTGACAAGATGACTTCTAACCCTCTAAAATAATTTGCCTTTTGATACAATAGCAGTTTAGAACCACTTCAGAGCTGTGATCATTTGGAGAAAAAGCACAGAATCAGGCTGAGACTTGTGACACAAGGGCAAGCTAAGTTTCAGTTAAAAGCACTCAATACCTTATTTTGTTATTTTTTTCTCTTTTTTTATATACAAATGTGATTTCAGCAGCAACATTTTTTGTATAGTGATCTATGCAATGCATACACTTGCATATGGTGTTAACTACTGTGAAATTAATTACATTTTGTGCTCTGCTTACACAGCCTAGTGCTCTAATCAGCATTCCTGCAGATTTCTTCTGATGCTGGATCACTTTTAGTAGGGTTTTAGAAAATACCTATGATTCTAGAGATGCCTTTCTGCTAATTTATTAGTTTGAATGGGAACATGGATTTAACTTTGCACTTGTGCTCAAATTCTGAGTTCTAGTCCTGAAACAGTGCCCTGAACAGCAGCAAGTTATCACACAATGATAGAATTCCAGGGTGAAAGGGAAACCTCAGGGAAAATCTAGTCCAACCTCTCTTGGCAAAAACATAGCCCAGCATCCTGTCCAGCTGCACCTTGAGTATCCAGTGTTGAGGAATCCATCACTTTCCTGCGGGGATTATTCAATGGCTGATTGTTCTTGTCCCAAGTTTTCTGTTTGTGACTAGTCAGGATCTCCCCAGGAGTAACTTGTACCCGTTACCTTCCTTCTTTTCCATGTGACTCCTTGTAAAAAGGAGTCTCCATCTTCTTTGGAGCCACTCTTCATGGACTGGAACAGGGTCTTTTCTCAAACCCAGTTCTCCTCAGTCTTTCCTCACATGGCAGGTTTTCCTCACTGTAGTGCACTATTACATCCCTACATTTACAGAACACAAGATTAAAGATTCAATGTCAATAGTAATTTTTATCTGTTTTGAGCAAGACCTGAGCTGCTCAGGAATGCTGGATAAAGACTCCTGTTCTCCTGCTCAGTGATGCTGACAGGTCATGCAGCTTTTATTTAATCTTACAGGCAGTAATGTTGGGGAGTTTTGTTGGTTTTTTTGTTGTTTGTTTGCTTCTTTGTGGGGTTTATTTCTTTGTTTGTTTCTGGTAAAAATCCCCAAACAAAACCCAACAGCAAAACCCCTAAATTTGAAAGTATGTGTGTATTTTTAATCATTTAATACAGATTTGTTTAGAGTACTTAAGAAGCTGTGAGCAGAATCCTTCTCTTTATACTCAAGGTCATATTTTGGAAGGATGTTCCTGTCTGGGGGGAGTGGGAGTTGGAAGGTACATTTTATTTTTTATTAATTGAAATTCTGGAGTGTCACCCCAGTTGTTGGTAGCTGTTCTCTCTTCCATCCTGCTCATTGAGGTACAGAGATAATTTCATGTGCATATGTTGCTCTGTGTGTCTGACATTACCATCCTGTTATTCTGCTACAAAGCAGCTCATTCTCTACTCTCTGCCACTTCAATTTGCCTTTGTGCTTTTTGCAATCAAGAAACAATGTTTATTGTATTTTAATACTCTTGTGGTTGAGCCTATTTGAAAAAAGATGTGTGATTCTGTTTGTTAAAAAGGATTGATTGGCTGTTGCCTCAAGAGATTTCATTATTAAGATTTCTGGAATGCTTTTCATCAGCAAAACATTATTGCTGAATGGCAGTCAAAGCTGCTGCATGCAAAGTTGAGGGCTCAACCCACTTTATTTCAGAAGACAGCCTGATGTACTCAGATAGATGTTGTCACTAGTTCTGCATCTTTTATGCAGGGATGAAATGCCTGGGGGCTGTTCATCAGCACCAGGAAGACACTACTCTCCATTTCTGGGCCCCCTGTTGAGATGATGCAGTTGCAAGATTCTTATTGCAAAACTTCTTGTACCTTATTTCTCTTAAATGCCCTTCTCAGAGTGGTGTACTTGTTTATTTGCAAATCCCTCTCTGTGTGTGTGCACATTCAAAGTTTAATCCTCCTGCGATTCAGACACTGACCTACTCAAGTTTTACTTCTCTCGTGGGAAATAAAAGCTTTAATTGACTGACTGTGATCTGTTCAGCTTTTGATAATTTTTTTTGAATTCTTGGATCACTAATTCTATTTCATGATGAGATGTATCTTAAAACTGAGGAGTAAGGTGGGGATACAGAGTTGCCTTGTATTATCAACAGACTCTTGTTCAGCATCATCATAAGGAAGATAATTTATATCAAAAATAAAAGAAAAAAGTTTTAGAACACTAATTTTTAATGATGTGAATTAAGAGATATTTGTCTTTATTTCTAGTGTTAATGTTTGGGTTTATTTGTTTTAATGTATCATTTACCCTTTTCAACTCTAATTAAATTTTTTTAGTAGCATAAGTATTTAGCAAGTTGGAAGGCTCTGCAAACAAATTACTGAGCTAGATTACTCTGGAATTTGATTATTGTTTTCTGCTTTCTTGAGCAAAAGGGATGAGGTAATAAAGGTGGACAGGAGAACTGTTTGGTTTGCACCAAGGGCCTGAAGGGCTCGAGGCAGTTCCTCAGGTTTGAGAGCCTTAGTCAGGTAACAGTGACTGCTGCAGTGAGAGCATGAAAGGGCTCCCAGAACTGAAATCCCAGCAAACATTGATCCTCCTGGCTTTTCCTACCCCTCAACATCACACCCCTGTGCCTCTCTAGGCTCTTGCCCATATGCTGGACAGCTGCACTCTAAAAACAGTGTTGCTTATACAAACACATTTGCAATTCCACATACCCTTCTACTTTAAGCCATAAATCCTGAATTTACTGGGTTTATTTTCTGCAAGGTGCAGGAAGAGAAGGTAGAAGACCTTTGAGAAAAGAAATGAAGATAAAATAGGGAGATTTCAACCTGAAGAGAATTCTCCCTTCCTTTCTGGTCTGCAGCGTG
>JAWWEV010000152.1:4314247-4339549 GCA_035583235.1 Hafferia zeledoni | reverse complement strand
TGAGAAAAGAAATGAAGATAAAATAGGGAGATTTCAACCTGAAGAGAATTCTCCCTTCCTTTCTGGTCTGCAGCGTGATTTCTTAGAGAGTAAAAGCATGTCCTAAAATATGTCATTTGTCAGTGATTCCGTCACTCCTTATTGCTCCTTCTGGATAAAAAAGAATCTAAAAAAAGAAATTAAATACCTGAGTGTTAAAACTGGTCATTGACATGTGATGGCTGGGAAACAGAAATCATATTAATTGCTGAGAAATAAAGAAGCTGGTCTATGTACTGAGAACCACTTGTTGATGGCCATTGATCAAGTTTCAGTGGAATTATTGCATTTGTTATGGTTTGAGTACCTGCAAAGGAAGGCTCAAGATCACTAGAGAGATGAGACTGCATGAGCTGAGGCAGGGTTTAGATGCTGACATTTGTATGCCTTTTATATTAAGTGCTAACATCAGTTAACCTTTCTCCAGAGTTTACTGTTTCCTGGCAAAAGGAGGTTTTAGTGTGTCACTTTGCTGCACACAGAGTAGATATTCTTTTACATTTCACCCCTTGTGGCTGCAGCGATCCATCTGGCTGTAAAAGTATACACTGCTGCAAAACTAAACAGTTTTTGCAGCCTGTCAGTGTTAATAATTTGTTCCATTTTGTCATAAGAATAAATCTTACTTCAATGGGTTTCGTGAAAAGCTAAGTATAGCACAGGAGATGGAGAATTTGGGGCCAGGTAATGATACAGTGCTTTTCTCTGAAAAAAGATTATTCCTGTGGAAGACTATGTACCTATTTTAGTGAATTCAGATAATCTTTTTTCTAACTATTTGACATTTTTGAAGGTTCTGAAATTTTTCTTGCTTTTATGAAGGGATACATGCATAGTGGAAGAAATCTAATTTTCTGGAGAAAATAAGATCATAATGGAAGTGCAGTGTATTCCTTCCTGAAGTTTTGTTTATTTGGGGCTGTGTTTTTTTGCCCAACAGTATTTATTTTAAATTCCATTGAAAAGTTTTGAGAAAAACATTAATTCTTCTTCATGTCAATTGAACAGTGATCCAGTCCTTTAGAAACTAATGCTTCAATAAGGTTTTAATTGTTTTGAAGTTCTGGTTTAAATTGAAGTTCAGGCAGGGAAAACCTTAATTCATAATAGAAGGAAATATTTTTTATCTTCAGATATATTGCCTCACAGATTGTGCTGAGTTTTGTGTGTAACATTTCATGGCTCTTTCCTAGTAGACCCATGCAAAATGCTTGGGAAGTTTGTTAATTACATATAACTAATTCTTTTCTTTTAATACAATGAAACAATCAGTGAGACTGTTGGGAGAAGAAAATTTCGATTTAGAAGAGAGATCTTTATCTTCCTCCTCATTTGTTTAGTCTTTAAGGGGAACTCTGTATTCTTTCCCCCCTATTTTCTTTTTGCATTTTTTCTTTCCTTCTGGGGTCCAACATCAGGTACATTAAGGCACTTTTCAAATGTCTGCCAAAGGTACTAAATTACTCTGGTGCTCCCACCAGAAGATATTATGGAAGATTTTGGAGAATCAGCTGGAGAAGAGTCTGTTGCTGCAATTTTTTCCTGTGGGATGCCAGGATGATGGAGTGTTCCAGGCGACCACATGGAGCTATAAGCAGTTTGTAGTCTAATAATTACAGAGCAGAATACTGAGTGTACAAAGATATGGCATTTTACAAAGTCGAATTAAAGCCTGCACGACTGGGAAGATTTGGTTTCACCTTCTATATTTTGAACTTGTATTAAGGAAGATTCATAGAATGGCGTATACTTGTCTGGAAATTTTCATCTACTGCTAAAGCTTTATGAAAACTAGTAGTGGTTTGTTTTGATTGTGTTGGGTGTTTTAACTGGCAAACAAACTTCAGTGTTTGAAGAAATAAATGCTCCTGGTTTCAAAACTTTCCACATAATGCATCAGAAATTGTTACTTTATAGTTTGTCTGAACCTTTTCTAGTTTAGCTATCCATATTTAATCAATATTTCTTGTGCAGATTTTCTTCTGTGTAGCAGGATATACAGACACACTTCCTTTCTGACTTTCTTGTAACTGCTCTACTGCTCAAGTGTTTGGGGATCAACTAATCTTGAATACAGAGCAGTCTACCAACACTTTTTTCTAATAGATCACCTCAAAGCCATTAATGAGAGATTGTTCCAGTTCTTACTTGCTTTATAGGCATCTATGTTAAGTATTTTAACAAATTGTTAAATTAACACTTTGTGTTAAATAATCTCCAAATAATTAGGCCATACCTGTGAGATGCATTTGATTCAGATTTTATTGTCTGGGACTCACGAGGTTACAGCTGCTGAACAACAAAACAGTCTCTCAAAGAGAAGCAAAGAGCCAAGTTCTTTGAAAATCAATGTTTTGAGTTCTCTTGAGGCTTATCCTTTGAAGTGTGCATTTAATTTACTACTTGTCTAGTGGTTAAGTTCCAGTCTGGCTCTTCTGAGCTAAGTGAGCTCAGCCTTGTGGCTCAGCAGGCACCTGCTCACACAGAGGCAGAGGTTGCTGGGAGTTCAATGATATTTTGATTTTTTTTTTTTTTTCTCCTATGTTTGCTGGTTTTCCCCATTTCTTTCATTTCAGGCTAAGAAAAAACTTATGTTAAAGCCTTTAGCACTTTCAGAAATGTCTAGTTGTGATATTTTCATACCTCTTTGAAGGTAGACACTGAACGTACAATATTCAGTGTCCAGCACAGGACACCACCATGTCTCAAGACAAATATGCACATTCTCTTGCAAAGATAACTGGGAGGAGGTTTAAGCCAATTTGGAAGAAATACCTGTAGTTTGAATCAGCTGCAAACAGATGAGGCCCTCGAAATTGAACTGAGCTCTGGCAGGCTGAGGAGGTTTGTACTCTGCCTGCCTTAAAAACTGAACTTCATAATAAGCTTGTAAAGGTGAGGAAGGCTTGTAACAGCTTCTGTACACATATTATGTAAACAAAAGGGAAGATTTAAAGTTGCCTGAGACTTTAGATGATCCCCACTCAGAAAAAAATGAAATGTCTGCTTGGTGGAATTCATCTTGGCTTTATGACACAGAAAAGGATGAGCAATATTTCCATTTAATCAAATGTTTCAAAACAAAGTGTTTGTACTATATTCAGTTCCTGGAAATTATTTTCTTTTTTCTTTGAGGCAGATGCCTTTGCATTTTTTTATTGTTTTGATTTCCTTTTACTTTGTCTTCTGTTTAATATCAATTGAGTCTTAAGTCTTTTTATCCAGCTCCTGTCATCTGTGTTTTATGACAAGAATGGAATGGAGCTCTTTTAATCAAAGTGGACCAGGTTATTGAGATGAGGACCTCTTAATAAAGTTGTAATTTTAGGGATGATCAAGTACCATAATAGGAATATTCATGTATCCATGAAGCCTAAAGTAATTATTTCAACCTTTAATGTAAAGTTACTAAATCTCCATGATTAGTCAGCTTCTGCATATATCCAATACTCATGGATTTTTGTGTCTTGCTTTATGACACAGGGTGGTACTAAACTCACATTTTCTGGGAAGATATTTCAAATGTTTCCAAAAGAGACAGTCAGAGACCTTAACCAGATCGTGAGTGAAGGTGAAATAAGTCAACTCCTTTGGAAACAATGTCAGTTCGATTTATTTTCATTAAAAACCGCTACAGAGATTTATAATCCCAAAGTATCCGTAATTTATAATGCTCACATTTGAAACTTTAATTATATCCTTGTTGAACCAAACACTGTGTTATTAATTATCAAACAGCAAAGGCTAATGTTTCATTGCTAAAATGAGCTTTATGTGTGCACTGTGTCTTTCTATCTCAGTTCTGTGCTGGAGGCACAAGGGGGTAGATGTGCAGGATACACAAATGGAGGTTGAACTCAATCTCTTTTTACCTGGTACAGAATATATGCCTTAGTATCTACATGCAACTGAAGTCATGGCCCTGCAGTCCTGGTATGTACATCTTAATGACAGAGGTGAGCCAAGTTTTACTTCAGAAATATTTCAGGAACTTTGAAAACTCCACACAAATATCCATACTTGAACAAGCAAGTGTAACCCATTGCCTTTACTCCTAATTTTTGAGGAGGTTAAGTTAGTCTTCAGGATGTCTTAGTTCTGACCAGTAATCACTAATTTATTCTCTTAGCCAGTAGTTTATTGAATAGTTATTAGATTGATTTGAGACTTTAATTTTTGCATAATAACCGTTTGTGACTTTTTTTGAGCGACTTTTGAATGGCAAAACTTCACCTCCTTTTGTCTTCAGTCTCTCTGACATGAATTTTATTTACTAATCACACCATGAGAATTGTCACTCAAATATTGCTGCCTTGTCATAAATAATTCTATACATAAGCAATACCGAATGGCATAAGGGAGTCTTTAAATTGAAAAAAAATGTAAATTGAAGAAATGCTGCAGTTGTAAACAATCTTCTTAATAATCAATTTGGTTCTTTATTTCAGCTATGCATAATTTTTATATAATTCTATAGACATGATTTTCCCCCACCACCCTGTATAGTGCCATACTCTTTTCTTTGCTTTTCCTAAAAAAAATTTAAGAAAGCCACCACCGTCAATAGAACTGTCATTCTGTAGCACCAAACTTGGACCACAACATCTTAATATCTGAACTGTGCACTCTTGGATCCATCCCCAGGATGCCCAGATTTCATCCAAACCGTGTATGAGTGCAGGATATCATTTCTGGGCAGCTAAAACATATAATTAGGATTTGTGATGGATTAGCCCTTCTGTGTTGGGTGGGCATAGAATTAGAGTGGAGTGGACAGACTGTGATATATAAACTGATGTAATAAAGCATCTTCACATTTTTTAATGCTCTTAGGCTAGTGCTTGCAGTCATTTAGATGACATATCTTAATCTGTCTTTATTTACTGTGTCACTATGCTATAACATGGATTATTTTCAGGCATTGTATTCAGTGTGGCCTTTACCTGAGGTGGATGGTGTGCAGGGTCACAGGCATTTTCTCATGGGTTTAATTCACATATGTGCAGCTAAGGCAATTATGTGTTATAAAATATGTATCTCTTTCCAGCTTCTTTGGTTCTTTATCTCTGTGATGTCCATCTGTTTGTTCCACTTCCTCTGAGTTTCACCTCATTGCCCTTGGGCTTCTCCTCTCCTTCATTGCAGGCTTTTTCCTGCTGGAGTTCTGAGGGATTGCCTTGCTGTTGTGCCTGTGTTTTGTTCTTCTTTATTGACCTCTGTTTCTTCTGCTGCTGAACTCAGTGTTTCCCTTTGCTCCTCCCCAGTGGGGTTAGTGCCCCATCTCCTGCCTCTCTTCTGACTCCATTCTTTCCCTGCTGCTGAGCACAAAAAAGTTTGGAGTGGAAAGGTAGTTTAGCAAGTAAACTGATCAATGACAATTTGATAACCTTCCTCCCAACCTGGAACTCCCAAACTATGAATTTTACTCCAATGTGTCAGCCAAGAATGAATTCTATAGGAAGATTTAGAAAAGGACATAGTAAAAAGTGCAGAGAAAGTCACCCCCACAGGGAGCAGCTCCCATTGTATCTATTTCAACAGAACATTAGGCCTTGAAAGCTGTACTTCTAAAGCTTCCTTGGAAAAGAACTTTTTTATTCTCTCAAGAACTTTATGCCCTCAGGATAGATACCAGCACTGCTTAACACACTCTATGCCCCAATCCCAGCCCAGCAGAGGTGTTCCCCTTGGCTGAATTCTCCATGTGCTGCAGCCACTCCTGAATGCTGGGCTGACCTTACTGCCTGGCTGGGAAATGGAATAGGAATTTATTCTCCTGCTGCAGGAACTTGCATTTACTGAAACAGAACTTCACTGTGGTCAGGCAGTGGGGTTTATGTCAGTAAAGTGGCATTTTTAAATATAATGGGCAGAGTGAGCACAGTGATTAAATAAAATGTTTTGTTAGGGAACAGTAACAGTCTTGGGAACAAGGTGCCATCTGGGGTGCTGTGTTTGCAGAACTGTGGGAACTCTCCTCTACTGTCAATCCCGAGTGGATCAGTGATGCTGCTGCTGTAGAAAATGATGCAAAACCCCAACTAATAACCCCCTCCATCCCAACAACAAAACTCTGAGGTAATTAGCTGACGAGTTTAAAAAAACGATTTTAAAGCAGTGTTCTGTCACGAGCTAATTGTCACATACTAAAGTAGTGGTTAGAATATGTTTGCCGTTGTTGCACTTCCAGTCACTGAACGATCCAGAAGATGCATTTTTTGAGGTATTTGGGATCTTAAGGATGCAATTACTAAAGGTAGCAAGGGATGAAAATCTCTTGGTACCATACACTGTGTCCAGCTGAAGAATTTTTCCCCCAGGAATTGCCCCAGGAACTGAGCAGGTTGGGTCAGACAGGTGACCTTTTTTTTTTTCCTTTTTCGTTCGTCCCCCCCCCGCCCCAATATTGGATTTATGTGAAACAAAGGACAGACTTTGTTATCAGTCCTGGGAAGACTGTATAGTTCATTAGTATCTCTCACATCTCTTTACAGTGTGCATAAAAACAACCCTTGGATAGAAGACTATAATTGTCATCTACCCTTGGCTGCCTTAAAAGAATAGTAAGAAGAGAAAAAGATTTATGCACATTCTCGTTGTGGATTTGTATTTTTGCCTCTCTCCTGCTGTGCATACAGATAGCTAATATTCCTGAGATTTTCTTTTCTTCTAGATACATAAAAGATAAGTGATACCTATTGGAGAAATGTGTAAATGGCTTTGTGCTTATAGAATGTTTTTGAATACAAGAAAAGTAGTTTATATCAGTACACATGATATTTTCCTGTTTAACAACTTTTATTTAAGCAAAGTTGCACAGGTTTTATGCCTTTTATGCCTTCCAGGTAGAGTGATGAGAGGGAGGGTTACAGGAGGTAAGAAAGAAGGATTTGTATAGGAAAGAAAATAAGAAGGGGGAAATCCCCCAATAATAGTGAAACTAGTATAGAAATTGTAAGTATTTATTCAATTTTAGCTATTGAAATAGTACAGGACATCCGTACTCAATATTACCTGCTAAAAATTAATCTGAAATTAATGTTTCAATCCAGGAGTCTTCTAGAGTGTCTTAACAAGTGTGCTATAAACACACAGTCTTTCTTAGCATGTTTTCTTTGTATGGGATGAAGAAAGGGCTGCTTATTTCAGGAATTTCTTTCTTCTCATGTGATGGCAGTTGCTGTGGTATATAGTTACTTGAGAAGGAAACAAAAGAAAATTGCAAATTTATTTCTATAATCAAAATGGAATGCTCCTTGGCCTTTTTATTCAGAATGTTCTGGGATAACTGCTTTACTAATGTTTTTCTTTTTTCTTCCTGATATTGTTTTTTCTTTATGGTATATGCATAGCGAATAGCAAGAGAAAAGAAAAAGTAGGAATAGATGAACTGCAGAAGGACACATTTTTATATGTTTTCCGTGACTGCTTCTTTGTTGGAGCCTTAAAGCCTAAGGCCATGCTTTTGAAGTGCCTACTACTTTTGAATGTCCATTTAAATATTAAAGTACCTAATTCTTAAGACATGTTCTGCACACAGCAAAATGTGACTCTTTAAATGTATTTCAAATGGGATATCTGCAACCGGTAATAATTTCTGAAAACTGATTAATCTCTCTGTGATGTGGGAATACATGCTGTCCTTTAATGTAAGTCTGTTCCTGCTGATACTGGAGAACATACACTGTAAAGAAACAAATCCAAATGTTGAAAATTAAAGTAATTTTCCCATTATTTATCCCACTTTCTTATTCATTCTTTTGCTTCTTTTGTCATGGTAAAAAATGGAGGATGATTGGAACACCCAAAGGGCTGAAATAATGATCTCGATGGGAAGTTGGTGAGTTTGGGGACACTGCTGTTCTATAAATGCTTTTTGTGGGTCTATATCAATCTCTGTACCAGTGGAAACTAAAGCTCTGCAGTAGGTTGTCCTTGCTACCAGTTCAATTTACCGATGTGGAGTAACGGCAGTAGAAAGAGAAAATGATGAAATACTGTGATTTTTAAGCAAATGTTTATTCATGAAGTTCTCCCTTTTGTGCTAGTCCTGTGTGGCTGCCTGGTCTCTCAGCAGGTTGTGTGAGGAACACCCCACGCTGGGCCACATGCACAGAGCAGCAGGACTGAGACATCTGGTGCCCAGGCACAAAAAGCACAGCTCAGCTGGAAGACAAAAAACCCAGAGACTTATTTGTTCTTTCACCAGTTTTGATATGACAGGGAATAAACTTGCTTACTGATGGCATACGTTATATCTGATTGATGCTGCAGGAGGTTTGTTGCTTAGGAAGGGGTTTAAGGAAAGTGCTTTCCATAAAATTAAGTGAATCTGATTTCATATTCTATCCTAAAGGATTATCTGGGCCTTAAGAGAGATACAGTACAATGAGAGCTCAAGAGGTTCTCCTGTTAGTGCTCTTTGGATATATGCTGTTTTCATCTCTTGTTCACTACTGATGTGTTGCTGCATCATTATTATCAAGGTTAATTTGGGAATTCTGAAGTATTGATTTTTGTGACTCAGGAAAACTTCCTTCTCTCTCTCTCGTCCTTTAGTGAAATCTGTTTGGTCTTATCAGTGCTTGTGTGGACTTTGGTGTGTTCCTCATCCTATGACAATTATGAAGGACCAGATGGCATTACACAGGTTTTTAACTTGAATGATAAACACTTAAAAAGCCACTGTAGAATGGCCAACAAGGCAGCATAGCAGGAAAGAGCAATTCGGTTTTGTAACAAAGCTGAAGTCAGACTTTAGCTATAAAGCCATACCAGTGTTGGAAGGAACTCCAAAGCCCTTGTGTGATGTCCAGCTACTTGAAACTTTTGGTCATTTTTCTACAGTTTTGCTCATTAAAAGCAGATAATTAACTTTTTTATGCTGTTTACACATTCTAAAAGACTTAAGATATTCTAATAATATCCCTTAAAAAACAAACAAAAAAGAAACACCCCAAAATCCCCAAACACAACAACAACAAAGGAAAGAAAACCAAACCTACAAAAATGGCAATAAAGAAACCCAACTGAAAACACCACCTCATCTTTTCTCTCTACTCCAAGCTACACAAGCTGTAAACAACAACAAAATGAAGTCTTCCCTAGTTCTGGATTTGCAGAGAGGTATTAAGAATGGCACTATCAGCCAGTTCAGAATGTGAATATTCAGTCTTCTGTAACAATATCAATTTAGGACATAATGTCACTGGAACAGAAAATTATCTCAGGTTAATAAGTGCCTCCTACTACTTAAATATCAGGGCAAAGATGAAGATTTTATACATAAAAGTTGAGGATATTTCAAATCCATTGAGTGAGAAATAGTGGTCATTTCTGCAAATTACTCTTACCATTTGCCTAACCACTTTGCAACAAAAACTTGAACTCATTTAAATCCTTATAATACAATAAGGGACTCAACTACTTTGTCCCTACCATTTTATAATTAAAGGTTAAATGTGAAAGAGACCTCTTTTGAAAAGTCTTAGGTTCTTCTTTTGAATAGTAAATGCTTATTGGGATCAGTCTTGTGGTTTTCTTGAAAAAAAAAAAAAAATAGAAACAAACTAAAATCTAATGCAGCTTTATCCTGAAAGACATATATGTGACAGAGTTAGTTCCTTAAGTGGACCATTCTTTGAAAAACACCCAGAGTTGTTTCCAGGGATGATATATGAGCCATGCAGCTTCATTAGAAGCAAAAATACAACAAATTCTCAATGGCTCAGAACTATGTCTGGGCTCTTGTTTCATTTGCTAGAAAAGTTTTGCTGCTACTTTGCCACCTTGCTTATTTTCTGCATTTTTTTAATTAGCACTTTATTCATCTATGAAAGAAATGTGACCTTCCCTGGCCTCCAAGGCTACAGCATGGGACTGTCAGAGGTGCCCAGATGCTCCTGTATTCCAGAGCCAAGACAACTGTGGCCCTCCAATAGCACTGAGCAGGACACTGGCTGAGACACTTGACTCCTTCCATAACTCAAGTTATTTTTATGACTTTCAAGAAAACCACATCTGTGAAACCAATGGGTGATTTTGAAATAATTTACAATAGGTGCAGATTTCAGGGCTTTGTAAAAGAATGATTTTTTTTTTTTCTTGCAATATGGCTCTCTGTTTTGTCCTCTGAGTCTTGGATATAGAATCATAGAATGGTTTGGGTTGGAAAGGACCTGAAAGATCATCTCATTCCACCCCATGCCATGGGCAGGGACACCTTCCACTAGCCCAGGTTGCTCCAAGCCCTGTCCCACCTGACCTTGGACACTTCCAGGGATGGGGCAGCCACAGCTTCTCTGGGCAGTGTGTGCCAGGGCCCCATCACCCTCACAGCCAAGAATTTCTTCCTAATATCTAATTTAAACCTACTCCTTTTCAGTTTGAAGCCATTCCCCCTTGTCCTGTTGCTCCCTGCTCTTGTAAGAAGTCCCTCTCCATCTTTCTTGTTGGCTCCCTTCATCTGACAGCACTTTCACCTCACTGTGCATGAAAAATATAATGATGCACCTTTTGTTTGCAAAAATACGGATTAGATGGAGAAAAATTGAGGGAAAAATCTGTTCTGTGTACTAAGCAGTTACATGGCTGCCATTCTCTGTTCTTTCATTTCCCAAATAGTGTAGGAAATAGTGTTTTTGTCTCTGAACTTCTCTTCCGGGAATTTATTTGCTTTTTGAACCTTTGAAGACTTAAGATACTCACAACATGCTGCTAACAGATGGGTGGGAAAATGGTGATGTGAAGGAAAAAGCATTCCTTTTTAATCTCCATTTCCCTTTTGCACCCTGTGTTGTCCCCAGTACCAGTAAGATTTTTATGTTTGCACTTGCTAATTCTTGGTATTTATTTCACCATTCTGAGGAGCTAATGGGACTTTTAGCAGCCCTGGCTCATAACTATTTCTCAGTGTGCTGTTAGTTCTGTGCTCTTGGCTGTCTCACTGTGACAGTGATGCACGTTTTAAGCTGCTCAGTGATGCTCACCATGTTAAATAGGTGGATCCTGGAGAAGCCATCTAGTCACACCAAATTCTAACATAATTAAGCAGATCATATATCATATTTTGATCTGACTTGAAAGGGCAAACTGAATGACAATGTTTTGTTTATGACCTTTTAATCTTGTCTACAGCAAATTAAATTTTGTCTACAGAAAATAAATTTATAAAGATGATGAAGTGTCTTATGACAAGAAAATCCATTAAGAAGTCTTGAGTGTGTCTTGATAAACTTGGCTTTGTAAGCTTCACAAGCATTTGGCATAAAATTAGTGAATTTATTTGTGTTTGTGTGTTGAGGGGGGATGGTGAACATGAGGCCCTTCATTTGATCTCCTTGTGAAGAAATACTGGTTTGTGATTCCAGCCAGCTCAGAGGTAAAACTTGTGTATGTAAGCTTTAATTGAAAAACCATAACATGTCCTTAATTCACATCAGAATCTCAAGCAGTTGGAGAACCCTGCTTTGCAAAGCAAGTTTTAAAGTCATAGATAGTTGATTTTATTTAAGATAAGGCACTCATCTCTAATATGGAATGCTCCATCCTGAAGTGTCCAAGGCCAGGTTGGATGGGGCTCTGACCAACCTGGTCTGGTGGAAGGTGTTCTTGCCCATGGTGAGGGGTTTGGAATGAGGTGATCTTTAAAGCCCCTTCCAACCTAAGCCATTCTATGGCATTATGATTTTCTGGGGTTGTGTAGGAATATTGGAGCTAATGGAAATCTCTCCTATTTCAGTTCATTGACATTATCATGAAAATTCTTGTAACACACAATCCTTTCAGTAAATTTTCAAGTTCTTTCACGAAGTCATCACTATCACAAGGAAAATATTACACAACTTCATTACTAGGTTGAAAATGACTTTTAAATTTTAATCTTAGATTAGTTCAAGGTCCATCAAAACCACTGACTGTTATTGCAAATATTGTTCTAATGCTACATTCAAAAGTTCAGAGTAAACAATAAGCAAGAAAGAGCAGAAAGTGCCTTGGCAAGGACAGAAACATCAGTTTAGTCACAGGAAAAAAACCAGAGTAAATAATAGGGATTAGTGGGATTAAAAGATTAAAGTAAAAAAGAAATGGTTAATGTTCTTTGCAAAGCTACCACCTTGAGAGAGCCCCTGTTTCATTTCCAGTCCCAACTGCTCTGGAAAGGGCTCAGAAAAGGAGGGCATGAATATTCTCTGTGGCCTCCAAATTGTAGGCAAAGTGCACAACTTAGTGCTCTATACTAGGATATTGTTTTTATTATCAAATGGCACTACTGACATCTGAGGCAGTTGAGATTTCTCCCTGGATAAGCCAACTTGTCACATAAACAAATGGAAAATACTTGTGGGACAAATTCCAATGTGAAGTACCAGTGGCTTAAGTGCAGCTTTACATTTCCTGTGGATTGAACGCTGCAGACATATTTAAACAAAAATGAATTTCAAGTGAAAGATGGCTTTTAAAAGGAGGGGGATCAGGGAGCTCCTTGCATTACAAAATTACAGGTTGAACAGTGATCTTTCAAATGACAAATTTAACTGAGACAATGTCATTTAAAGTGTAACTACTTGCACTATTAGTGTGTTCGTGTGATGTTACTGTGTGAAAGGTAACTTGGACAAAAGAGAGACTAAAGAGATAGAACCTTATGAAATAAAAGAAGATTCAGTGCCAAGCTATTTCAAGAAAGTATTTAAAAACTGAGTCATTCAGAACCTGGTTTAGCTAAAGAGAAATTGAACACTTCACTGGCCTCACTGCAACTCAGACTTTCACCATGCATATAACTAGAGATAAAAATTAAAAAGTGAGCTGAAATGTCAGCAGGAGTTTCATGAGTCCAATTTTTTAGTCTCTCCTTTAACAACTCCAGAAGCGAAGTAGAAAATGGCAACTATGTTGATTCCTTTTCTTACTCGAATGCAGTTTATACTGTTTTGTAAAGAACTGTATTCTCTGTGAAATACAGCATTGTATGAATCAAAAGAACGTTATGAAAGATCCTCCTTTATCCTTATTATGTAAACGTAGACTTAAACCCAACCTTTCTGCATAATCTGACATAAAGTATAGATAAGTTAATTTTTCAAGAAGGACACAAGAGCCCTAACTACTTCAGTCTTTTTGTGCCATCTTTTCCAAGTCATTAGTAGACAAATGGCTGGTTAACCCTGGGGGTGCTGGGTATCAGCACAGGCAGCCGTGGAGGCTGAGCGGGCACCTCACAGGGCACAGCACTGCAATGGCTGCACAAGAAAGGAGGGTTCAAAAGAGTATTGCAGAGCAAAGCGTTTCAGTTTGAGTGCAGAGGGGATCAGTTTGATAGTATTAGCAGTTCTGCTCACTGATTGTTTTCCCTGCATTTTACAAGACATAAGCACGAGTAAATTTTACTGAACTGACTATGAATGTGTGTTAGAGCTGAATACACTTGTTCCTGCCTCAGAAGCATTAGCATTCTATGTATGTATTTGAGCTTTAGAGTGGTCTGTCAGCTTTGAAATACATGACTCAATAGAGTTCAAAAAAAAACAAAAAAAACCCCCACAACTTTCTTGTACAAGCTTGTTAGTAATTATGAATTAAAATAATACCAATAATTAGCCTTTTACTGTTGAGAGTGTTATGTGCTGCACCAGACTAAGAAATCAATCACTGAGAAATATCCCTAAGATTATTCTGAACTGAGTATTGCTCATGTTGAGACATTTCTCAGTAGGAGGGGTCTCAGGACTTATTTATTTTTCGTAGTAAAGTCTGACTGCATCCTATAACTTGAACCCTCTTTGAATGAGACACTTGTTAGTAAGGACCTAACAGAATGCTGGACATCAGAAAAAAATGCTGAACAAGCCACACAAATAATAAAAAAATTTGAATAATAACCCTGGGTGCCAAAAACAATAGCTGCATAGCCAAAGTCTCATCAGGTCTTAGGACCAGACCTGTTTTCTTTTACCATAACCAAACTATCCCAACATTGCATTTTTATCTAACTAATATTGGCTTCATTGGTCACTTTTATTTCTTGAGAGAGAAGTGGAAGGTAATATCCTGCTGCCCTGTGTTCTAGGTTCTTCTGTATGAAGCTGTGTGTTAGGAATTACACAAGGAGAACTCTCCCAGGGTGATAAATGCGAGGAGCAGCAGAACCTCTGCTTCTTCATTGCTCTGAAAACCACTAGAGCTGATTATTCTGTGAAGCTGGTCTCTTAAAGTAGCAGAAAATCACTGAATCACAGAATATGTTTAAGCATTTCTTGTACAGGTCCTTAATGCCAAAGGCAATGGTACAATTGGTTATTTAGGCGTGTTTCATTGCTGTGAAATTGGTGATTTTTCCATTCTCAGGATATTGTGTTCATATTTTCATGAATTGCATCATTTTAATGCATGCAGGAGTTTTCACTGTGCAAAATGGGCTTCTCTGTGACTCAAATAGTTGTAACAATATTTAAATTACATGTAAGGTACCACATTTCAGCTGCTGATATGATCATTTATGACTAACCGATTACAATTTGTTAGCACAGAACTGACCTTTTTCTTGTAAGGAAAGGGCACATTTTACAGCTTCCTGAACATGTCTTATCCACTTAGAAGGTTTTACAGAAAAGTAAGATGTAGTGACATTTAGTTTTATTCTAGTTCACTGCCATTAACCTCCTCTTACTGACTTTTACATAGCTGTGTGTAGGGTTTTATCAGGAGAGTGCAAATTAAGGGTCTCTGTTTTGAGCTGGGGCCTTTTACCCCCTGCACCATCCAAACCCTGAGTGATACACTGTGTGAGCTGCTGCCTGTGATACATTTACCCAAGCAGCTTCATCAAGGCAATGGTCACATTTCTTCATGTCTCTGGAACATCCTTCTAATATCTGTTGACTCCCCATGAGCCGTGTTTGCTGCCTGCCCTACATCCCTGTGCTTGCTCGAGCTGTGGATGTGGTTTGGTTCTTTGGAGGAGACCAATTTACATGGCCATGGTTTTTTAAAATATTCATATTTCACTGGGTTCACTTTTCCATTGATGTGCTATTCAGTGTGCTCAGTGCTTTGCTCTGCACCCCATGGGTCTATTCAGCTGTGAAGGTAACAAAGTGGGGAAGGTTTCAGTGAGCACATACTCGACCAGGAATTTTCTATATCTTTTTTCCCCCCAGTGTGTTTAATGGATTCGGACATAAAATCTAAGGCATTTCACAGGCTGTTTGATATGTGTGGGAAAGCACAGTTCAAAATGAGGTTTTCCTTTCAGTTAATTTAATGTTTGGAGTCTGTCAGATTTACTGAAGGATGGGTAGTTAGGCCCTGTGAGTAACAAAGGAGTTGTATCATCCCTCCTCCACCCCTATGGTTACCCTTCCTTGGATGTGTCCATTAAATGGATGAATGAGTTCCAGCAGGGAACACTAGAAATGCCCCAGACTGAGAGAAAATAAAGTCATAACCAGCTCAGAAGCTGTGTAAAGCAGACTGAGGGTCACTTCAAGTTTTAATTCTCTGGTGTCCTTTTCATTGGTATGTGTTTCTCCAATTTCCACTATTTGACAATGCTGATGGATTTTGAAATAATAAGCAGCAGTGGATATGAATTCAGTCCAGACACACATATTTGGCAGTGAATAATTCATTAGTCCTTACTTATTAGCACTCACTAATGTATTGCTGGATAAGAATGTTCCAGATTTCAGTCTTAGTCAGACAGGGAGTTTTTTGCTGAACAATTAATGTGCAATGTGCAGTGCCATCCCCTGTGATGGGTGAGAGCTTGCAGAGAACTGTCATTTCTCTTGAATACTTTTTTTGTGCTTTCAAGACATCTGTCTTGAAGTATTTTGAACTTGTCTTCAGCTATGAAGCTACAAAAATATGAATTTATATTTAGTTTCAGGCAATTAAGCCCCTCTCTTGCCATCTGAGTTGATACTGATCCTTGGGCCAAATTGTGTGTCTGATTTATTCATGGAGAGTTTTATCCTTATAGTGTTTGGTTGGGGGTTTTTGTTTTGGTTTGGGTTGGCATTTTTTTTTCCTCAATCTGGATTATATTGTGTTGATATTCATCAATGTCCATAACATGCTTCTTTTTTATACACATGAAGCTTTTTTAAATGAACACAGTGTTTCATTTAGAGCATGAATTCTTGTTACTATTTCAGAAGACCAGCCCAGCACGTAAGGGGAATAAAACTAAGGATTCTAAAGGTATAAAAGCTGAGAACCTGTATGGCATCAGCTCTCATTTTTGTCTCCAAAGAAACAGAATTCAGTAGTAAGTGGTATAAAAGCAACATCAAATAAAGAGGGCAGGCAAAGGTTTATTATGTAAATTTGTCATTTAAGTGGTTTGTGTCAGTAAGAGAATGATGAGCTTGATTTCTGAAGATTCATCTTGAAGCAGAAATTCCTTATTTATATATGTAGGAGTAAAGAGATGGATTCTCATGGCAGCATTCATTTGCTCCCTTTTGATTAGGGGCAATGACAAGGTCCTTCTGTGAATTGTGCATGAGAAATTTTGCTTTCTGCAGTGTTTTGTTAAAAATGAGACTGCAGCAGGTATCACCTTGATAAGTAGCTAAAGGAATTTTGCACAACTTAGTGGGATCTGGCAGCTAATGTGTAGTTTAATATCTAATACATTAGACACATTACTTATTAAAAATTTCTGTGGCTAAATCTGAAAGGGAGTAGATTTTATGGTCACATATTAATGATGTCTATATATAGAACAGTCCAGATGAATCAGGAAAGACATTTTTCCACCAAGTATTGTAAGAACTGTGTAGCTTGCTTGGTATTGCTTGCTCTTTCCAGGTCCAAAGGAGTAAAATTGTATTTCTGTCCAGCTGTATGCACAGTCTGTAAGGTTCGTTTCTGCTGAAAAAACTGTGTGTGTCAGAATTAGATTCTCCTCCAGTGAGTTATTTTTATTGTATGAAAGATATAGGTCAAGAAATATTAAGAAACAGCACAAACTGATAGTTAGGATACCTGTTTGGGACATGGGAGCAGAGTGTCATGGCTTGCCAGACCAAAAGCAAAGGTCCAAAGGTGTCCCAGATGAATGAAGGGACAGATGGATGGGTTTTCTTTCCTGTTTGACCAGAAATTCTGAAGCGGAGCTGAGAAGCCTTTTACACTGGGAAACACATTTTGCTGAGATTAGGCCATTTTAGAGTTGTCATTTTCAGGCTTGTTACTAGAATAAGGCACTTTGGAGCATATTGCTTTTGCAGGGGAAGAAATTGGAGTGTTATGATAGTGCAGAGCTGTTAACCTTATTGCATCAGTGCAGATCCCCTTCAGAGAGGCAAGCATTTACACCTCACCTAAATGGTCACAATTAAAGCAGAGTGAAAGGGGGGAGATTGGTTTTAGTATTTGGAAATTCTGATGCTGAATTGGAAAGGCATAAAAATATTCCAGAGCTTGAAATGTAAATTTAAAGCTTTTATATTTATATGTGTATATATATATATGTGTGTATATATATATGTATATATGTGTATATATATCTGTGTGTGTATATATGTGTGTATGTATATGTGTATATATATATGAATTTATGTTGCTCTTTCTGCTTAAAGGTCTACCTATATCTTACTGCCAAAAGATATTCTTAGCCAAAGAGAAAAGATAATTTCTCTCTTTTAAAATGTTTGCAATAACATGTTTGAGATGGGGTTTGCAGTGTACCCACATATCTGGAAAACTAGAAACTGTGATGTTTCTACTAGATTGTTCTTTTTATGGCAAAATTTCAAATAACTTTTTATTCTTCAATATTCAGATGTCACTGAAATAATCAAAGAATTAGTTAAAATGAAAGACTAACACCAAGGGCTGCAGTAAACTACATGTGTGCCACTAGTGAAATGGAAAACTCGTTGAAAAGTGTAGCAGAGAGGACAACGCCATGTAATTCATGTAGAAAAACAAAAGATAGTTGAGAAACAAAAATACACATGTGCTAGGGGGTTTGACTCTTGGCAGTAGTAAACAGTTGGTAAACTGTTTTCCAAAGCACATAGCAGAGGTTGTATCTTCTTTTAAACATTTTACTTTTATTTTTAAAATTTTTTGTAATGTATTTGGTTTAATATAAGGGTGTTTATTTTTCATTCTGGTGCCCTCACCTCTGGTTCAGGCACAAGCACTTCAGTTACCATCATGCATTCACTATGCTAATCTCTTGACTACAATCTCGCTTTTGAGAGTTCTGTTCTTGAGTAGTTCTACTCCTGAGTGTTGCTTAGGACACTTATTTGAGAACATGTAGCACTGAAGTGCTGGTTTTATCTTTTCTGATGGATTAACGACAGAAGTCAGCTGCCTATGTAGATCTGCTTCAGTGCTGAATCACAGGATTCCATCTCTGTAAGGTAAAAATATATTTCTTTTCAGAAGACACATCTCTGTTCTCCGAATGAATATTTTGTAGACTTGTTTGACTATTCTGAACTATGACATACAGCTGTGTAAATAAAGTACTTCTCTAGTTGACTCCTGAAACTAAGGAAAGGGTTTGTATCTGTGAGGGAAGCATATATCCTTTCAGATGGGAGATGTGCTGAAATGCAACGTGTGGGGGTCAGGCAGGTGCAGACAGAAATGTTCTCAGCACAGAATTCTTAAGGTTGATATCATAGAAGACCATATTGTAGAAACCACTTATTGGACTCTTCAGATGACTCCAGAGGAGTTGCAAATGTGCTGTGTTACAGATGGTTCTCACATTTAGTGTTTAAAGGCAGGGCTTAGAGTACCCAGATATGGAAAAGAATAGCAGGCATTGTGCTTGAACTTTCTGCAACAAAGGTACCAGCTCAGAGGAGGATGAGAGGAGAGAGTGGATGATTTTGAACTTGGCTTTAGCAATGCTTTGAGCACTGTCTCTCAGAGCTTCCTGAGGGACAGATTGCTGAAGTGTGTGCTAGAGAAGTGAGCAGTGAGGGAAGGGAGGCAGAACTGCCAGGCACAAGGGGCTGCCATCGACAGGATGTCCCTCTGGGGGACAGTCAGGAGTGACATTCTCCAGTGTCAACACTTGGGCCAAAAGTATTGAATGCATTCATTGGTCACCTGAATTTAGGGTACACTGTGAACCCTCTGTAAGTTCACAGGTGACAGAAATCTGGGGCAAGTGGTGGGTAGCTCAGATGGCTGCTTGGACAGAGTAGATGTGGGCTGACAGGAGCCTCCTGAAGTCTAACAGAAAAGTGTGAAGCGTTGCACCTGCAAGGAATAACCCCATGCATAAGTACAGACTCGCTCTGACCATCTGGAAACAAAGTATTAGAAAAGGACCAGGGGGGTCTTGATGTACATGAAGTTCAATATGATACACCCTCACAGTAAAGCAAGGTAACAGCATCCTGTGCATGATGAAAAGTGTAGCCAGCAGGTTGAGGGAGGTCTTCCTCCTCAGTGCAGCCTTATTGAGAGAGATACAATGTACTTTACCCAAGTTTTTTGCTCCTTAGTGCACAACAGACACTGGGATGAACCCAGAAAAGGGCCACAAAGTTGATTAAGGTCTCAGAGAACCTGAAATCAAAGGAGAGATGGAGAGAAAGACTTTACACTGCTTGACCTGACAAAAAGAAACTTCAGGGTGGGGGGAAGGTGACTGCAAGATTTTATATATGTGCATAAAATATACACTGTGAGAAATAACTGATGAAAGGGAGTAAAGAAGATGGAACCTCTCTCTTATTCCCACAGTGCCTGGGGAATGGGCAAGAGGCAATGGACATGAATTAAAGCACAAGAAATTCCATTTGAACAGTGAGAATGGTCAAACATTGGAAGACATTGTCCAGAGAGGTTGTGGAGTGCATTTCTTTGCAGATACACAAACCCCAAGTGGGCAATATCCTTATCAAGCTGCTCTGGTTGACCCTGCTTTGACTGGGGAGGCTTGGACTCAGTGGTCTCCAGAACCTCTGTGGTTCTATAATTCTGCTATGGATTGCGGTTGCACTCTTTGGTGCCAACCTGTGAGTTGACTGAGCTGCTGCTCCTTTTCAGTTCCTCTCTGTCCATAATGAAGGTGTTGCTGACCCCAGGCAGAATGAACAGTTTGTTGAGGTGATTGCTTCCACACTTTGAATTGCATGGGGTTTGTGTGAGTGTCTACACAAGGGAAATTTCCTTTCTGACAGAAGGAAAAGAGGAATTTTCATCAAGGCTCACATATTTCCTGATGGAGCAGCTCAGTTATATTAACTTGTTTAGTTGTAGTCACTGAAGGAATACAGTGAATAATTTTGTAATCTGCAGTTTCAACAAGTTTGTAAGAAGTAGAATCCCTTCTCCTGAATGGATGTGATTAGAAAGTTATCTAAAACAAGTTAAAATACAGCAAACATTTTGCCTCCATCTTCTACATACTGAAGATAACTGACTTTTTAGGGGAGTCTGTATTGGTAAGATTATGTGAAACTGTAAAACTAGATTTGAAGGAGAGGTGAGGTTGTCTTTTTGTTTCTGCCCCCTGCTGAGACAGATTTACTGACTAAAAGTCTCTCAGACTCTGCTTGGCATCACAGTTATTATATACAACAATATTGAAGTGGGGCAGACTTCAGATTCTGTCAGTCAGCCAACCTTGATTTTATGTGTTCTCTGTAATTAAAACCAGACTCTTTAAAAAGTCAGAGAAGCTGAAGAGTTAATGTTATAGATGTAAAACTCCTGATATTTTTTCTTGAATGCTGTTATTGCAGGAAGCTTTAGGAGTTATCTGAACTGATGTTGTTTTCAAAAGCAGGATGTGCCCTTTAAAACAAATCAAAGGCATGTCTGAACTCTTAAAATTTTTTTGAGTTATTCTGTTAGAAAAGAGGTCAGATTAGCGGGAAGATGCCTCCACTGGAGTTCTGAAACCTTGGCTAGTTTCTCACTTCAGACCTGTTTTAGAATAGTGATATATAAAGGACATAAAAGGAATCTCAGTGTTTTTGTTCTTTTTAGTTTTCTGAAGAATGATATGACCTTTTCAAGGAAAGAAGTCTACGGTGCCTGAAGTAACAAGATATCCACAAACAACTCTAAAAATAATGGCTTACCATATTTTCTTTAATTTCCAGTCTGAATTCCAGTCTGGAATTTGGTTTTGATGTGATTGTTACACTTGAATATTTAAGTAAAAATACATACCGTAATTAAACACTCATCCCTTTCCCTTGTGCTATGAAGTATGAGTTACAATAAAATGTTAATTAACAATTAAGTTGCAGAGTCAGAGAAGGACTGAATCTGGGTAAACTAAGCAGTTAATTTTATGGCAGTAATAGCTCAAAATTATGATATTAAATATGACCTCTGAAGGTTGTGTGTCCTTAGCAAAAGCCCAGGAGAGACAAAGGTGTAAGTTTGGAAGATGCCAAAGACCTTCCTTTTGGTCAGGAGCCATCATGTCCCAGGAAGACAAAGTCTGGCCATAGTGTGGAACTCAACTTTGTGTCTGCGGAGAAAACTTGTCTAGAGCTTCACTTCTCTCTCTCCCAGGAAATGGTGCTTTGGCTTTAAAGGACAGGTCCATAGAAAATCTTTATAGATAATGCAAGATAGAGGGAAGTATCTCTGCTGTCTATAGAAGAATTGGTGATCTTCTAGAAATGGTCACAGGAAGAAAAGAATTCCTCAGAGCTCAGGAATTGCATTGTGACTGTTACGTGGGCAAAGATGAAACTTAAGGGGCAGAAAACCCATGAGGTTGGCTGCAGTTTTGAGTCTTTGGCCAACAGTCACTGAAGCCTGGATTAAAAACCCTAATCTGAAGAAGGACAACTTGAACTAAACCAGATAAATAGCTCTCCATTTTTGACTGTAGCAAGTGGCAATTTGGGGGGAGGGAGTATCAGCTCGTGGCAGTGTGATGTAGTAGTCTGTCTAAAAATAGGCAAGATTATGAAAAAAAGGGAGTTGACTGAATGTCAATGCTTGACTCCCTGATACCTCTGAATTAGTTTGAGAAGAAGCAGAACAGGATGAATCATTTGTTGATAGTCCAATTCATCTATTATGTACGACCCATATTCTTAGTGAAATGTCAGTGAGTGTTTTATTATATACCTACATGAAATTTTATTTAGAAATTAGTGTAGAAAAGGCATGTGCTCTGACAGGTGGTTTGTCTCCCACTGTGCCTTGAAGTTTGTCTCTCTGCTCTCTCTAGCACTGGCTGTTTTCTTTATCTTAGATTTTTTTAAGGTAGGGTATATGTTCAGAAACAAAAAGGATTGCAAAGATTAAGAGCAACAAAGCTAATCAGACTAGGTTATTCCACATCAGAAAAATAGATTATTATACATAGGCCTGATTAAATAGTTTTCAGCAAAATGGTATTTTCTTTTGGGAAGTGTGGATTTAGTTGTTTGAAGTTTTATCTTTGAAACATCTTGGCTTAAGGAACTTATGTACAAGGCCCTGGGAATTCTGATTGATACCAGGTTTTGGAGGTCAATCTATCCAACAGAGGCAATTGTGGAAAACAGTCTAAAAGGTAGAAAAAAAATCCTGAAAAGCATAGCAAATATTTTCTGCGCATAGAGTTGTAATAGTTTCTATCATATCCATTTTTAGACTTGACTTTAATTGTTTTTTACTACCTAACTGTGTATAGAGACCAATGGTACACAAATGAATCTTGAGCCTTCTATCAGTTTTTGTGTTCATTTGGGCAGAAAATGCAAGTTGGAGGCCTATTGATAAATAAACCTCTGAGGTTAATGTAGACATAAGTTCCAGTGCTTGTTGATAAACTTTCTGTTGTAGGTGGAAATTATGTGAACAGAAGAATTCTTCAAGACTTGGAAAGTAACAAGACATGGATTTAGTTTCTTGTATGAGCAGGTTGTGTTACTGTCTGAAAGCAAATATGTGTTATAGGTACATGGATTGTGTCTTGTGTAGAGCTTTCTCAGGCCAAGTTGTGTCCAAAGCTAAGTTACAAGTTTGGAACACGTAGTCAGGACAGAGGATTGTTAAGCATCACGTAGAGAAGCCCTCATGACCTTGCAGGCAGGAGAAATAAAAGGAAATTCAACACTAAAACATGTACATAAGTGATAGAGGTCATGTGTGTGAGGAGTGAAGCCTGTCAGTAATAATGGATGAGAAGGCTGCAGACTTCATCTGATCACCGTGGGCTGTCTCTGTAATGCTGATAATAATAAACAAATATTCTGAGGGGGAAATATTTATGCCACCTGATCTGGAGTAGTCTATAATTTTGATCAGCTGTAGTAACGGAAGGATTACTTTGGGTGGGCATGAATTAATGCCTAAGTGATCAGAAGGCATATTCTATGGAGCAGCAGCTACAAGGAGAATGAAGGAGCTTGATGTTCCATGGTTGTTATTGATAAAATTATTATAAAGATATTATTGAGCTCCAAGATACACGAAAAGAAAAGAGAATAAATATTACAGTGGAAAGCTTTTTCAGCACCTGAACAAATAGGATAGAAATTACTATATCAATATGCTGGAAATGAGAAGTGACCTAATTGTCTTGATTTCTGCAACTGGGTCAGAAGACTTCAATGTTTTTCAGAAGACATTCAATTAAATGTAAATAGAGACCAAATTCTACAGTTTGAGCTTTTGTCTTGGAGTAAGTGGAAGAATGTCAGAAATAGCCCTTCATTCCCAGTGAGCTGAAGTAATCCTGTCCCAAGAGCCTTTGTCTCCTGCCCAACAGCATAAATCCACAAGACCATTTGAAGATAACAACCACTTCTGAGACTGTTACGTGGCTTTCTGGAATGATGTAACATCTCATAATTTTGTCCAGTTACCTCTCTCTCAGGAGTGAATTAGCTGCTCACAGTCCTGCTGAGCATTGAGATTATATTTAGAGCAGATTTTTCTGTTATTATGCAGATTGATGCTTGATACCTTCAAATCTACAGTCGAAGGGCAGAGAAGCAAAATGCACTCTTCAAACTGTTGCAGTTATTTCTGTGGAACCTCTGTGGAGCATCAGTAAGTCCAAATACTATTAAAGGAAAACTTTGAGCCACTCTAATCGTAGATTTGGATCTTGAACAAGCTGTGAGTAGTGATAAGTGGACTTACTGAGTCTTGAGCTGGCTAAGCCAGGCCAGTTCACTTGTCCTTTTTACAGATGAGAGATCAGGGATTTATTTTTTTTTACCCCTCTTCTTGCTGAGGAGAAAACCTCATCTTCCACTGATTGTGATTTATCACTACCAGACATAATCTACTGGGAAACAGGAAGACTTGAGGAAGGAATTCTAAGCTACTAGGTACTGACAGTCATCTGAATTAAAAATTGCCTCTAATTCCCCCTCTCTTCTCCAACTTTCCATTACCTGGCACTAATTTTGTCCCTCCTTGTTTCCATGAGATACTGAATTGTATGCTAGGAAGCAATTTGTTCAAAATGATTTCTACAGCAAGGGAGGGAGCTATGAAATTAGTGGATGCTTATCCCCATATCTCATCCACTACCCATTTTTTCTTATCACCCCCAAAAAATTATTTTGAATTTGAAATTTTATAATTTAAACTGAGAAATGCATGACAGCAGGAAGGAATACCTGATATTAATTTCTTTAGTTCCTAAGATTATCTATAGAGTTATTAAGCTTCTTGTCTGAATTTATAACTTGTGACTCCACTTGTGTTCTATGAAGAAATTACACAAGTTCAGTCTTCAGGACTTAATTGTGATATTCTATAGCTACACTTAGACATCTAACAGCCATGTCTTTTCTTAAAATATTATAAACCCTTTACTCTCTTCAGATCCGTTGAGCTTAGACACTCAAGGCCTTTAGATTTTTGTATGGCATCCTCCAGCTAAAAGTTTGCCTTTTGCAAGATAAAGTTTTCTCTATAAAAAACAATAAACAGGTGAACAACAGCCCCCCATCCTTCGCCTGTGCTTTCTGAGCTCCTACATTTTATCAATTCAGAGTTTTGTAACATTATTGTTGCTTGTTACATTACTGTCTTCTGTGCAAATATTTATAGTGCATTTTCCTCCCTAAATAATACCTTATAGCTCATGAGATTAGAGAACTAAAAATTGGACTGTACTTAATGACTTCAGGTTCATCCCTTCAGCTTTTTCTGACAAGCAGCAGGGACTTTATCTAAAATGTCTTTTTGAGTTGTAATGGAAAGAGGAGACAGTTTTAATTTCCACGTATTGCTTTGGAATGAACAAGAACGTGGGAGGAAATCTTCATGGGAATTTTTAGAGTGCCTGGGTAGTGAACTTTA
>JAWWEV010000152.1:4230430-4312676 GCA_035583235.1 Hafferia zeledoni | reverse complement strand
AGCTCTGATACTCTGTCACCTACAGTTTTGTTCCTACTGAGGAAGCACCAAGAGGTGTTCTTTTAAACAACCATGGGATGAGGGACAGAGGGGAACCACATTGTTCTTAGACCAGGTCTGCACACTTAACCCAGCTCATCCAGGTGCTAATCATGTGAAAGAGATATTTGGCTGCTATGGTATGAGTGCAGTTTAAAAGCAAGTTAGAAGTAGATGAATGCTGGACATTTCCTTAACGCAGATTCTTTGTTAAAACCTACTTGGCAGATGTCTGGTGATATTGGGGATGCTGATCTGGCTTAAGGTGCCAATGTTAATTTTTTGTTCTGTACTGTTTTCTCTGGTTTTTTGTGGCCATCCTCTATTTGTCTCAAGGAGCTATGAAACTGAGGGTAAAATGGAAAGCAGTTTTTGGTTTTTTATGAAGTTCATTCATGATTGAAGCCAACTTGTGTGGAAATCAGTGAATAAAACTTGTATCTAGAATGAGGCTTTAAAGGACGTTGTTCAAGTGGTAATTTCAATTTATTCATTCAGCATTTATTTTGTTTAGCTGAAATGAACAATTTCTCCACAAAGTACGTTGAGCAGTCGGTCTGTGACTGCAGTGAACTTTCCGGAGCTTGTTGGAACTTTAAATCTGTCCATGTATTCAGGCTCTTTCCCCTGTCCTTGTTGTATGGTACATATCCCAGAGCAGAGAAAGTCATGGAATGGTTTGGGCTGCAAGGAACCTTCAAGATCATCTCATTCCAGCCCCCTGTCATGGGCAGGGACACTTTCTGCTAGACCAGGATGCTTGAAGCCACATCCAGCCTGGCCTTGAACACTTCCAGGGTTGGGTTGATAAAGGAGGACAGACAGTAACTGAAGGAGTTTTCCATTCCAGGGAGAACGTTCTGGCACTGCAGTGAATGAGTCCTGCCAAGCTTGCCTGGAGCAGCTGGGAGTTTAGGCTGAGTCTGTCAGGATAAGGATTAGAGGCAGACCTTAAAAACAACAGAACCCCATAAACCCAGGGACATTTACTTACAGATAAGTAACACAGACCTGGTTATCTTTCTGCATGTCTAAGCTGAGAATTTCCACTGGGCAATGATAGGAGAATGGATCAGCTGTACTGGCTCAGGTAATGAGTGTAACTTTCTATGACTCATGTTTGGAGAGGCAGGATGTGTGTGGCAGCACTGGGAGGGCAGTTGTCAGCTTCAGCTTAGCTCTTGTTTCTTTTCAGCTCCAAGAAATGCTGTATGTCTGGCACAGCTGGCCAGTTCCTGTGTTTGCTTAAGACAGGCTTTGTAAGGGGATGAGATGTCAGACTGTGTAAACCTTGACCTTACTGTATGGAATTTTCATGCCTTAGGTAACTGAGAGTGTATCTCTAAGACAGATACTGGAGTGGCTAAAAAAGCTTAGGCACACAGAGCCCAGGGTATGCAGCCATTTGGTAAATGTCATTGTGCAGTGGTGGCTGTGGAACAGCATGAGATCTGCCTTGAGATGAAAAATCAGTCATGTAACAGCTTTCGAATCATCCCAGGAAGCAAGAGCTAGTCATTAGCTTGCTGCTGTTGTACTAGCCAGACAATTTATTGTTAAATGCTTGTCTGTAAAGAAAAATCTGCTTTTTCTGGGAGCTCTCGATAGCACTGACATTTACTCAGAGTAAATCTAACAGGGATTGGCTCAGGACACTAGAGCCTGACAGACATGACATTTGCTGCTGCCATACTTTAACCAATATTGTGATGATAAGGTCTTGGCTATCCAATGGAATTGATGAAATACAATTTTAAACCTAATGGATAGTCTATTTACCTTTACACTAAGCTGTAAGAAGAATTAAATTAAGGATCTTTTCATGCTTCTTGGTATACACTGCAAAAAACCTCATGAATTAAATCTACCCTTATTTTCATTGTCTCCAGACATTAAAAGTACAAGCTACGTTTTTTTCTGTCCTTTTTAGGGGTTTTCAAGGCTGTTTTCAACAGCCTTGTCAAAGTGCAGATTATACATGATCTTTCAATACTGTATGAGTGCATAGTCCTGGAAATTATGCTAAAGCTCATGGAAAATAAGGTGGTTGGTGACAGTCAATGGGGCTTCACTGAGGGAAAATTGTGCCTGACAAATCTGATGGCCTTCTGTGACTGAGCCAGAGCACTGGTAGATAAGGGTTGTCGAATTTTCACATGGTAGTAGTCAGATCTCGAAGGTCCCCTGCAGCCCAAACCATTCTGTGACTGTCTCTGGTCTGGGATATGTACTGTGCAACAAGGAATAAAAAGTCTTGGTGAAAGAGAGGAGGAAGAGATCAAGCTGTGATTACACACATAAAAAGAATGTGCTAGAAAAATATTATAAACATTACCAGTATTTAGCATCAGTTGGGAATATCTTGCAGGAAATGGAATAATGTATTATTAAAAATATAGAATAGTTTTATTTCCATTAGGAAATGGAAGAGTTGCATGAGGATAGTTCTTTCATAAATGATTCAGATAAGATTTCTATTTTAGCATTAATCATAAGTTCAATTATCAATAGTGTGGGGTGCCAGAAGTTATGTGTTGATGAGATCTAATTATTTATGGATTTATTTTGCCAGATTTTTTTTTTTTAAACTGTGTTGAAGTAAAGGTTATTGTCCTTCATGGTTTAAGATAATCAAATTACACACAGTGTTGTTGGGGGAGAGGCAATTACCAGTCATGCACACAAAATTAAAATAAGTTTTGAAGCCTTCAGAGAGCTTTATCATTTTATTACCGTTCTTAAGTAAGGATAGTTTCATAATAGTTTATAAAACTGTTGAAAAGTCAGAACCTATTATTTTTAATGCAAACTGCATATGTATTTATTTTAGTCAGTCTTCCATTTGAATAACATATTTGGTGAACAGCATAGTAGCTCTAATCAATGACTCCAAATTATGAAAGTAGAGATAGGAAGAATTAAGAAATACCTTTATTATTTTTTCCAGAATTACGTATATCTCAGTTATTTTAAGACCATTATTAATGAAAACCTCTTGATTTTCTCACTCTGGTAGATAGCTTCTGCTTAGGTAGGGGCTGTTGGCCAACAATATTGAAGGAAACCTCAACCCTCCTGAGTTGAAATTGGTCCAAATTTAAGCACTCTGAGCATCTGAGTGTTAATCATTGCTTAATGTTTTTTAAGGGATAGTAATATTATTTCAAAAAATATATTGAATCACTGTCGTCATATGGCAGAATAATGATTAGCAGTAGAAATGAAACAAGTCTTAATTAAAGAAATTAAAATGTTACAAGAATATATCAGCTAGCAAAGGGAAAGGGATTGTTGTGAGGCATCTTCCAGGGTTAGTTCTGGGACTAGTGTGACTCTACTTGCTTTCTAAGGTGCTTGCTACTCGTACTTTTATGTAAGAGAATATTGGGGAGTGTTACTTGCCATAAATTATCAACATATTTTATATCTTTGAAGCATATGCCAGTGAGGGGAAAAATAAGAGTTTGTCAAGATGATGGCCATGTATCAGAGTTACAGAATTTTCTTTAATGCGTTCTGGAAATAGCAAAGACTTGTACCACTCAATAGCTCAAACAGCAGAGGTTTGAGAGTTTTCCTGTTTCAGCCTTTCCTAGTTCAGAGCCATCAAGTCTGATCAGTCAGGATTTATGCAAGAGGTCTAACTTGCTCTCCCAGGACTAAGTAGATCCGTGTCCCATTTTACAAAAGGAGAATCTTTCTGTTCAATTTGAATTTTGTTTGAATTCCAAGTACACAAAGAATTTCTCACTGCAGTGAACGCAGGGCTTGGACAAGCTATTTTTGCTCACTTTTGTTGCAGTGCCGCTGTCACCTGCAGAACAGATATTACAGCTTGAGTGTGCATTGTCTGGGAGCTCCAGCAGGTGGTTGCTTCAGCTGGTGACTTTCCTGTTTAATTTCATGAACATGTGAGTAAAATGAGAGTATCCAGTTTCACTAATATTCTACATTATTGTGCACATAAAAAGATAAGCCGTCTCCTTCCCTTACCACAACTAGTGAGAACAGAACCCTTGTTTCATGAGTTGCTGAAAGTAGCAGAAGATACAAACCATTAGAGGAATGGTTGAAAATCTTTGTTTTGTTCCTCCTCACCCTTTAGGAAAGCACAATGGTTAGTTTACACTATATTCCTCTTTGTGAGCTCCATTTTCCACAAAATGTTTTCTTTGAAATATTTGAAATCAGGAAAACTGCTAACAGGATCTGTGTGCATTTTCTTAGAGCTCTAAACCTGGTTATACAAGTCTTTCAGGGAATCAGAAGGTAGAGAACATCCTGCTAAATTTTCAGAAGGTTTGAAATTGCTTTTTTATATGGAAATGTTAGAGACTGAATTATCTGAATGTTGAAATCCCTGAATTTCGTTTGGTCACCCTAACCCATCGATTTATGGCACATGTGTTGGAGCACACACGTTGAACCCCACTGTCTGTGTGTGCCTGAGAAGCAGAAGTTACTAGCTAAAAGTTAGAAACATAGAAAGTAATAACCAACAGTGGAAAACATGAACTTTCTTAAGCTGCAGACTGACAGATATTGATGTAACTGAGTTGGAAGTAACAGTGACTGGTGACATCCCAGTGGGAAGGTACCGGCAAGTAAAGGCATGTGCCAACTCACTTCAAATCTGCAGTGGATCAAAGCAAGGCAGGTACAAAATGTCATTGTGGTGTTGCAAAGCTGGGAGAAGCTGACATTCTTGACAACAGCTGCCAGTGCTGCATTAGTGCTCCTTCAGAATGTCAGCCGTTCTTCATTTGAAGAGTGAATGACCTACTTGGAAAATCAAAGTAACCTGCTCTTGTCCTTTGGGAAGTAATGCCACTCTTTTTCCACCAATTAGTAGATGGTGAGTGAAGGTACCACACCCAGACTTTGCCTTAGGCTGCAGAGCAAGAGGAAAATTCGGAGGAAAACTGTGCTTAGTAGTACCTTGGCAAGTCTGCCCATTTCCTCAGGATTTAGAGCACAGTGCCCCATTTAGAGATGATCAGCTCATGAATGGCTAACTCGAGAGGGAAACTTGATGGCAAAATACATTTCAAGATGGAAAAATTAAAATAACTTTTCTTCAGAATGTAGAATCCAGGATGTTAATGATGAAAAAATAAGGAACAGGGAAGGCTGTAACCTTAGAGTGAGGATTATTCCCTTGGATGACAGTGTCCTTTATAAAGAGGTGTGTTCTAACAAATGTAGCCAAGTGTCAGGCTTTGCATAAGCCAAGCGTTGAGTTGTTGACAGAGCCCTGTTGGTGTCTGAGAGCACACACTGGATTTGTTTTATTGTATTCCAGAGAGAATTTGATACTAAGCTCTGAGTGCCACAGGGAACAACCAGCTCAAGAGGAGGAAACCTGGAAATAAATGCTATGATAGAAATCAGAATCAATGCAAAATCCAAACCTACTGATTTCAAGCTTCTGTTCTCCAATGAAAGTGGTAGCAGGAGATCCTTTCTATCCTTCATATGAAAAATAACGTAGTGGTATTTGTTCTGCTTTATTTATTGCTCCTTACAAGTATTCAGAGTGTAACAGGAGGAGCAGCTGATTTCCTTTTTCAGCAATGATTTTTTGTTTTCTATTGCAAAATTGTAAGAAGTATAACTATCCCTTTTAAATGTAGGAGAAAAGGCAAAAAAGAAACAGGAACTAAAATCTGTTTCCTATTCCCACTGGCAAGCAGTTTTTCCAGCCTAAGGTTTAATTCAGCTTTGCTCAAATAGTCAGAAGTTTGTTTAGTACCATTTAAAAATAAGAAAGGAGATGGCAGTGTTCATGGGGTTGGCTGGATCATGTGTGGCATTACAGATTTGTTGGGTTTGAGCCTCCTTAGACAACATAAACTCTGTCAGAGCCTCTTGGCACAGCAGCAAGGCAGAGGGGGCCTTGATGGTTACATCTGTGGTCCTGTTCCTGCTGTGTCATTCCAGGCAATGGCTGTTAGACTGTGCTTGTCAGGGGGATGGCGTGGCAGTTCTCCATAACCTTGTTGTCAACAGTCTTGCCTCTGATGGTGAAGGAAAGGGATTCTGGACAATCAAGGGCAGTTTTAATACATGGACAGTGGAAACACAGAAACAAGAGGTGGTGGAACAACTTTGGAATTGTTTGTTTCAGTCTGTGCAGGAGGGAAAAACAGTTTTTGTACTTAACTTTGCTGTCCAGCACTGAGGACTGAGTGCCTTCTCATCCTGTAATGTCTACAGAGAAATTAGTTGGAGAAATCAGTGCAACAACATAAAAGAAGGCAATATCAAATAATAAAAAATAGTTGTTTAATCCACTGTCAAGCTCTCTAGGACTGGAGCAACTCTATCTGACTAGAACCCCCACTTTCCAGAGATCTATTATCCCCCTCAAGGATACTAACAGTGGTTCTTGGAGGTAATGGTGAAGGAGAAGAAGAATGTCATCAATCATCCCACATTGTCTGCATTAAACCTTCTGGTTACTGTAAGAAGAATATTGAACTCCTTTCTTTTTTGACTGCGATTCAATTCTAGCACACTTGAAATTGTAAGTGTACAATGAGTAGAGAGGAGAGCTGTCCCTAAATCAGATTCTGTCTAGTTTAAATGCTATTTATTCCAAGCACAGCATCTGAAAAGACAGTTGAAGTTTAGAAAGTGTCTGCAAGAAAGAGGTAATAATGTTTGGGTTCCCCCCCCCCCACCCCTGCAAATATTGAAAGATTTCCAGTAGAGGATAACAGAGAAAAGGCATCTATTACAACACTTTCTAGCATTCCTGGGGTTAACATTCCTCATGAAGCTTAGACAGTCCTGTGACAAAACATATTTTGCAAGTCTACATTTGTGTGTGTCCCCATTTCCCAGCTCTGTGAAGATGTTTTTACTGTTGCAGTCAACTCATCAGGAGCTGGAAAACCCTGGAACTGGAAGTGGGTTCCCATGAAGACATGGGAGAAGCTTCCAGGCAAGTCTTTGATGTAGAGCTGTCACAGATCCCTTTTTCTCAGCAGCTGAAGTGGGGAGACAGAAAATATTCTGTACTTAGTGAAAGTCTGGGGTTAGGGGAAGAGAGGAGCTGAAACACAGGGACTTTCCAGTTCTTCGGACAAACAGTTAAATACTGCCTTTAATGCTATTACTGTGACTTTGAAAGAAATCCTTTTAGGAATCCTCAAACAACCAACAGAATGTATGTAATGTGGACTATGCATTTGTTTTTATTTTTTAGCTAAATGTTATTGTAATAAGTAATGCTGGAATTTGTTAGCTAAACACTGTGGCTATTGTTGCATATTAATCTCATGTCCACCATCACAGGTATTTAGTGTTTCAGCGTTTTTTAATCATTGGCATTTGAACACTGGAATAGTGAAAAGGTTAAAGAATATTTCCGCTAATTCAGCACATTCTTATATTAGGAGGTACATGAAAGAATTAGCTAGAAGTTGCCTTTCTACAGTGAAGTAACAGTTACTAAAGACTTTGTGATTTATGTTTTGATAATCAAACCGATGAAATTGTTATTTGATTAAACCAGAGGAGTTCTGACATGATAATTTATTTCTTACCTTAAAATTATTTTATTCAACAAAAGCATAATTTCTTTTAAGAAATATGTTTCATTTTATAAACTTTATATCTAGAGCACAAGACTTTGATAATTCATATCCTCTAAATTTCTTTATCAAATAACTTTGCAAGGAGTGATGATATTTTATTCTTTCTTCCATTTATGAAAATGTTTGTCTTGAAAAAAAGTAGAAAGATTTTCTATTACTTAGGCTACAGAGTTTCAGTTTGTATTGACAAACCAAAATGAAAAACAGTTGTTAAGTGGTAAGCAGCATTTAAAAATTGCTGGCCTTCTGTCCCCATGTGTACATTTAATGCTCAGTCTGAGTTTTCTGATGCATTATGGTAATAAAAGATGCCCTGCATTTCCTCTAATAGCAGTGCCCTTTGACCCTCTTGGCATCAAGAGATAAAAACAAGGGGAGTCAGTAAACAACAAGTACTTGCTGCATTGCTGGGCTTGAAATTGGCATCTGGTGGTGATGGAAAAAGAATTCCAGAGCAGGATTGTTCTTGCTTTAAGGTTTTGTGCTTTTGAGTGGCTCACAGGAGCTGAATACTTCAGCTGGTGTCGTGTTTGAACGAGTTCACTCTTTCCCTCCTACAGGAGGGTAAAGTGAGCCAGGCAATCCTGGTGTTAAAATGATGGCATCGACAGGCTGAGACACCAGTTGAGGGATGATCCCTGCACAGCATGAGGTGACACACGGGGTGTAGACTGCTGAGGTAGGGCTGGGACAGGCTGCTCTGGGATCCACATTCTGCTGCTTTTCACAGCTAATTAAAGGGGATTTAGTGCCTTTCCCCCAAGCTGGTACCACCAGGTGAGCATTGTGTTACTTAGTAACTCTGTCACTCCCTAGTTCAGGCCTGCACTTCTGCACTGCATCCCCAAATCTTGTCTTTAATGTCAGTGTTGGCATCCAGACAGAACCCACAGCTCGTTTCAAGAAACTGGCTTTCAGAGTAAATCATTTTGATGTCACTTTTTTGCCATAGCAGAAGAGTGGCTGGTAGTGCCAGAGGCCAGAGCTGCTCTCTCCTAACGAGAGCTGCAAGAATTGGGGTGATCAGCACAGGCTCTCACCTCTGGGAGGGGAACTTTCCATCTTCTCTCCGGCATCAGTTCATGTTCACTAAAGGAAGTGGACCTTGTGGTCCCATGAGCTGTCAGAAAATCCAAATATATGTAGAAACTGTACTGAAGAAACCATTTGTGGAAAGAAAGGACTGGAATACCACTTGTATAGTGAGGATGGGAATTGAAGGGTAAAGGCTTCTTTCTGAGGACTTGAAGGTCAGGGAGCACTTGAACCTTAAACTATTAATGCAGGGAAGTGGTCAGTACTAGTTTTCTTGGAAAGGATGATAAACACTTTGAATTTATAGGTTGCTTTCCATCAACTACCTCTTTTCTCTGCCTATGCTGTTTAGGCAGATCCATTTATTTCCTGCAAAGGAGTGTAATTTTTACCATTTCATAGTGAATACTGTAGCTTCGAGAATAAATATAGTTTTTATCATAATACATGATATGAAAAAGAAAAAAAAATGAAAATAACCTTTTTTTTTTGCACTAAAGTATATTGATGTGGATTGACAAATAGTCTGATTGTGCTTATTCCTAAAAAAAATGGAGCTTGCAAGGCTATGTTTTCCTCTTCCCCCTCTCTTCCACCCCGCCCCCCTTCTTTGCACATTCAGAAGTTTTCCACTCAGTCTTGAAAGTTCAGCAGCCCAACTGCAAATGCAGAAAAAATAATTGTCAGAAGCGATAAGAACTTGAGGCTCAAAAAGAGATTTTAGTGCTCATATCTTCATGTTAAGTTGCAACACTAACTACTGGTATAGAAAAGGTCAAAAGCACCTGCTGAGTGGTACAATGTAAGAATTAAATCAAGAATCTGGGTCTCAGCAAAGTACATACTGTTGAGCGTGTGAATCATTTGAAAGCCAAGCCTCAATTCTGTGATTGTTTATGAAAAAGGAGTTTAAAATCTAAAAAATAGGTTAAAAAAAAAAAAAAAAGAGAACACTTCATGGTTAAAGCACTGCTGTTAAAGTGCTCCACATACAAGAATCACCAAATCTTTCACAAAATTGTGAAGTTTGAGTTGGTGGATCTGGGGTGAAATTCTTCCAAACTTGAATCAATACAGGAAACATATTCAGCCACTTTTATCACCAGCTCTCAGCTTGATGGTTCTCTCAATCTCTAAAGCTTTCAAGCTGTTTCTTGTCTGGCACCATGAGTGCCATGCTGGTAGCGTGTCGACAGTTTTATTCTCTCACCTGCAAAGGAATGTAAAAATTATATGAAAGAAAAAAAAGGAGCTGTTAGGAACACCTGACCTAGATTTGAATCCTCTTTAAAGCAGAATGGCACATATTAACTTTGAGTATATCCTGAATTTTTGGGGGGCTTTGTAAATCTGCTGTGGAGTCGCTTCTGGATGAATTGCTAAGTTTGTGCAATAATTAATTCATTTTAATACCTATAGTGTAAAGTAAAGCTAAAAACCCCCAAACCCTAATGGTTCCATTGATGACTCATTTTCTCTCTTTATCCTGCTTGTTTCTTTCAGACTGTGCCACTCTGGATTATTGCAGCTTTATTAGTTTGTGCATTTCTTAAATTAGGTGGTCACACCTTGAGGATCAATTTGTTGTATAAAAGCAACAGGGTAACACTATTGGCTGAGATAAGGACAGTGAAAGAGGCAAATTTCTGACTTGTGCCTCTGAGGGTGCAGTGGATACCAAGAGAAAACCCTGAGGGGCAGCACTGGCTGGTGTGGAACAGCTCCTTCTGAAGCTGTCAGAACTTCCTATGAGTCTTCTGGGTATGGTTTGCTCTGTGGTTTTCTGTTGTGTTGTGTTTGTTTGTTTTTTAAATATATTTGTATGTGTGTGCTTCAATGATAGAACTTTTTCCTGTGAAACATTATTTTTTTTGGTTTGCCTCTGAGGAGTGTAGGAACAGAAATGATTGCCTCTTGTTCTTTAGGCCTTTTTATAAATTCTATAAGTGTTGAGCAAAATCCTATATTCAGATCACTGCATACCCATAGGAAATTGATCTATAGAATGTGTTCTATTAAGAATATATGCATTACATATGAAGTGGATGTGCTCTTAGCCTTCTTCCTTTACTTTAAAAGGTTCGTGTCTCTTGGCAGTTTCCACTCAGAAGAATCACAGAATGGGTAAGTTCAGAAGGGACCACTGTGAGCCATCTGATCCAACCTCTTTGCTTAAGCAGGATGGTCCTAAAGCACATGGCACATGTGCCTGAAATTCTGAGGTACCTGAGTGGGGTTTTTTGTTTGCTTTCTGTCTGTTGTTTTGCTTTATTTTCTCTTTTTCAGTGTTCCTACACCTCTGGTGAAAGGATTAAAAAAGTATATTAAAAGGATTAAAAATATATGGCAGTTAATGAAAGATTTTGCAGTAACACTTAAAAAACAAACAAACAAATAAAAAAAACAAAGCAAAACCCCCTCCAAACCTAAGACATGCCTCAAGGGACAGAATTCTTGCATCTATTCAACAGAAATGACACCTTTATCTAATAGAAATTTGATAGATACCTTTTTCTACAAGAATTGGCAGTGCCATACAGCCAACAGAGTAGCACAAATAGTGTTCCAACTGCTGCTTTTGTGTATAGCACACAATTACGTGGAAGGACTATATCAAAATAGAAATGCAAAGAAACACTGTCACGTTTAAAATTTCAGAAGGCACCTTATTCCTGCTGGTAACAATGTGATGCTAAAAGGAATTCTGCTTGCTTGTCCTCCTGTGCTCAGCTTTTGCATTCAGATATTTTGCTATGAGGTTTCAGTGCTTGGTTTTCTTTCTCAGCAATCATTTTGCAGTATTCACAGGTGATGAAAATAAGTTACTTGTGGAAAACGAAAAATAACTTTGCTGTTGTTATAAAGTCTGTTTTGTTTGGAACATGTTCTCTCCAAAGTGTTTTAAGTTATTGAAGTGCAGATTGCTTGTTCCATCAGCTGAGGCTTTCACTGAAAAGACTGATCATATCTGAAATGTGGATTTGAAAAGTATGTAGTAAATATAGGCTGAAAGTGAATATGGAACAAAGAGTTAAGGATTCATGGAAGCAAAATCCATCATTGGTTTCTAAGGGAGCTGTCTCTGACTCACAAAACTTTGAGATATCAAGTGTCACTGAGTGCTGGCAGTGTGCCCTTACACTTTTTCTGGTGCTGCTCTTGGTCTCTTTCAGGATACTGGGTTACAACAGCTTTTACCAGCGAAATCTGCTCTTATACTGCTTTGAACAAAAGGAGGCTCATCTGTAGGACAAATCGTGGTGTAAAGATTGTATCAGAGTCTGCAGAGGTGTGTGCATGTACCTGGGTGAAGTCTTTTCACAAGGCAATGGTGGCAACCTCAGGATGTTTCATGTCTCTGCTCCCTGGGAGGACCTGATGGCACAAGCACCAAATAACTCTTTTAATAGTGTTTGAACAGGGTGATTCTCTAATGGGTTGTGATGACCAACACAGCAGCATTTTATGGAGCCTTCTAGAAGGGACACAGTCATGACATAAAGTGAATGGCCAGTGTTTCAGATGTTTTATTTCTGCTCTTCCCAGAAGAACTGGTTATAAATATGCATCGATTCAATATTCTTTCCTGCTTAGACTGCAATTTTATACATTTTTTTTCCTCACGTTTTCTCTTATCCACCAAGTTCAGAGGCTTTAGCCTAACAAATCATCCAGGGCCTTTTATTTTTAGAGTTGCCAAGTCTGGAAACTCCTCATGACTCTAGGAAATGTTTTCTGTGTGTTTATAATCCCCAAACTATGGGGAATTTGCTGTCCTTCAGCAAGCTTTGCAGTAAGCCTGCTATGTAATTCTGGAATATGATCCTGGTTACTCAGGGAACCTCTTCAATTTGGCAGAAGCAGTGCAGCTTGTTCTTTGAACATTAAAACAGTGTTTTTGTGTTTGGAAGGTATTTCTTCACTGCTGATATTTGTTGTGGAAAGAAATCCAAAAGAAAGATTTTCATTTCCTTTCTTCATATTAGACATGGGATATTTAAATTATAGACTCAGATTACAGCAGTGGTCAGACTGTGCTGTGCTATATTAGGAAGATTGTTTTCAGGATGAGCATGTTCCTTTTGAGTACAAGTACTGCCTTAAACCCTTAGGGAAGTTCCCATCAGGATTCACATGGATCAAACAAAATACTGTCATGACCCTTTCCAGGCAATGACAACCACAAATGTTTGGGGGGTTTGGTTATTCTTTGTTTGTTTGTGGTTGGTTTGTTTTTTCCTGAAGTGCTTTGCCAAGCTGTAGAAGCTTCCAAATCTGTCTCTGTTAATGAAGAAGTCAATGGAGGTTGATTATCTTATCCATGCAGTTTGTTTTAATTCAATATATGGTCTTTATTTCTTTGCTCCTGGAGTCAAGGACATCTCTGGCTCCACAGATTGTGGCTTTGCTTTCCTTCCTTCCCTTGTTACCTTTTCTCCTCTGTATCTTATTTCTTTTCCACTCGGTACAGACACAAGCATGTGCTGTGGTTTAATGAATTTGATGGCACTTTGTTAATGATTAATGATGCTGTGGGTTGAAACTAGATAACTCTGGATATAGAGTACTGTCAAACTTTGGTTTAATTTGTACAGTATTTCTATTTTGAATATTTATCTGTGCATTCAAATCCTGTTGATAAGACTCCTACTTAATGCTAAAGAGGTTTTTTGTATCACTGCTATAGGCAATAAAATACCTAAACACATTCAAAGTTTGATTTTTAACTGGCTTTTGAATTACTTGGTGAACTCTTTGCAGAAGGTATTTAATGTTACACATAAGTGTTCTGGATTCTCAAACTCTTGCTGTTATTGAATGTCAAACAATCCCTAACTCCTATAGAGACAGAGCAAGTCTGTGCCAGGGAAAACAGGGCACTTTACCCATTCAGAAAGACTTGGAAAATGGAGTTTCTTGACTGTGCCATCAAAGTCTTGGATAAATTTAACTCTGGTATTGACTGAGGTGAACATCAGATAAAGGATGAAACTATAAGAGCCAGAACTGTGGAAAAAAATTACTGTGCTGAGAGCACATTGTTTAGAGTTCTTGGGATGTAGTTTGATAAGGGATCTCCTAGAGGAGAATGGAGATACTGTTGGTTATCCAGCTGTGGGGAAAACTTGCATTTGTAAGAAAAACCTTTCCTTGACTTGCCTTCTGCTGTGTCTTGTACAGTGACTTCATCCAGTAGGTGTCTTTATGAAAGGTACACCAAGCATATGATATTCATTATATATATCAGCTTTCTACGGACAGGAAGGAGATGCTGCAGGAAGAGAATCTCTCCATGCAGATCCTTTCCTAACCCATCTGCTTCATCCTGCAAACCTCTGAATTAACTTAAGTAAACACCTTGGAATAGTGTGTTGGTTCTACATCAGCTTAAAGTATATTTGTATGTTGTCTCTTGATTTTAAATGGTGAGCAGATGCATTGAATTCATTGAAGGTGCTGCTGCTGAACCTTTATCCAATATTTTTAGGGTAGAAGCATTTCCTTTTAAAATTTAGAGGCAACTAACCATAATTGTTTCCAAACTGCATCACTCCTAGCATCTGATTGTTTCTGTTCAACTGATAATTTAATTAAGAATTGAATGCTATTTGTATAAAATAACCTGAGAAATTAATATATTTAGCAATAATGCTTTAATTAGTAAAATCTATGTTCTTGAGAATAATTATTTTACAATATTTTGAGTTTAATTAAGTTACATTATTCTTCCTTTTACACTATAATAATTAATACATTGCTAATTCTGTTGGCACAGATAGAGGAAACTAATTACTTGAAATTTTTGTGCCTATAATGAGATTAAATTAATTAAGATTGCCATTAGAATGATTTGTACAGAATTTGGGGTAACTATTATTCTGGTCTATTTCCCCAGTTTTAAAAACTTTCTAAGACATTGCATGAACTAAAAAAAAATCACAATTTAATGAAAGCATATTATTGTGTTGGTTTTGGCTGGGGTAGAGTTTATCTTCACAATAGCTGGTATGGGGTTGTGTTTTGGATTTGTGCTGGAAATGGTGTGGATCAGACAGGGATGTTTTTGCTCTCACTGAGCAGAAGTTACACAGAGTCAAGGCCTTTTCTGCTCCTCACCCCATCAGTGAGTGGGCTGGGGATGCACAAGGGTTTTGGAGGGGACACAGCTGGGACAGTTGATTCCAACTGCCCCAGGGGATATCTCAGAGCATGTGGTGTCATGGTCAGCGTGTAAAGCTGGGGGGAAGATGGAGGCAATGGAGAGTGGGGATGGACAGGCACCTCTCATGGGAAGTGGTGAATGAATTCCTTATTTTGCTTTGCTTGCACACATGAAGACTTTGCACACTTTCCTCTTTCTCTCCTTTCATGTTTCTAAGCTCAAAAGAAACGCTGAAAATTAGTTTCCTGATGAGCTAATGATGTGGCAGTGTAGGAGAGAGGGCTCTGCTAGAGTTCAAAGAATCAGAGTACTTGATGTTGGAAGGGACTTAACCTGGATGGTAGCCCAATGCCCACTAGTTTAAAGTAATGAACACTTTTATGATCTGTAGACTACTGGGTTTTTAGATCCATTCCATCAAGTGGAGGAATATAAGTAAGGGAATACAGTTCTCTCCACACAATGCCAACATTTTTTTCTTTAATTGTGTTGGAGCAGAAGGGGTCAATGGATTCTCACACGGACTGTTAGTCACTCTGTAACAGTGAGACTGTCAGCCTGTAAGGTTTGCTATTTTTACCTTTAAAATAGGCAACTGTAGGTGAAATTATACCATTTTCCCATTTCCCTCTCACTTTTAAATCTTAAATTTATTAAGCATCATGCATTTCAACTGGTATGGAGCTTCAGCACTGATGTGGTTTGACGCATTAACCTCTTTTTCAGTAACTTGGGTGCATGTTCAGTTTGGTCAGTAATAGCAGTGTGTTGATCCTCATCCTTTGTCCCAAAAGATTTCCCATGTGTGCATTCACACACACACAGAGCTGAAAAATAAGCAGTTTTCAGTGCAATTTCTAAGTGATTAGATCTTCTATTAGGTTTAGAGCCTGGAAAAGGCAAGGAGAAACAGGCAAAGACCAGGGTACATGAACATGGCTGTGTGTGATCCACTGCTGCCTCAGTTACTTATTGCTGTCCTGCCTTTCATTCCAGGCTTCTCTTTTTAGACTCCTACTCTCATATTTGCCTTTATAACCATCCAACCATTGGATGGTTTGGTTGCTAAAGGTGCTTTTCCTCTCAATTTCAACTCGACTAAGAAGCAAGACAGAGTAGAGATTGTGGTTACTTAGTTCCTGCTCTCACTGTGCCTCACATACAAGAATAAATATTTTGGTAGCATAGCACAAAACTTTCCAGACTGTGAGGAAAGGTTTTGCTCATTTCAGCATTCTTGTTTTGATGTCTCACAGTGGAACTTCTTTAAGAGATGAACTGAGGAAAGTTCAGGGAAGTTATCACATTACTTCAGGTACCAAAGCAGTTTTAAGTGCTTAAAGTCTTTAAAGCATGGTATGAGGACAAGGTAGGGGAGGGATGTTCTTTCTCTTCTCCCTCAAAGCCAGTTGTCCTTTTACTTGCTACTTTCCATCACAGGGATGCTGCAATATATCCTTGAGGAGATTCCTACATCTGGAGTGCCTGACTGTGAAACAGAATTCCAGTTTGCAGGCTGTAAAGATTTTTAGGTACTGCCAGGCCTCTCGAAATGCCAGGCAGGAAAAGCTGGCACAGGCTTGTAAGCCCTGAGCTGAAGAGTCACCTCTGGCAGGGGCATCATTAGATGATGTTGCCACAAGTCAATGCAGAGTTCAAGTCTTTTGGTCAGTAGGAACAGGAGGTGCTGTGGATATTTATACATTGATTAACAGCAGTGCTCTCTGCATTAAACATTCTTGGCTGGATCTCCAGAGGGCATGGCCCATGTTATGGATGGGATCTCATCCTGCCTTTATTTTAACAGGCTCCTAATGTAGACATTGGGTAGAAACCTGTGTTGATCAATAAAACATTCTGAAGACTTTTCTTGTTGACATGGGGATTAGAGAGCTTTACTAACTGGGTCAGGTGAAATACTAATGAGTTTGTTACCTTTTAGAGGACTGAGATTGTTTGATTATGTGACTAGAAGTCATCATTACTGTGAAGGGTTTTGTGAAGCCTAATGAGTAAACTTTTGTGACATTACTCAACTCTATTTTTGTATTAAATTCTTGCAGGAGGATTGTTTTAGGGAGTTTCTTAGTTCCTGTTGTTCTGAGTGTTTATTTGTTTTGTTTATTTTCTTACTATTTGCTCTAGTCTTTATTAAATAACCATGAATGGACATGAACAAAAACACCCTGAACATTTTAAAAAGAAGTTTTTAATGGCAAAACTTCTAAACTTATCTATATTCTTTCTGTATCTATAAATATACCTGGTTATTGTTATTTCTAATTATCCAAGCATCCCTAGATAATTTTTAAATATGTAATTGTATAATTTAAAACTTCAGTGTTCTCAAAGAATATCTAAAGAACGTTTTGAACCGGTTGAGCTGCATCCCACCATAATCTCTATTATACAAGAGTGAAAAATAAGGGAATAACAAAGGTGAGGGAATAATTTTTTGTTCATAAAATGTGTCAGTTGAGAAGAATGTTACACTTCCTTCTTACCTTGAATAACTGGTAATATCCAACCAGTGTTCATCACTTGATTTTTGTGATTGTAATAAAAGAAATACCAGGTAGTGTTACAATTTAAAAAGACTTGGATGCTGCACTTGGGCACTTTTCCTTCTGACTCTATTCTTTACAGCACATGTGGTAATTTCACGCTTTCTGGCACAAATTTAATGGGTTTCTGAATACCAGAATAGGTACCCATTTCTCAGTTCTGTCCCTTGTGTGATATGGACTGTTTACACACAAAGAACCCATTTTTGAACAGGGAGTATCTTTTGCCCATAACACTTTGCACATTGAACTGTCTGGGAGTTCTCACTGTTACATGTGGCATAGACCATCTTAGAGTTTCTTTAGTGAATTGCCTAGAAGAAGAGAAAAAGCAGGAGTATTTGCATTGAATAGTTTCCAGGAAGTGCATTTTGTTCCCTGATTTCCCATTTCTAATGGGGTGGCCATATAGATTTATGTTGCTGCACTATAAAATGACATTTCTAAGACTTCATTATCTGAAAAGAACTGTGATTCATGCTGGCAGTTCATGGAGAAATGTAAAGCAGAGGAGAGGGATGAGCTCTTAGGTTGCTGATGGCTCTTCAGTGTTCTACTTATTACATAGAACTGCACTTCTGTCCTTTCTTTTGGCACCACATTCTGCAGGTCTGTAAACCCTCAATAGCAACAGGTGAGTCTGGAAATCATATTTTGGTATCCCTCTAAATGCTTCTTTTATAAGAGATATGTGTTCAATATTTGTCCTCCATCAGCAGCAAATAATACAGAGGTGCTTGGGAAATAAAACTAAATTATATGATGATTCTGTCACTTTTCAGTGGGGATTCAGTTACACATGAATTGGTAGAATTAAAAAAAATAGTCAAGACCCTCCTTTTCAACATTTTGCCTATCCTTCTACCCACTCAAAACCTCTGGTAGAAAAATGTAACATACTTTCCTCTGTATTTAGATGCTGTCGGGGATCTAAAAGGATCCACAACTGGCACTACCTTATCCTGCTCATTAAATATGTCCTTTCAAACAGCAGAGAATTCCTACTTACTACTGTCTTTGTAACTAACATAAAACATGCCAAAATGTCATCAGAAAGTTAGTATTGTTATAAAATCCAGCTTATTTAGAAGCTAAACATTTATATAAATTATTGAAATACCCTCCACAGTTGCATCGATGGTAAGAATTTAGAGCTAAGGTGGGTCTTTTTTATTTTTAAAGAGTTTCATTGTGCTAAGAGTCACTTCCCACTGGATGGCACTATTTAATAAATTATATTGGGGAAAGTGATTGTTACAGCACACAAACTTCAGCTTTAGAGGACATTAGAGAAGTGACATTTCGAATTGCTAAATGTATTCTGTCTTTCATCTTTTTCTAAAGGAGAGCCCAAAACATGCTGATCCAATGAGCACTGAAATGACCACTGAGGCTGCTGTGGCAGCACATGGTTTATACTCGACTCAGTAACTGGTACCACAGATCTGCCAAACAAAGGATTTTATATTTTACCAAAGTTCTGATCCTGACCTTTTCAAAATATTATAGTTTTTAAAAGCATAAATGTTCTCTTTTTTTCTTCCATCAGGAAAAACTGGTTTTAATACGGGCTTGACAGTCACACATGGTGTTGAGGTCTGTTTCTATTTTGCTGTTTGTTAATACAATTTATATCAGCAGTTGCCATTCAGGAAGTTATCAGGGTTCTTTTGTTTCCATTTTCATATGCAGGACCTTAACAGCAAAGCTGGTGTACAACCTTGGACAATTCACAGCAGAAAGACTCCAGATAAAAATGAATGAACTCAGTTTCTTTTGCGAGAATGCTGGAATTCTCATTTCCAGTTTTTGAAAGCTGATTGAAAGAAGAACTTAGTCCATAAATAGACAAGACTGAACTTTGTCTATAAAAATAAAATAAGAGTTTTATGGATAATTCAGGGGCATGTTAAGCTTCATTTCCAGGCAGCCAAGAAATGAACAGTTAGTAATGGAATTAAAGAAAGGCAACTATCCCAGAACAATAATACATCTGGGATGTGCAGAAATACAGGGGGCATGATGATAGGACAGGCTCTGCTTCCTTTCCTTGCCCAACTGGTGCTATGGACACAAAATTTCTGCTAAGGATGTTAAGCATTTCTACAGAAACAAAGGCTTCTGTTTTCAGAGTGGTGAAGTTACAAATAACGAGGATGTAGCCTCATGTCTGCTGTTAACATGTACTACTTTGCTGTGCTCTCTATCAGGTGATCACAGTACAAGCTCTGTATCTATAACAACAGACTCTCCCTGGAGCTGTGAATTTTGTTGAGAACCTGTTCCTGAACCTGTCCAGTGTTTCTGTCCATGGATTCAGCACACTGTGTGTTGTACCAATGGTGTTCCTTGGTGCAAAGGAAAGTAACTGAACAAATCACAGTCTGACATGTTTCATTTTTCCAATCTACAGAAGGAGCTTGAGTCTCTCTTCAACAATTTCTGCATTGTTGTGTTTTGCATGTGACAAAAGGAGAAGAGCACTCCTAGAGAGAAATTATGTCATCAGCTCTGTGAAACAACTTATAAGCATATATGTTTCCATCCTCTGCAGGTAATGGGAGCACAGGCATTGAAACTGGAGGTGAAGCACAGTATCCAACATGGTATAGTAAGAAATGAGACTCAGAGCTGGCTTAGTTTTCATCATTGTTTTGTTTCCTTACTCTCAGAACAGACTGTGCTGTTTTCTTTATACTTCTTACCTTCTGATTTTGGAACCTGGCAGGATAAAACAGGTGACCTTTAAAAAGCCCAAAGCTGTTCTCCAAGCATCTGTTATGAGCCTGAAGGCTCTTGGACTCTGCATCTGCAGTGAAGTCACTTTTCTTGTTATTAAACCAGTGCTACATTTACAGTGTGGGCTACTTACATCACCTGGCATTTTAACATCCCTTTGAGAGGCATCATGGCCTGCTCAATCTGTGTGTTATTTCTGATAAAGTGAGTTCAACTCCAGTTTCTTCTTATAACCACTGCTAACTCTGTTCAGAAAGGGGAAAAAGAAAAAAAAAATGATAAAGTCCTTGCTCAAACACTAAATAAGCTTACAGAATATTTATTCAGCACTTTGTCTATGGAATTTCAACCTCAGCTGAAGCTTCTCTATGATTCTTTGGCACAACTCATTCTGTTTTCATTAAAATTAGGAGAAAAATATATTAATATCTGTTTACAGTGAAGAAAGAAAATGAAACACCTAATGTTTAATGAGGTTAGCAAAGTAGACCTGTTTTAACAAGAAAGACAGATTTAGAAGGACCTCTTGCAGAATATCTGTAGCCCCATGAAAAGTGGGTTTGTCCTGCCTTCCAAATAAAGGGAAATGGAAGGATATTCAGTCCAAGACAGCTGCCAATAGAGCTGTTTCCTGGAAATACCCTGTGGGGAGAGGCTGGGTGGTACTGAGGGACACTGGTATCTAATTTATGAATCCTTGCAGAGTCAAGGACTTCAGTACTAAAAACTACCTAATTTATTCCATAATTTAAACTGTGTTTGGAAAAAACTTGTCAACTTGGGCAAAATGCAGACAGCTTGGAAATGGAATTTGCGGAGGTCTTATGCATCTAAAATATGGGTTTCAGGTCATGTAATTTCCTCCTTTGTATAAACTCTATTTTTTAAATTTTGTGTATGTAAATATATTTGTTTTTAGGTACCCCATGTATAGCCACTGCTCCATAACATATTTATAACTCCCTGAGTGTTGCAAATGTGGTTATAGTTAAGTGAAGGCTACGATTTTTATAGAATATACTTCTTAAAAATGGCATAAATTCACAATAATGCATCATTTTCTACAGAAACTATGATTAGTTTGTTGTTAGAAATTTCTTCTCAAATACTGCCAGAAGTCAGCAAGATTTGGGAAATAGAATAGTTCTAATCAGTTTTGTAGTAGCATGTATGTAACAAGTGTTAGATGCTGAAGTTTATTATTCTATACTAGTTCAGCCCAGAAGTGTTGTTTAAATCTTAAATAGATACTAAAGAATAGATACTAATAATTATAGCTTTGTTGAACTTAATTTAATAAAAAACCCAGATAATCCTGTAGAAATTGGCTGTTTTTGGAATGAGTGAGTTAATATTTATCTTTCTAATTTCTTTTGCTTCTGGCTACTCAAAGCAGTCTGGCAGTTCATCTCCTGGGGGTAGAAATACAACAAATTCAGCTTATTTAAATTTTGAGTGGAAATATGACAAAACATTCTCAAGCTCATGGGACCTATAGAATAGATTCCTTAAAATCTATTAAAGGTAAACCCATCAAAATGTGATTTAAAGTCTATGTAGTTTCAAAGTATTGTTTTTAATTGTAGGTTTTAAAATGTAAAAGCTCCATGTCATTATGAAATCCCATGTTTAAAAAGTCTAATTGACTGAAGTAGGAGTGATTTTTCTTAAAGGAGGAACATGGATGATCTGTCCTTATTCGTAATGGATTGACTCCAGAATCATCATATTGGGTGGGTGTTTGTGGCATCCACAGGACAGAAGAACAGGTTATCTAGATTCTTTACCATACCCTTACCATAATTTCCTGCAACCATTCTTACACTGCAATGGCTACTTTAATGAAGGCAACTTAAAATGTTACAAAGTGTTCTCCTACCCAGAGAGCTTCATAAATCCTATCTGTTTTATGATTAATCTTTGATTCATTCCTTGCAGAAATACCACTGTGATTAGCACAGGAGAGAAATAGGCTGGTTGGGTTATATTGTTTAAGAAAATATCTCTAACAGTTTGATACAACTGAGGGACACTCTTCCAAATCGTGGCATATCCCCTGCAACCAACCCTTCATTCTCATCTTCAAGGCCAGGTTGGACAGGGCTTGGAGCAACCTCGTCCAGTGGGAGGTGTTCCTGTCCATTCTTTCAAAGCATTGATTTCTGTTTGTTTTCTTTGACCTGTTTATAGTGTAGTTTTGGCCTTTGTTCTTTGTGCCATCACTGACAACTGGCTCTCAAATACAAATCCCCAACTTCAGCTCAGTCACTCCTTTGGACCACATTTGTGGCAATAGCAAAAGGAAAGTTCTTGAAAGTTGTAGGAGTTTTTAATGTACTAACAGTGACATTCTGCTACACTGCTTCTTTTAAATATTAATTTCTGGATTTCCTGAAGATCAGTACTGATCTTCCTGGAATACAGCAAGAATTAAGTGCCTTCTCAAACAGAGCTGGGGATTGGAGATGGAAAAGGCTTAGCAAGGCATTTGCTATCCAAACCACTGCTTTTTCCACATAGTTATTCAGAAATGTACTCCTCTAGAATTTCAGAGAAATACTTTTTCTTCAGTGGATTCTGCTGGAGTAAATCTGTAAAAAGCTCAAGTCTAAATCAGCTGTAACTTTGAGTCTGTCTTTGTGGAATAGGCAGTTATTGATTATCTATACATCAGGTAAGTCTCTCTCTAATGCCAGGAAGTAATTTTATTATGTCTCAAAGCATGAATTTAAGAAGTTATTAAAAGTGTATTCAATACTGTGGTGAATGATCTGTCTAGGTACTACTCTGTCTTAATAAGAACTTTGTTCAAATATCTCGTGCTGTGGAATTTTAAGTACAGTATAGTACAATTTCTTTTTCTTGTGTTTTCTAATTCCATTGGGTGACTTTAGAACATTATGAAGACATTGATCTATGAATTTTCTTTGTGTAGTGTTTCAAAACCATTTCATACATGTCTGTTTTGGTCACATACATGACTTCTTATTTTTCCAGTTTGTGCTCTTGGAGTGTGATGTGTTCTACACATTTTAGAAGAAATCACCATGGGACTGTAGGGCAATTCCTTTCAGACTGGTGGCTGCTGCAAACCTAAACACAGATCAAAAAAATCCTATCAGGAATGTAATCTTTCTGAGATCTGACAGAAATTCAGTCGATATTCTTGGCTATCGACTTCAATGATACATTCTTTGGTTTAAATTATCAGCAACTCTTTAGTGCATAACAAAGTCAAATGTTCCCTGAAGTGATTAAAATGCAAATCTTCTGAAAAATTTGAGAAATAATTTTGAAGAAAAATACTGTAGCATTTCATTGAGTCCCTTAAAACTGGTTTCCATGGTGTTTTGAATCTGGTTTGACACCTCTATTTTTAATATCCATTCCAGAAGATCTATTTTCTTACTTCCATCGTGTTGGAGGATAATTTTGTCCTTGCTAACTGTAATCTTGGCGGATGTACAGCCTAACAGGAATTGTCTGCTTTACTGCATACAAAAGATAGAATAATTTCTTCGTGTTTACCGCTTCTATTTAGGAAAAGCTCTAACCCAATGGCTGTATTTTCAGCTCCCTGAAGTCAGTGATCTCACCTGCAGATGCCAAACAAGCAGTGCCATGTGAGCCCAACAGAAATATTTCCTGATGTTTGTGCTAACAGAGCTACTGTCACATAGGAATGATTTGTAGAAAATATGGACACCACAAATATTACCAACTTGTCAGTTGTTTAATTTACGTTAATTTTCCCTGCTGAGCAACATATAAATATTCATGGTGCTATCAGATTAGTTTACATTTTGAGAAGTTACCAAGAGGAGAGAGAAATTTGGCATAAATATTTTATTTCTTCTAAGTATGCAGTTCCTTTGAATCCCTGATGATAGTCACAGTCACATTAGGAGAAGACAAACTTTTATAAAAAGTTTAATTGGTGGGAATAATGACTAGTGAGTTTGAAAAGTATTTATTATGTAACTCTTTGTGAAATTATTGGAATTTTTATCTCATAGGTCTTTTTCTTCTTTTCATGTGTTTGATCAATATGGGTTGAACTATGGCTAAACTTTGAAGAAAACAAATGAGTTAGTAATTAGATGATCATTGCCACTGGTTTATATTGCTGAGAACTATTCTAGGGATACTCATTTTTCATACTTTGGAAAGAAACACTGAGCAGGGGAAAGTTACAGAAGTAAAACACAATTAACCCAGTGAAGGGGAGAAGTGGCATTGATTTCTAGTTAAACCTGTTGAAGATTGCTTCCATTATTTTAACTGTTATTTGGCAAGAAATTTCTTAACCTTTTATTTTATTGGAATTTTTAATTGCTTTAATTATTGTTATTTTAATAAGGACTTAGAAACAGGATTAGAGACAATTAATATTTGACAGATGGATGTTGTTGTGATCAGTATGCAAGAAATAGCTGGGCAGATGAAGAGAGTCTTGTCACACTTAAGCTTCTGTATGGCCTCACTTTGCATAAACAGATAGAAAACATGAGAAATCTCCCAGGAAGCTTGCTGAGGTAAGACATTATTCCTTGCCAAGAAACACCACTGATATTTTATAATTACAGTACAAAGCTTGGTCATGTCACACTGTGACAGACACTTTGTCATCATCCCAGCCATTACTATTAATGTGGCTCTGAATGCAGCATAAAATACAAAGCTTTAGCTCTGACTGGTTTTGATCTGACACCAGGTTTGGGATGGTATAAATGAATTTTGTATTACTGTTGTATCTGTGCTCAACACTCCCCAACACCCAGGCAGTAACAGTGATGCTGCTTGGCTTCCTTTTTCCTTTAAGAAACAGTACAGTGTTTTCTTCTGCCACCTTAATGTTGTGAAGACCTTCCCCTGACTTTTGGGAGAAACGGATTGTTATTACAGTAATTGGATAGTCTATGACAACTTGCTATAATTTCTTTATTAATAATGTTTCTTAATATGGAAAAAATGACATCTTTTTGTGTTTGAATTCAGCTGCCCTGACAAAGTTAATTGCTCCTCGAGCTGCCATCCTGGGATGTGCTGGGAGTGTGAAAAAGAACAACTGCTGACTTCAGGAACTTATTTTCCCAGCAATTTAACATTTTTCACATAATTAGCCTTGGTGTTCTTCTTAGATTAACAGATCTACTAAAAACATTGTGCTTTAAAAGCTGCAAACTGAGAAAAACATAATGCACATTCAAAGGGTGCCAGCTCGTTACGCTGACAGGTTTGGGAAGTACAGCACAGTTAACCTTTCACCTCCACAAATGCTTAAATACATTTCAAATACAGTTGTGATCATATAGTTTAAGTTTATAGATTTGTGGTTTGCTCGACTAATAGAGTAATCTCCTGAAATGAGCTGATTATTTTGATTGCAATCAGATCCTTTGTAAAGAGAAATTATGATTGGTCTGTATCATTCACTTCATTAACTCGAAATCTGAGGAAGAAGAGAACACCCCATAAATATATACACACACAGAAACAAATATATAAAGATATAGAATAGTTTTCTTCATCAATCCAAATAATGCTTTGAAAGTGGTGTGGCTGCCAGTCAGGGAGTACAGCCAAAATAATCACAACCAAGACCTGCATGTCAGGTCAGTAAAGAGCCCAAGGACTTTCTGCTTGGAATGACAAAAATCCTGAAGACAGGGCTTTATAACCTTTTTTAGTTTTTCTTGTATAACTTTCCAAATCCTCAAGAATTACAGTGTATTATGCAGGGGAATGCACAGATTAATGTTCTCTTTCAAAGCCCCTGCAGTCCCTGCAAAGCATTCTGGAGCTGTAAGGGGAGATTGATCGAGAAACCTAATGTAAAATAAAGTGAATGGAACTATTCTGAACTTCAGTAATCAGATTTTGGAAATAACAAGCATCAGTTGATTTGATCAGTGAGAAGTTAGAGCAATCAGAAAAGCAGGAGGGTTAATAGCAAAACTAGAGGAGAGCATGTACCTGGAGATGGCAGAGGGAGGGATCTGTGTTCAAAAGGACATGTCAAGAACCAGATTTTGTTATAACACAGATGTTTTAAAATTCGTGTCTGCAAGTCTTAACCAATTTTCCTTGGTGGAAATCTGGATTTTGAAGTAATACAAGAGTGGTTAGCAAACCCCACAGGTTTCAGGGGATGTTTACATAGATTATAAGATGCTAATTTTATCAGCCAAATGGAAAATGTAATATAAACCAGTATGAACACAGTTATTTACCTTGAAGGAGATGGGCTGGAGCAGCCCATAGACCTTATTAACCTTAATTATAAGCCCTTGGGGTGCCGTAAATTCTTAGTCCATTAAGTATAAAATGCTAATCTGCAGGGGCTGTAGACTCATCATGTGCAAAATTATTTGAAAATGCAAATGGGAGTTAGAAGAGAAACATCCATCCATGTCTGATTAATTCCTCACTCTTCTCTCTCAGTGGAGATGCAATCCCTGGTGTCTGCCAGCAGCTCCTTTGGTCCAGGAGCTGCTTCTTGGACTGCTCTGAGGGGGCACATGGAAGGGAAACTTCAGCCCATTCACCACAAGGAACGTGCAGAACAGTGTCTTGGTGAAACTTCACCCTGAGGAGAGTAGCAAAGGACTTTGGAATCATTTAGAATCAGAATGGTTTGGGTTGGAGGGAACCTTAAATATCATCTCATTCCAGCTCCATGCAGGGACACCTTCCCCTGTCCCAGGTTGCTCCGAGCCCCATCCAAACTGGCCTTGGACACTTCCAGGGATGAGGAGTCCACAATTCTCTGGGCAATTTCTCTTAATTTGTAGAACATGATTTATTCTCTGTGTCCTGCACATCTCCTTGTGTCTATGGCTGTTTAAAACGACTCAGTGCTACCTGGCTGTATTTTAAAACTCCTCAAAAAGCAATTAATTTGTGATATTCATTTTCCCATTCTATATTTGGCTTCCTCAGTGTGTTCTGTTGTAAAGTTTGCTTGTTTTAGTAATGCAAACTGAAAATACGACATGAAAAATAACTACAAAAGGAAAAAGAAAGCACAGACACCTTTCTCATACTGAAGCACCGAAGTGTTGAAAAATTTTTAGTCTATTTTGTCACAGGGTTTCTATGAGATGAATTTTATTGACTTGTGAATGCTTCCCCTATGAGAAATTCTGAGATTAAGACTACTGTCATGGGCTGTTAGTTCTTAGTTTATGGAAACTGGCTCTGTTTATTGATATAAATGGATTTCAAGCTTTCTAAATATGAAAATATACAAATGGACTATATATCTTCACTGGTACTGACCTTACTTTGATAAAGGGTTTGAAAAACTCTTTGACAAATGCTGGTTGTCATTTTCTTTCATTTCTGTTGGCTTTTTGGCTAAAGTGTCTTCAATAGGCAAAGATTCCTGGATAATAAATTTCAGTGATTTGATATTTTTCTGTTAAGGTGAGAAAAGAAAAAAAGTCCCCAGTGAAATCAAGATTTATTTCTTATAGGCCTGACAAGCTATGATTTCCTCAGCAGTTGGTTACTCTGGTACAACTAATTTAAAAAAATAACCAGGAATTGTGAATAGGAGGAATAAATTTTGTGTGAAAATAGACTGTATTGTCAGGGTTTTACAGCTGGAGAATATGTATAATTATTCAGTGGCTATTTCTTCCTTTGAGAAAATGAGATAGAAAAATAGGATGAGTAACTTTACAGAAAATATTTTCCATTTGAAGAGAGTGCAATTCATACAAAATTAGGAAGGACAGGAAAATTGTATCAAATAATACAACAGCTTAATGATGCAACAATATTGGGGCTTTTCTGCAAATATTTACACATTTTGATAACTTTAGGTGTCTTTTGGATTGCTCACTGTTCTTAAACACATCCATTTATGAGTGTATGTATGTGAGTTTTAATAAGATCTGTGAGACAAGATGACTGACATTCTCCTCTTGCCTTTTTTTTTCCCCCCCTCTTAGAAAAGCATCATTTAGGTCCGTGCTACAAGAAATCAGTGTACCTGTGCTGTACATCTCATAATGAGTTTACTAAATGTGAGAACTTGGGTTTGCTTCTCAACCACTGGATTCATTCTGCCTGTTTGGATATACATTTGATAATCATGTGGCCTATATTATTGGTATGTTTCCTGTCCTGTGAGTCAAACCTCTGTTTATCCCTGGTTTAAAAGCATCTCTAAAATTCTCGTTATATTTTGAAAGAAATTGTACAAGAGACAAATTGTGCTTTGCATTTCTAACTTTCACAAGCACTCTGCTGCAGAGATAATTTTATTGTATTTCTTCAGCAGCACAATTATCACACTGAGTTTTCCTAAAATTTGCTTCTAAAACAACCATTTCTTTTGCAATTAAAATTAGCATTGAAACAATGCGAGTGATTTAATGCTGAGGTTGCCTTGATTCCACTTGAATAAAAATGTTCAGTTTGTACCTATTTTAAATTTCCAGTTCCCATCATATTTTCCATAGAACAGCCATTTCCTATCCAGTGCTGGTCATATCTATGAGTTCATCCATTCTCAAAGATGCCCTTGTGTGATTTCATCCCTCTGTAATAGTGGATTTCATCTGATATCGCAGTTTTTAGGAATAAGTTGCAGGATGTTTTGCTTAGAGCCAGACTGTGACTTTGCACATTCCGGAGCTGGAGGTTGAAGATGATTTCCAGGCTCCCTTCCAATGACCAGTCCTGTGATTTGTGATGCCCTTGGGAGTCCTTCAGTCTGTAGCTTGTTCCAGCAGGGAATTGCTGCTCCACATTCCTGCAGCTTGGTTGTGTTTGCAGCTGCAGTTCAAGGCCTGACCATTCCTGACCCAAATCCTTTATTCACCTTTTGGTTTGAGCAAAGAGAAGTCTAGAACACAGGAATAGTGATAACAGCTGAGAACAAAGGCCTGCCCAGCTAGTGCTCTATCTTAGCTGTGACTCTGCACAAGTGGAAGAGAAGGAAGGTGCAAATCCTTTTTCCAAATATTCTTTAAAGCCTGGAATTATCTTCCATTCAAAGATCTTGAGCTAATTGTTCTACTTAGGGAGTATCTTGCCATGAATTTTCCTGCCATCTTATTGAAATATTTTGCCATTAGATGAGAAAATTAAAAAAAAAAAAAAGTAAAATAAAAGGATATTTTATTTTTTAGTTGATAAGACTATAAATATCCATAATGCCACTGGAGGTCTATCTCTCCTCACTTTAGGAAAACACACAGAGAAAAGTAACTTAATGAACCTGCTGTTTTTCAGTTCAAATGTTTGGCTGTATTTCATGTGTCAGTAATAAAGTTATAGAGATGCCTTGAGCAGTCACAGATGAACTAGAGGGATTGCTCTCCTAATCCATGGAGATAAAGGGTAGCTGAAGTGCTGTGTGGTGTCCTTGCTTTGGAGAGCAAGGGCAGCCAAACTTCTTTGCTCTCTCCTCCCCCAGAGTGCCTTCAGCTGTGGAAGCTCTTGGGTTTTGTGCTCTCAGTCACAACCAGATTTGGGAAGAGTCGTTGCCATTTTATCTTATTAGCCCAAAATTAATACTCTGAAGAGTGTAAAACACTCCTTTCCACAACCAGTGTTACAAATATATGTTCCAAACACAACGTACAGAAGGTAATTTTGGTTATGCACTGTAAGCAGTTGGATATCAAAGGTTATGTTTAACTTTAGACAAATCTTCTTTTAATACATTAAAATTTTAGAAAGCACATTTTTCTTGCTGCTATATGATATTAGAGATAACTTTTTTTTTCCCCTTACTAATTGGTCTCCATAAGAGTTACAACAATCTCATGTGAGTTTTGGAATTACAATACTTTTGTCTTCTGGGAATATTCTTTAGAGCTGTTCTTCAGGGCAGTAGAAATTGTGAGGGATTAATTAAGCATGAACTATGTACAGGCCACATGCTGACAGTGTCTAACTATGAATACTAGAGGAACTGCAGTAATATAATAGTTGAGGACACTTGATAGCACTATAGCCTGGAAATTGTTAGTGGAATACAACTTTATACTATTACATGTTTTTACTTTCTTAATAGTTCCATTGCCATCTACTTTGCTCAGCCTCGTGTTGATTTTAAATTGTTAGTACATGTATAATCTAGTAAAGAAATCAATAAAAATTGCTTGTTTTCCATCAATTTGAACAGAAAAAAAAATATGACAAAGATTAGAACAGCAGAACCACTTAATCTCAGGATACTTAAAAGCTTTCTCTCTTCTTGGCAGTTACAGGAGTCTGTCATTGGTGTTTGAGGTGAGTGAAACCTTTGAATCTCCTTAAGTGTAACTCTGATGGAGTCCCAGCTGAAATGCTCACCCTTCAAGTTCAGCAGCATTTTGGGCTGTTTTCTTGACCCTGTTAAGTTGTCGTTTTCCCACTGGCAGAGCCTGCAGTGGTGATTTTTTGCATCACTATTTTTTCTGGGTGTTCGCAGACAGATGTTCATAATTCCCAAAGTTTGTTGGCAGTTAGCACAGATGATTTTGTCATGGGAACACATTTTCAGATAAGCAGGCACTGAATCATTATGGTCCTTAAAGGCAATTACTTAAAAAAGTAATTAGACTGAGAGTCACAGTACTTTCATTTCCCAATTATAATCAAAATGAGAGTGACTCAGACATTTTGCTTTTCTAGGAGTAATGACTATGAAGTCAGCTTGTGGAGGATTGAAAGAGTTGAGTTTTTGCAAATATTTAGAATTAGCATGTGTTTATTAGTATGTTAGATCTAGTTTGGTAATTAATTGTGTAAATAAAAAGCAACAGCAGCAACAAAAGCTGGACTAGAAGTGAGTGGAACGTGCAGAATTTTTATACCAATTTATTACTGCACATTTTTGGATTCCACTTCTGCATAGGTGGGAAGAAGGAGGTAAAATCAAAACACTGCCGGGATAAAAATTCTTGGGTAAACTCCATGGGATTGTCATATTGTCTAAAGTGAGCTTGTTTATTCTCAGCTGGAGTAGCTGTGAGTATGTCATGACTCAGTTCCTCCAGTTCATCACCCACTGCAGTCTGGTTGCTGCTCTGGGTCTGTAGTTACCACAAACAGCATTCAACCAACACAAACTCTACACGTGAAATAGTGAGCTGATACATTTGTTTCTTCTACTTACATTTCAAATTGGCTGTCTGATTTAAACATGCCGTTCTGGGGTTTGGTGGGGGGCTTTTGTTGTTTTTGTTGTGTTTGTTTGAGGTGTTGTTGCTGACAATTTTGAGAAATTGCCAGGCTTTTTTTTTTTTTTTTTTTTTTTTTTTTTTTTTTTTTTTGTATAGGAAATTTCCAAAGTGTTAGTATTTTATTAATTTCTATTAGAGGCGACTTGATTGTATTTTTTACCAGAGAGAAGGGGAGACTCATTCAGTTATAACCATCAAGGTGTGTTTTTCTCTGATGCAGTGGCCTGTTATCTCCTTAAATGCTTCTGTTTAGTGATCATGACTAAACTTTTATAAACGTCTGAGACAGAATAAATAGGATTTTTATCCAAGTATGCTGGAAGCCTTTTCCCATCCAACTTCTGTAAGTTCATTTGGAAAGGAGCCTTGTGGTGCTACGCTGTGACTCATCAGTATTTTTCCATATTGAAATACTGGTTTTCTGCACTTTATTTCTGTAAAGGGAGCAATACTTCGGTCTTGAATGACTCTTTCTGTACTTGATGGAGCTGTAGTATAAGTCATGCTCCAGATCCCTGAATATGCAGAAGAGAATCTCTACAACAACTAATAATGTATCTCTGTCATTTGTCTGTCTTAATTCCATTAGGAAAGAAATTAATTCTTAAGCTTTGGAGTCTGGTTTACAGAACAGGGACCCCCAAAGTGACACATCAATCATATAAGAACAGACAAACTGAGTCATCATTTCTTGCCACTGTCCTGAAGCATTTGGGGAAGCAGGTGTTGAGCTAGAGAAAAATAGTGGATTAGGAAAATGATTCTGTGATGGGACTCCATCAGAGGCTGAAGCTGATGGCAAGGTTTTGACCAATAAATGCTGGCATTTAAGTGTGGTTTTGCCTTTAAGAAGTAAGAATCCTTGAGATGTCTTTGCTTTTAGAAACTGTAATAACCCTCCAAATGCGATTTGTACTTTAAAAGCTTATTTACAGAAGACAGACCACTGCTAATGACATTTGCATGGAAATTTCCCAAATGAATATTTATAAATATGAATTCAGTACAGTGTGAGTGTATGTGTACACAGATGTATGGGTTTTGTTGAACTCAGCACAACTGACAAATCTCTCAGGGAAACACCAAACAGCTTGTTCTACATACAGATGTTCCTTTGGCATCTTATTATAAAGACTTGAAAACATACTGTTTTACTGGCAATAAAGCAGCAATAATGTCTTAATAGAATCTGAAGGAATAACTAAGCACTTGAAATGCCTGAAATAAAGGGATAATTGAAGTAGCTTTGGGTTTAAGCCTCAGTAATTTCTTGCTTTATAATAACTCAGGTGACTGTATATCTAATGAAACACAGTAAAGTAAGAGCATATTATTGATTGAGAATTTAAACATTTGCTTGTATCCATAGTGTCTCTGTGATACACGTCATTGTAATGGAAGAAACAAATCATTTAAATTATATCTCATTATGCTTAGTACAAGCCAGTAACTCACTTGTACAGAGACTTTTCTAAAACTTTGCAAAAATTTTGATGAGTATGTTGCAAACTAATTTCCCAAATAATTTGTACTCACGGTTTTCTTGTTAAAGTGTGATCATTTAAATTGTCAGGATTATTTATTTCAAATGCTCTAAGCTCTACAGCTAGATTTCTATAGTAATTCTTAAAAATAAGGTTGATTTTATTGTTCTGAGTTTCATAACCTTTCTGGTTTGTCTCCTAAGTGTTTCTCTGTAGATGCAGGCCCTTCAAGTATTCCAAGGAAGGAAGGCAGTTTCCACCCCACTTCAAGAACTGACAGATGGTGTTTAAAGAAAAGCTGTGAGTGTGATATGAATAAGCAGCTTGATTTCCAACGCTGAGAACCAATTTTATGCCTTTAGATGCTTTGGAAATATAATGGGTTGTAGTGGGAGCTCTGAAGATGCCTTGTCATGGTCTTCTGGTCAAAATGTAGGTAACATCATCATAAATGGAAGTCTGCATTTAAAATTTGTATTGTGGGCATTTAAACTTATTCTGCTGCAGTATAGAGAAAAGAAGGATATATTAATTAATTAATATGGCAGGAGCTCCTTTGTTAGCATCAGCTTTTGGAGTCTGTGCTGCTGGCAGGTGACAGAGGGCACAGAGCTCTGTGTGCCCTGACAGCAGAACAGCCACAGCCAACAGGAGCAGAAAGCTCCATCAACCCGACTTCTATGGAAGACTTTGTTTTCCATTTAGGAAAAAAGAAAAAAAAAAAAGGCAAATTATTTCTCCACTTCCCCAGACCCTCGTAACAGGAGTGCTGAGATGCTCCTTTGTGCACGGGTGTCAGCGAGGTCATGAGCCACCCTCCGTTAATGTGCCTGTTAGAGGGTTGAGAAGATAATTACTACCTTTTCACTCACAGTTTCTGTTTCTGAAGTAGAGCAGTATATGCATTAAAAACTTTGGGAACGAGGAACTATAACCATTAGTCTGTATAAACAATATTTTCAAGTTTTTAAGAGATTTTTAACTTTCTTAACTTTCACAGGGTAAACAACAATCTGTGAGCTGAGGTGATGTCATTTCAAATCACCTCCACTTTTTCACTAAGAGTGACATCCAGATGAAGAATGTCATGGGAAAGATGCCAATGTACTTTGAGCAGTATCTGTCTCCGTAAAGTTTAGTGACCAGCAGATTTTTCAAGGGTGACCTTAATTTTCAAATGTCTGGAATTACATCAAATAGGTTCCTCCTTGACTTCACCCACCCCCACACACACAGATTCTGTGATTTTCCATGAAATGTAACTGCTGAGCCCCAGTAGGGTTAGTGGGAAGGACCTGTGCTGAGACAGCAGGACTGAGGTGGGATCCTGGGAATTCCTTCAGATCACTCTGGCAAAATCCATTGACAGAGTAACAATGGAAACTTCCTAAGGATAAAACAAAGTTTAATCAACCTTGGCCATTATGAATGATTGAGGAAGAATTTAAGAAGCCACAATACAAAAATGGTAAAAGAACACTTTGCTGTTTTACTTGTGAAATGTTTCTGCACTGCAAAACTATTTCATATAATTGCCGTGATATTTTCTGCCATGACAAGCATGGAATCATTTGTCAAATGTTTGAAAAATAGCAATATGAAATCTTTTGTAGTTAAATTGTACGGGTAAAATAATTGAGAAACACTTTTTTTTTCTTCTATAAATTGTTCTTCCCACATTTGAATGAAGAAGCAATTATTTTCAAAATCAGCATTTCTTGGCAGACTTAACTTCTTTTCCCTTCTTTGATTCTGTTTTGTACAAAGCGATTTCCTTAAAGTTGGTTTGTTTATTACTCTATACCTGATGAATCATACTGTGATGCATCATTTTGGGTTATTCTCATAATAGAACATTTCAAGTAGTTGGTGGAAAACAGTAGAATTGTTTTACTGAGGGTAACAGACAGCAGATAATGACACAGTTATCCTAGATGGGATTTACTGAAGGAGAAAAATCTTGTAAATAAGAATCGATATTTCAAGCAATAAACTATAACATTTAATAGTACACAAGTAAAGCAGTAGTTAGGTGATCTTAACAGGGTATTTCAGCTATAAAGTTATAATGAAGTTACATTTCAAGTTACAAACTGAGCTAGAGATAGCAGACTTAAGTGTTCCAATTTTCTCCAGTAGGAATAATTCCACTCTGCTTTTTCTTATTTCATGAAAGTTCTTTCACTCATCTGATTTCCAGAGCTGCCAGGATATTGTGGATTAGAGCCAGAATGGCTACACCTCTGCGTGAGTCTGAAAAATTAACCAACACTGCATTTGTGTGTCAAAATTCACTCTGAATGGAAAGTTAATCTGAAGAGGAGTTTTGGTCAGTAGATATTGAAGTTCTTAACAGGTAGATTTATCAGTGGCATCTGAACAGAAAATGTAGAATTGCTGCCTAAGGACTGCAGGAAAGCAGCTTTACAGCTGTAAGTACCTCTATCTATATTTATAACATACATTATGGGTTAATTGATTATTATATATGTATTTCTGTATAACTGATGTCACCAAAATGACATAACAGTGCATGATGGTATGATATTTATAAAAGGGGAGGTGGGGGAATTTACTGTGTACGGCAACCCCAATAACTGACTGGCTCCAGGTGACACAAGTTAGTTTTGTGTCAGACACCTTGCCAAGCTCTGCAGAGCTTTTTACTGACTGGCCACAAAGAGCTCTGGGCCAGATTGTAATCAACAAACCCCATTTGACTCATCTCTGATATAATGGTAATGAGAATCACTTTATTCTGAGCTTTCTCTGGTGTCTGCTAGTAAATAAAACTAAATCACACTAGAGTCAGCTGAATTTTTATTATGTTACTCTTATTTTGTCATATCCAGGGCTGGCACTGTGAATGAATTGAAATCTTTCCCCTCGTGTACTGCTGTTATTTTGAGGTGTTATAGTCATACCCTCTCCCCCTGCTCTCCCCTCTCAATGAAATGTTAATTTTCTGTCTAAAATACATACCTGGCAGTTCTGACAGGCAGGCTGAATGCATCCTGAAGTGTTCTTGCCAAGGAATTTATGCAGCACAAGAAACAATGCAATGTTAGTTGACTGTAAACAGAAGTTTCCTGGGTCTGAAGACTCTCTTAAGCAAGATGAAAAGCTTTCAAGGTTTGCTCACCAAAAAAGTGAACTCTATGCTATTAACTTTTATTTGAGAATAATAATTATAAATACAATATTTTCTACTTAGTAATTTTGATGCATAAAAAGAATTACCTACTATAAAAATAACACTTTAAGCACAGAGTTACTTTCTAAGGTGAGATCTATTTTTTTGAATCAAAATTATTAACAGAGTTGTGATATCTAGTCTGTACTCCTGAGATTACTGTGTAAGAGATATTCATGATAGTTTTTGGTGGAGAGGTCATCTATTAGTATATTTTTTCAAACAATGTTTGTCCACATTCTGTGTTTGGGGAGAGTGTGATTTCCTTTTTCCTGTTTTTGCAGTGTTTATAGTAAGAGATGTAAAATCTGTAGTTTTAAACTAATAAAAATGTTGAGGTCATAGTGTTACCTTAGAGTATCTCAAAAATAACTGGTAGCTATCAGGAGAGCTATCAAATAACCCACAACACTATTTCTAACCTGGTATTGATCCTAATAATGCTTAGTGCAGTTAATTCAAATACTTAGTTTTGTCTAGACTGATAATTAAATCAGAGTGTTTTTATTCTGACATCAATCACAGTTTGTATCATTTCACTAAATGAGTCAACAGGAATTCTTGAAGGAAATTGGGATTGATTTGAATGCTATAAAAGGAGCATTTATATTGTTTTTATCAGCCACTCAGTGTCAATATTCAGAAAAGAAAAATCAAAAAAACCCCTCACAAAAATAAAAAAAGATTTGGAATTGAAGCATAATGATAGCTTGGAAGGGACTTTAAAAATCTTGTTTAACCCTCCTGCCATGGGCAGGGACAGCTTCCACTAACCCATGTTGCTCCAACCTGGCCTTGGACACTTCCAGGGATGGGGCAGCCACAGCTTCTCTGGACACCCTGTGCCAGGGCCTGCCCATCCTCACGGGGAAGAACTTCTTCATATGTGATCTAAACCTTCTAGTTTAAAGCCAATCCCCCTTATCCTGACACTCCATATGCTTGTCCAAAGTGCCCCTCCAGCTCTCTGGGAGCCCCTTGAGGCACTGGAAGGGGCTCTCAGGTCTTTTCAGAGCCTTCTCTTCTCCAGGCTGAGCCCCCCCAGCTCTCCCAGCCTGGCTCCAGAGCAAAGGGGCTCCAGCCCTTGGAGCATCTCCATGGTCTCCTCTGGGCCCCCTGGAACAGGTCCACGTTCTGATGTTGGGCCCCCCAGAACTCAATGCAATTCTGTTCAGTTCTGCTCTTCATTTCAGCACAGCTTTCTGGTACAGTTCTAGTATCAATACCACCATCTTTCAAGGAATATTGAGCCACCCTGTGACATCCTCTTGGCTTGTTCACAACTGTGAGTCAGAGGCTGGATAGGAGTCCAGAAAAACTGCATTACATGGGATATTAAATGTCCTCATTTTGTCAAAGTGAAGGAATTAAAGAGCACTCTCAAGGGGAAGCTCTGACTGCTGTTCAGTCTCTGTATCAGCCATTGCTGTGAGGTGTCACAGGTACACAATGTAGCCCAAATTGCAGGTAACCTGTTTAGTAGTACGTCTTTTAAATGCAAATTTTCTTCCTGTTGGAATAATGGGGAAAGCTTCAGCTCAGATTTCTTCATCAGGTGTGTAAGTAGGAGCCTCCACACAGAGCCTTGGGGCACTGCAGGGACCGCCCAGCTCAGTGAGCACAAGCTCAAGGTATTTTTTGGCTGGTTAACTCTGTGTCTCTTTGCTGTCTGTACATAGGACATGTGTTTATAGGCGAAGTGTGGGCTGAAAGGGGGTACTCAGAGTGTGGGTCACATAATGACTTTCAGAAACAGCCACTGCAGAAAAAGAATTCATTAGAAATAATAAAATTATCATATTTCAATGGTTGCTGCATCTGGCATTATTGTCATAGTTGAATACAGTTTTGACACAGCTGTTAATACATGACATTTTTTATTATGGGTAGTCTGGGTTGATGGCCCAAAGTAAAATTGTGTTCTTGTTTGTGTAAAAAATATACTTATAAGGGTAAACAAGGCTTTGATTTTAACTTCACTTGCTGTTTCTGTACTTTGTTATTGAAGATGATTTTGTGTTTTTCAGTCCAGTTGAAGTGCTGAGCAGTGAATAAAAGCAAATTGAGAAAAAGACAGTGAATTTTTCCTACCATGCAGGAGATTTTGAGATTGAGTTGGCAGGTGATGTTTTGTCAGGAGGACAAAACTTCCCACCCAAAACAGCCAACCAATTAAAAAAACACCCATCCACAGCCCCCAACTCTCCAAAAAAACCCCCCAAAAACAAATCAGCATGTTGGACACTGATTGAAGAAGTTGTTCAACAACTCCCTCTTGGAACATTTACCCCTTGTTGAAGAAGTATTTCTAGAAGAGATATTAAGACGTTCATAATAGTTCTCTCTGAATTGACACGTTGCCTCCTAAACCATGTTTAACTCCTCGATGTTTACATCTTACTCATTCTAAAAATAAACTATAAGCTCTTCAGGTAGGAATATTTATGTTAAAATATAGGGGACAGGGATTTTTTTCTGACATTAATGAACAATTTAAAAGCTAGCAAAGTAGTAAATACATTGTTTATATTAAAAAAGCAAGGAAAGGAAATGAGCAGTTTCATTAGAATTTCTCAGCGTTAATACACGTGGATGAACGTAGCATGACTTCATTTGAATATCTGAATGTTAATTGCATTGACATTGTTATTAAAGCAATTAACTTATCAGCAATTGTTGACTAATCACCTGCCATAGTGTGGCATGAAGCTTTATAGAGTGATATTCTCATGGTGATGGTCAGATTGCTCTCTATTACCAAAGACAACAGGGATTTATTTCTGAATATTAATTTTAATTAGTACATATTTGTTGAGAAGTAATTCCACAATCATCCTTAATAATATGAGATCTTGCTTATAATCTGTCTGTATGTGTACACACAGCTGCATGTAGGCAGAAGGTTTTATTAGAGAAATAAATTAATGTTTTAAGTATCGGGTTTGAAAAATAATTTACTATTTATGCATTATGGAGAGTTGTTGGTCTATCTTAACACACTGAAAATCTAATTTTCTTTTAAAAAATATTAATTATTCCTCCTAGCCAGAAAAGACTACATCATTAACCCCAAAGGAATGGTAATAAACAAAAATAATTTAAAAGCTTTATTAAGTTCAATTAATTGGTTGTAGCAGACTAATTTTGTCATGCTTTGCTAGACAGTGTATTGTAAGTAATTTTGATGATCTCCAATTGAGTTGGGCAAACAAGCCTGCACACTAAAGCAAAAATTGAATTGTCTTGATAATTACAAAAACCATTGGCCTGTTTGGTATTTGTGATAAATGGGTTAATTAGCTACTTTTTATTACATCTAGACTTTCAATGCAGTCCAACAGTGGTAATTTATTTTGCTGTGTAAACTACCATAGTCAAAATTCTATTGTTCTGATTTGTTCAAGATAAAAATCTTTAGAGCTACTTGATTTAATAGTAGATAAGTATGTCTGGGGATGGAGTTTTCATTATTTGCACTTGGTTTATGTAATTTATGGAACTTGGTTTTATGTTAGTCATTTTTCAGTCTTTCACCTAAGAGTAAATCCAACTTGTCTCATTCCAAAGGACCCACCAAAATCATCCTGAAGAGAAATTAAACACTGGGTTTGTATCTTTTAAATAGAGAGTATATGCATCATGTGGAAGAATTTCTAGGAATTAATATGTTACATATGGGTGGGTGAAAAGTTTTAACTGAGAGTTATAATGAGGAATTCTGTAAAATCATAGTCAAATAAACTTCTGTTTTAACGTTGTTGAGCCTGAGCCAATTTGCAGAGCTTGGAAGGAGGTCACACAATACCACAGGAGTCATTGGAGATCAGGGGAAGGTCCTGGGTTGTTGCAATATTTTGGTGTTGGTTTTTGTTTTATCTTATTTGCTTGTGTTTGTTTTGGTTTCCTTCCAGGCCTCCCTGGAAATTATTTTCCACAAGGTCATTCTTTTTTTTACAAGTCAGCATATGCTGCTGCACCAACAAGTCACTTCTTTTGGTTCTGTTTGCAGAAATCCTTAATTCTAGGTTTGAGAAAATATCAGGCTGTAAAGTATTTACAACACATTTTCCCCTTCCTTTTCCAATTGTGACTGGACTCTGCTCTGAAGCAGTAGGAGCACTGAAAAATCTGGGGAAATTATTTTTTATATTATTATTTTAAATCTCATGTATTTATATGGTTAAATCTTTAATGTTTAGCTGAGATAAATTGCACTAATTTTGCCATAATAAAATGCCATTTGTTGTTTTTAATGTTTTCCTTTTCAATGTTGACTGCTGACTTCCTATTCATGTTTGATTCTGTGTTTTATCTGACTTATTGGTGTGATCCATTCCATTGTCTGTCATCTCTTCCTTCAGGAAAATGATCTTAATAATTGTTTTCTCCTTGTGATGTTCTTGTGACTCCAAAATGCATTGGAATACAATAACTGATGTGTTTTCTGCTTTGTTTTGAAGATAAGAAAATTTGAAACAGAACACTTTTTGGGTGCATTTTAAAATAATAATGTAAAATTGTAGTTATAGAAACTCTCATTTTCCTTTTCTTCGGTGTTAGATTTGACTTGTTGTCATTTGTACAAACAAAGTATTTTGAACAGTCTTAGTAAACAGCTCTTCCTCTGGCTCATAAATAATTTGAAGTATATAAATGATTCATTCAAATTATAGTTCATTAGAAGCCTAATAATTAATCATACTGTTTAAATGTCATCTTGCATTTGCCAAAATATTATTTTGATCAATCATTTTGTTTAATATTTGTCTGACTGTGTTGGGCCATTAGGAATGTCATATGAATTTTAATTTGTTAGCTTGGTGTCCTCATAATGATTGCTCAGTAATGGATGGTGATCCTGGTCTTACCAAAAAAACCCCAAACAAACAAACAAACAAAAAACCCCCCAAAAAACAACAAAAAGAAAAAAAACTCCTTAATTTCTTTTTTTTTTTGATGCACATATATATGAGAAGTAATGGATTTGCTTTGTGAAGAGCAGCCTCCTTTCTTTGAAATTATTATTTATAACATTTATTGTTATAATGTTTGTCACAAAGCTCTGAGTGAAAGCATTTCTCTTCCTCCTTTGCCCAGCACATGGAAATGTGTACTGGTAGGAGCTATGTATGGAAGCAGCAGCACATGCAGGTGTAAAAATAGTGTGTACAAAAGCAACATTTTCTGGCACAAAATTGTCAAAAAAAGAAAAAAAGGGGGGGGAGAGGGTAATATTGTTAGTACAGCATTGGGTTGAGCATAGAAATGAGTCAGGCAGTTCTTGGGGAAGGTTTATCTCAGGAGGGAAACAGTGATGAGGAACTGGGCTATTACCTGTCTTTGGACTTACTGAAGGAAAAGTAATGGCTCTGAAATTCCTGAACAACAACTAATCCTTGATCTTGCACACAGGGAAATGTATTGTTTGCTTAATGTTGTGTTTTAGTTGAGCTAACAACTTCCTACCATGAAAAGACCAGCTATAACTGTCCCTGTCTGCCCTTCTCTCTGTTATTCCTCCTCTGCATGTGCTGTTGTTCTCCATTTCTGCCTCACCTTTGCACTGAGTGGTGTTTGTCAGAGCCTTCACAAAACCAGCTCAGGAGCAACATAACCACATCTTTTTTTCAGTGTTAGTTTTCCTGGATAAATCAACTGAATCAGGTCACAAGGGAAGAGCTGAAGTTTTGTTAATAATGAGCAAAAAATTTCTTTGCAGTGCAACCTGTTGTGATTCTCAATTTAATTGAGCTGTACCCCAAGATGTCAGGTAAGATTAAGTCTGTTGCTGTGTCTGGCTTGGAGCTGACCTACACTTTTGATCCATTCTCCTTGGAATGGGGCCTGTTTCTCAGTGGGAGTTAAGGCTGGCACAGACTGTGAGCATTCATCTGCTACAAATGACTGATTTCAGCAGTGAGTGTAGAAAGTTTAGCCTTATACTTGTGGTTGAAAGCAAAATGAAATCAACATTTTATGGTTTGGGGTTTTTTTAATGAGAATTTTATTCTGAGGTAATTAAATAGAAATACATAACCCTCTCCTCCCTTCCCCAGAAACCTGCCTGTTCAATATGTTTAATAGCATTTTTGAAAGGGATAGTATTTCCAGAAACTGTGTTTCTCTGAGAAATCTAATTGCTTCTTTCTCCATTTCAACTTTGGAAGGATTATTCAAATATTTTATAGTCCTAACTGCACAGAGCACTTTAATCCTGTTGTTTGTAGATTGTCATTCTCCTGCCTTCTTTTTGCTTGCAGTCTCCCATTAGACACTGCAGGCACATCCTGGTAATCTCAAATTCCAGGAAAGTGCTATCTGGCAATCAATGTCTGCCTACCCTTCTATTTACTTTTCCACTCCTTGCATATTTTAAAATAAAAGAACTAGACTCACAGTCTTCTGTCTAGCACAGTACAAACTATGACTTTTAAAAAACATATATAATTGGTATCTCTCCTTCTTAGTCCTGAGCTTCAGCTGCCATCTCTTCTCTTGGTCCTTTCTCAGCCTCTGATAACTCCAAAGGATCACCTGTTTGCTTTCAGACAGGGACACTGTCCTGGAGAAAGTATTACCTGAGTAAAATAAGATCCTAATCTCTCAGCTGAAAGGGAGAAGGATATGAACATGTATCACTAAATAACGAGACCTAAATGACAGCTTCTTAATTTCTGTGTAACATGCTAAAGAGCCAGGAATTTGCTAGAGCAGTGTGTGCTGCTGCCTCCCAGACCTCTCAAAGAAGGGCAAGGACTGAGTTTGCAGACTGAAAACCAGCTCTTACCTTGCCTGGTGTAGTCACTGGAGCCTGTATGTACATAATCATAGGCATGTTTGGGTTGGAAGAGACCTTTAAAGGTGATCTAGTCCAACCCTTTGCCATGGGCAGGGGCATCTTCCACCAGCCCAGGTTGCTCCAAGCCCCATCCAATCTGGCCTTGGGCACTTCCAGGGATGGGGCAGCCACAGCTTCTCTGTCCAGCCTGTGCCAGGGCCTGCCCACCCTCGGTGTAAAACTCTTCTTCCTTTTATCTAATTTAACTCAACTTTCTTTTAGTCTAAAAATTGTCCTACCACAACAGGCCCTGCTAAAAAAATTACCACTTTTTTCTTATAAGCTGCCTTTAAATACTCATGTACAGTCATTATTTATGTAAATGCTCAGTAATCATTAATTTATTTGGCAATACCGGTGATTTCGGGTCAGCCTTTCGGTCAAATTTTCAGAAGACATATAAGACAATTTCTACTTCTCTTAATGTTCTTTACCCCTCAGCAATTATTGATTTTCATTTTAATAGAAGACTAGAATGTTGTAGGTACACAAATATTTATATTTATCCATTATGTATGCACATTACATGTATTTTAGTGGAAGAAAATATTGCCATTGTTTCTAAGAACATTAGATAAGGGAAAAAGAATTCATAAAGACATAAGTGTATAATCTTTTCTCTAAAAGGTCACTTCTTTCTTTACAGAAGAAGTGCCATAGTCTGTTAATGATGCCTGTAGATCCTGCACAGGTGGCAGAACATTTTCCTTTGCAATAAAATTCAATCCTTTTGGTTGTTGCCCGTTCTACCAAACGACTCATTTTCTTGTCTCCAGTTCTGTTGATCTGGTGCAGAATATACTTTGATCGGGATTTATACAAAGTCATAAAGGAAAAGAGGTTTGGACAATCAAAACATTTGGTATTTTGCAAGCTCCTGTAAAGAAAGAGGGAGGTGAGGTGTGTAGGAGTCCCTTTGCTCTGTTACTCATGAGCTGTTCTGAGCTTCAGGAATCAGAAGGGTGTATTTGCTGTTCAGAGTCATCTTTTGCTCTTGCTGTGGAACTAATTTCCAAGGAATAAGTGCCTTTCTCTGGTTTAAAGGGACATTTGCTCTGTTGCACCATGTGACTGCTTCTATTTATAACACAATTGCATTAACTGAAGCTTTTTTTACAGCATCATATCTTACTGTATCATTATACATAATTTCCTGGGGTTTTTACCTGTTTTTCCAGACCAAATTAAGCAAATCAAATTAAGGAGATAAACCCTCATTTCCTCTCAACCTTTGGAATTTGCTGGCAGTGGGCTAAATGCCACTTTAGCTGTTCTAATTTGCTTCTGTATTTCTTAACTCAACTTCTTCAGAAGCAGAATGATCTGGGAGTTAATAGGACTGCACATTTTATAGTTCCACTCTTCATCAGCTGCACTTCATAGCATGGTGAGTCAAAAATTAACTTATTTCTGTGTGTGCTTCAGAAAATCAGTGTTTTAAGCCCAGGGTGTGGTTCCAACTTCTTTCACTGTATGTGAACTCCAACCCATTCCTTGACTAATTAACCAGTCTGCTTTGCCAGTCCAACAGATTTGTTTCACAAGTACATCCCCAGGTGAGAAGCGTTCACAGGCAGCTCTGCTGACAGGAAAAGGCTGCCAGGGCAGATTTGAGGAGTGGGGAGCTCTTGCCACCTGCATTGTTTGGAGATTTGAGAAGTGAACAGACTGGGGAGGTGACTTGTTACAAGGCTGCCGATTCCCACCTGCCACACACACCTTGCATGGTAATTACAACAGGGATGAGGTCTCCAAATAGATTTACAGCTGGTGTGTACTTTTTACAGGAAGACACAACAGTTCCTTTCAAAGAAGCATCACAAGTTATTTTATTTTATTTTATTTAGGATTTTCTTGTAAGGCCCAAATCAGTCAAACATCCATAAATGTGTGATCAGTGTGAGTTGTTTTATGTCATGTAAACGCTGCACATTCCAACAGGAATCTTGTTTGCTGTGGAATTGGTTTTACCAATGAACCCTTTTCCTGGTTCAAAGGAACTTTTGTTTGTCCCAGTGTGTATGTACTTCTCTAGTAATTTTTTAGGAAATTCAGTTTAGTTGAATTTGTTTGTACTTTATTTTGCACTTCTCAGGTTTTCCCTGTTGTGCTTGACCAAATTAAGTATTGACTTTGTTCTTCAAGCAGCAAAGAGGAAGGGTTGTGGTTTTCATCCATACTGGCAGAAATGTTCTGAAGAGGGAGAGTGTTGCAGCAAATGGAGACATTTCTGTAAATCACCCAATCTGACTTCCTGTACTGCAGCTCCTACCAACCAGTGCTTTTAATGGATGGAAGAAACAAAACATTAAAAAAGTGTTTTTCTACTGGAACACTTGACTTTCATGTGTAGATTATTCTCTGGTGTTAATGGAATAATTAAATTTCCTTTGTTCATCTTTTTTTGTTGCCTATTAGTAAAGTATATGCATGTTACCTTGAACATCCAACTTGCCAGACAATGAAGATTTAATTGATTTTTTTTTTTTTTTTAAATATATACCCCAAAGTGTGCCTTGCTAACTTTCACAGAATTTCTGGTGGGGAAGGGAGGTTGCTACAGTAAAACCTTTCTCTGAAATCATGCAGTGTGAATGAAAGTCTCTGGTAGTTGTGAAGGTGACAATCTGAGAAGGTTCCAGGGGTGGCAATGGCCTTGCTTTGGAGGTACTTGGGGATATATTAGTATCAGTTAGGCTTTTTTTCCTCATAGTGTTGTAATGCTGCCACACATTTACTTCTACTTTGGTTGCTTCAAGAACACATGTCTGACTGTCAGAATCTGTTGTGACCTTTCATTAAGACAAAAAATGGTTTATAAGAGGCAAGCTTGTAGCCTACAATTAGGAAATAGTCAATATATAGGATTAGAGTTTTATTTCCTTCACTGTCTCCATTTTCTTTTAAAGCTTGTTAAACTCATCTCTCCATCCTCATTTCTTCCCCAGGATTTTGTATGATCATAGAGCTTTGAAGCTGTCCCTGTGATTCTTAAGGCTGTAGGGCATAGTAGACTGGTGTGATAATAATGGGCCTAATTGAGATGAAGTTTAATGGTTTTTCTCACACACTTCGTCATTAGGCCAGGGGCACATTTTATTGTCATCTTTTCTCTGTGGCTGTTGTGTTAGTTGGTCCTAATTATAATTAAATGTTTCAAGGCTAGGTAGAATAACACCTTTCTCCCCCCGCTTTTTGATGCCTGAGTCCTTTCTGTTGTTTGTGTTATGTTTTTAGTTGTTTTTATTTTTTTTCCCTCCTCCTTCTTTCTTTTTTTCCACCTTATAAAAGGTTTAATTCCATCTTGCTTACCATCATCTGGAACAAAATATTTCTATTTACAATCATTTTTCATTCATCCAGTTCATGGCTAAACAATTTGTATATGGCTCATCAAATCTGTTAATCACATTTGACCAATGTTTAAAAGCTATTTTAGGCAATCAAGGAATGAGTGTCATAAATAAATCTCATGGGCAATTCCTCTTACACACCCTTATAACAAGGAAGGAATACTTTTATTTCTAAAGTGGTCAGCTTGTCTGTGTGATTATTAAGACACAAAAGTTTGTCCCCATGGTACTAATTCTGATTATTTGTGACAGTATAGTTCTACAAGTTCGGAGTTCATAATACCTCCTAAAGGGTAAATTTACTTTTTAAACCAGCAACTGAATGCATCTTGTGCAGTCAGTCCTGGTTTTCTTGTAATTATGTTGTCTGTGCAGTGGAAGGGTTGAATACAAAATGTGTTGTGGCTGGTTCACAGTAACAAAATTAGTTTTCTGGTGAATTCTGTAATATTCAAAAGGTGCCTTGAGAGAGCAGCTACTGAATTCATGAGAGGAATAGGGGTTGCTAAGATGCATATTTTGAAAATATTACAGAGGTGTAGTCTTTAGGAGCAGTTTTTAGGCCCAAACCCAAGCATTCATTGTGGGCAGCAATGCAATTCTGTCTTTAAAGCAGATTACTAAATGTATTAAGGATTAAACTTGTCTATGGCCTTATGCAGTAGAAAATAGAAAGTCCAGGGACAGATTGTATATTGACATTTAATGAAAAAATTAGTAAAGGCTTACCTGTGCTGACACGAGGCATAATGATTATACCTTTGAGTAGTCTTGAATACATAAATAAAATTACCATGTTAAGCACCTGGCAGCAGCCACAGTTGGTGAGCTGAGTCGCTGAGCTCGGGCTTGGGGGGCACCCCAAGGGGGTAGACTCAGAAAAATGGTGCTGCATTTGGAGACCAGAAAGTGGTTTTGTGTATTTCCTGGAGTTTACAATTTTAAGACAAAAAACTGATGATGAAAATTCTTGTCTAATTCTTAGAGGCCACATGGCCTTACCCTTGGATATCCTCTGAGGACGTTTCTCTTGTTGCCACCCAGTGCACAAGGACTGCCTTTAACACCTCCAGAGCAAAGCAGCTCTTCCCAGCTTCTGTGGAGCTCAGGCAGGGTCAGTTTATGTTCTACATTTTGATTTGATAGCCCTCAGTTAAGTTTCCCAGCTGTGCAGGTCACTGATAAATCCTTCCTGAGATGACAGTATAATATAATGTCAGGTGAGAGTTTATGCTTAGATTATACTATGGGAGGTAATGCTGTGTGTGAGCAAGACACAGATATCAATACCTTTGCTGTTCTTCAGAGCAATTCTAAGTTCAGAGATGCCCTTCCCTTCCCTTTCCCTTCCTCTTGTTTCTGTGTCAACAGTGTAAATAGCCTTGGCAAACCACTCTGTGTGAGCAAATGTGATAATCCAGCTCGCTTTCCTTTCGCTCCTCTCTTGGCACCCAGATGGATTACTGAAAGTTTAATTTAGGCAAGACGGTGAGAACTCGAAGTGAAAGCAGTCTTGGAGGGAGAATCTCCCAAAGCAGGAGGTGTCACTTCTGACAGGTACTCAGATCTACACTGTAAGCAAGGATTTGGTTTACGTGCACAGTTTTATTTAAAAAGACCCTGCAGGTACTTGCGGGCAACATTGCCAGGAGAAAATAACTACTTATAAGTATGTTAAATGTAAAAGAAATAGAATTTAGCTCTTCTGGAATCAAATTTTCATGTTAGATACAGGCATCTTCAAAATATGTCTTTTTGCACTTGGGATTCTCCACCAGTGCAGCTTTGATTTTAATTCACCACCTTGCACGTCAGGTTTGTTTGCAGCTGGTGTGTTCTTAAATGTGAATATGGGCTTCTCATCCCTTCAAAGTGCAGTTTGCTTGGCTTGGAGCTTGGTTTCAAAGCAGAAGATACTATTTATGGCAGGGGGATTAAATCTTTAAGGTCCTTTCCAGCCCAAACCATTCTGGGGCTCAATGACGATTCTGTCATTGAGATGCCAGGATTTATCACAATTCATCTTTTGCAGTGCCATCTGGTGTCAATTAAAAGAACAGTTAACCTTGTTCTGTAAGTATTCCAGCTGAAAGCTAAAAACAAAGGAATGAAAAAATCAAACTGGTGTTCAGTATAGAAGAGTGAAAACTTTGTTTTTTACACGTGTATATTTTAAAAAAGCAGACTTGAATTTTAAAATAGAATCAAGATAACTTATAATTTTTTATCAAATATTTTTGAAGCATTTGTGGTTAGTCCTAATATGTGTTACCTATTAGGAAATACTCTGGGAAACATCATTTGTGGGAGGCAGAAGTAATTTTGAATTTTTTTGGTCTGCAAAGGGTTTTATGGCCCTGCAGTAACTGGCTTCAATTTCTACCTTCCACAAAATAAAATTTTCTATGTGAAAGATAGATAACAAATGTTATCATTTTTCTTCTTTACTTTAAAATATTTTTTAAAGCTAAGGTTATATATATATATATATATATATATACACACAGTATGAAAGGCTTAAATATATATGACATGAACATCTAGTTGCATTTTTACCTGTGGGAAAACACCTTGTAGCTACAATGGACTATTTCATGTTTTCCTTTGGCAGTAAATTTCTCATAAAGAAAAGCATACTCATGACAGAACCATCATTGCTTCCAAATATTTTTATGGGATTCAGGTTAAAAATTGTGATGCATTATCTGGGCAGATAAATGATCTGACATTGCCTAAAATAGACTATATCCCTACATGGCAGTCAGCCAAATGGAGTTCAAGTGTTGTCTAGAAACTTCTCTTTTACAAGATTGGAATGTTGCTGATCATTTTTGTTTGTTTGTTTGGAGTGGTGGGTTGGTACTAAAATTCATGCCAATTTGGATCTGCAATATATTTCTGGACTTCAGCATTAATATCATCTCAGATTTCTACTTGAAGAGCCTGGCCCTAATTTTTCGAGGTCTCAAAGAAATTTGTTCTTTTGAAGTTAAAAAAACACCACCCTAAACCAAAATATATAGGATTTTTTTTGCTTATGATGGAAGTCTTGATTTTGCTGTATTCTGAATCTAACAGATGGTATTTTAGAGGACAAAAGGATTTGCTGCCTGTGCAAAAACTTGATCTCAGTACAACCCTCACTTGAGGTTACTGTAAAAACTTACTAAGCAGATTATTCTAATTGAAATGATTGACTCAATCCTTTGGACCTTTCAATTTATCCTTAATGTATCCATCAAGTTGTGCCCCAGAAGACACCTGATTATGAAATGTTAGCATTTGGAAGACATCTACCTTGATTACTAATACTTTTAAGATTTGTGACTGGGGTAATTTGATTAACTCAAAATGGTAATTTTTTTGATTAGCCAGAAATTACAGAAATAGCACCAAACTATTGGACCATTTTTGGAGATTAAGCATCAACAAAAACTTTTTCATTTTGCTCCTCTGGCCTCAAACTACAGTTTATTCATCAAACACAGATGTTTGCATTTTCAGGCTGAAACGGGATCAGAACCTATTCCTGCTTGGTTTTTTTGTCTGTCTTTATATCATTAATAGTTGCTGAGGTCAATTACTGAGCTTGAGGTCAAGGAGCTAATGAGAGCTGCAAGGCTGGGTCTGTGTACTGTTAGTGCAGTCTCAGCTGCTGCCCTGGCATCGTTCTCTTCACCAGCACCTCACCCTCTTCAGAGCTGCCTTTGAGTCTTCTTTCTGTGTGGAGTTTGTCACTGTGTGACTTGACTTGCTGTAAAGGTGTAGGTGCTTGTTCATTGATGTCAGATTTGGAATTCATGGAAAGAAAGATGAGAAAGGCCTTGTTTGTGTCAAGCTCAGTGTAATAATGAGGATGAAAATAGTAAATTCACCTGCTGGGCTACCTAGCTGGAGTTTAGCTAGGCCTTGTGATTTAAATTCTATTGCCCAGCCTTACAAAAGCTTAGATACCTTAGAAAGCAGGTAGGTACAGTAACTGATTCCCACTAGAATAAATACAGGCTCACCATGAAGGTCTAGCAGAGACAAGAAAAAAATGCTCTCTATATCTTCAGATTCTTGAAAACATGAAAAACTCGACCCTTTGTTGTATCTGTGTGTTTTTGTTGTTTTTTGTTTTTTCCCTTCTGTACTGAGAACTCCTCTTTAAGCATTCTAGGATTTGGGAATTTGGGAATGTTAAGTTTCAGCACCTATCTCACCCTCTTTGTAATCTAAGGTTGCAGCAAGAGCAAAACTACAGTAGACCCAATTATTATGTAATCACATATAATTATGCATTTGATGTGATGTAGAGAGGCATTTCATTTTTTTGTTATTTTTGTGTACAAAGTGCCTCTTACCAACATCATCTCTTTGCCAACAGATGGCAGCAAAGGATTGAAAAGGAAATTTGCTTTATTTTGTTTGAACAAATAATTATCTGCCAAGGAGCAATCAAATATCACTGAAGGCATGTTTTCTTCATCTCAGCACTGTGAGATAAATTTTTAAAGATGCTTTTTAGTGATCAGACAACACAAGAAAAATAAAACTTGTGATTATTCTTCAAGGTTGTTTTTAAGCTCATCTATCTGATAATGTGAATGTTTCAGACTGAAATTCTTCCTAATATAATACATTAAGGAACACTGACATTCTGTCGTCAGCATGTACAAAAGAATCAGAGAATCAGACTGTGTTTTTTCCCCCTAAAATCTGTGTTTTAGATAAGCTTATGGCACATGGCAATTTCCATGGAATTTCCTGACAGAAAGGCCCAGATGCACAAATGCTTCAGGAACAACGTGGATTCCTGCATGAAATTTCCAGCACATTTTCCCATTGGGCAGGGATGCTCAGGAGAGGAATTTGCAGTAGCCAGTATTTTTGCATGGAGTTGGTAAAGAACAAGCAAAAGATGCACACATGAAATCACAGAATCATAAATGGTTTGGGTTGGAAGGGGCATTAAAGGTCATCTTGTTCCACTGTCCCTGCCATGGGCAGGGACAACTTCTGCTATCCCAGGTTGCTCCAAGTCCCATCCAGCCTCGCCTTGGACACTTCCAGGAATGGGGCAGCTTCTCTAGGCAACCTGTGAAAGTACCTCACCAGCCTCACAGTAAAGAATTTCTTCCTAATATCCAATCTTACTGCTTTCTGTCAGTGGGAAGCCATTCCCCCTTGTTCTATCCACTCCATGCCCTTGTTAAAAGTCCCTCTACAGCTCTCCTGTAGCCCCTTCAGGTACTGAAAGGCTGCAATAAGGTAACTCCAGAGCTTTCCCTTCTCAAGGCTGAACAATCCCAAATCCTTTGGCTTTCCAGAACTTTGGTGCTTGCCATCTGCCACAGAAGAATTACCTTCACCACCTGGACAACCTTTGATGAGAGACCTAAGGCAGCTCAGGTGACCAGAGCCTGGAGCTGTAGGTGACTTCCAGTTTGGGGAGCACTGTGGCAGGTCAGCTGAGCTGTGCACCTCCTACACTCCCTGGCTTGGTGGCAGTGCCACACTGGTGTGGCTGAACATCTTCCAAACAACAGCTGGAGCTTCTGTAAAATATTATGTTATTCCAGGTGACTGTATAAATTTGGATTAGGATTTTTTGACAGCTAGGGATTATTGCAGGGCAGGGACACATCTGATGTTTTTCCATATCCCATGGAAGGCTATGCTGTGCTTTGCTTTCAGAATGCAGGGGTAGATGGTGGTGGCTCCAGATGGGTCTTAAGTGATTGCCAAGTTCCACAATTGCCAAGTTCTCTTGGTCTGGTGGAACTAGTAATTAAAGCTGCCTTTTCTCTTTCTCTGGACACAGTGTGTTTTTTTTCTTTTTTTTTTCTTTTTTTTTTTTTTTTCTCCTCTGTTTTAATCTCTCCATACCCAGTGTCTGACTGCCTTTTCACTCTCCCTGGTCTTTTCATGCTGCCTCTTTGCCTCACATTGTGCTTCTCTCCAGTTTCTGCTGTGTCTTTGTCAGACTTCCAGTGCTGCAAGAAGGCACTAGCAATACTAGAATAATGGTGTAATTGCACCTTTAGTTTTCTTTCACATCCTTACAGCTGCCAGCTCCCAAGAATAGAAGATCTTGAAAGGAGCCAGCAAATCCTGGTGGTGCATTGTACCAGCTAAACCAGTGCCCGATCTTCCAAGGTGCCAGTTAGAACAAATTCTCAGGAGGAGAGATGGGGATGAGGTTAAGTGTTAAATCAGTCTGGGGCACACATATTCACATATTCTACCTCCTTGGAAAATGCCCAAGCCCAAATTTTAAAGGTCCTGTGACACCGACAAAAGAAATATATTGCTGAGGTGAAAAATAGAGTACAAACCCAACGAGAATATATGTTTGTGTGGAAGAATTCAGTTCTACTTCATTCCAGAGTCCTTTTCTGTGTTATCTGCAGTAGTTGCTTTACTAACCCAATTGGCTGTGATTGAAGTACCAAAGTGCAAGAGTTAGACAGGTAGCACAGCTGTCTTGGAGGAGCTGAGTGTTGTAGCAGTGTATTATAGAACCAGACTGAAGTACGAGTGGTGTTACTCAGTTAATATCTATATTATAAGGAATCTATTGAAGGTTTGCTTTTCAGACAATGGAATGTCAGGTTACATGTGTAAATTGTTCTCTCTGCAGTTCAATAGAGAGCTGATAGAACCATATATTTTAATAATTTTCTTAGTATGTGTTTTCCAGTAGCCACTATAGGACCAGGATAATTGGCTCTAATCTGAATGTTAGCGTTGACATTATTATTGTGCTTGACAGGGAGTGAGCACTAATGACTAAAACATTGATAAATTGAATAAATTGATAGAACTCATAGTTAATTTGCTTATTTGCTATTTACTGTACTGAAATATTCATGTCAGTCTGGATTTGTGCCATTATGTCTGCAAATTGCTCTAGGTTTTTGTTATACAATGTATCTTGCTTTGGAAAGGTACATCATTACATCTGAAAATTTTGTTGATGTCTAAGCAGGTATGTCTTGTAATACTGCAGTTATTAAATATGATATTTCACTTTTGCTGCTTTAAACATGCTTCTTTTTCAGAACTAAAGACACTGGGTTGTGTTCACCTTAAACAGACCTGATGCTGCACGAGGGGAAGGGACGGGAATGTCCCAGCTGAGTGTACAAACCAGAGAGTCACTGAGAGTTGGGATCAACTCTTACAGAGGTTTGATCGTAGTGGGAATGTTCATAACACAGAAGCTTCTCTTTTCTCATATAATGCCATTCTCTCTGTAAATGTGTGCTCTAGAAACTTAAGTTTGTGAGAAAGAGTTGCCATAAATACAGTGAGGAAAAAGTTCTGATTGCATTGTGCTGATATATTTGCTGTTACATGAGGTCACAGCTGCCAACAGTGCTGTGTGTTTGATATAGGCTTCCAAGGAGAAGAAGTATGAGGCATTATATAGTTCTATCTATCTATCTATCCATCCATCCATCCATCCATCCATGAGAGGCCTGAGCTAATAGGGAACCATCCAAAATTATAGTGGTTTGTCTTGAAAACATACTTCAGCCTTGATCATTTTTGCCTGAAAATATTATGTTGAATAGCAATGTAAACTCAAACCAGTTGTAACAAAGCATTGTTTTCTTGGAGATAGTAACAATAATATAGATAATGATCTCAAGTGTTATAAACTGTTGTTATATTTAAAAGTTACAGTGGAAAGAATAGAAGTTGCAGAAAATACATATAACAAAGTAGGGTTAGGGGAGAGTAACAAAGAGAAGGGAAAAAAAAACAACTTTCTGTGCTGGGTGGGGGTAAGATGCATTTGAATTTCAAACATCCCTGATGGTTTTACTCAGCAGAAATGATCTGCAACTCCTTTGTGTAAGTAATATCTCAGCAAGCCTAGGAACAAATCCTCACACCCTACTGACTTTTAATACTTAGCAGAAAATGAGTTGCTGAATAAAAGATGCGACAAGTTAAAAGGGTCTTTTCAATGGGAGTCAAAATAAATGCTGCAGAGAGTTGGTGCTTTCACTGTCAGGAACAGGTGAATTATGTTCCCACTCTCATCCCATCTCACACAACTGCTTACAGCTTTTCTAACACATACCTGGGGATCTCTCTTCATGTGAAACTTAATCCATTTATGTGGAGGACAGTTAAGAGACTAGTCTGCTGCTCATTAAGGAATGTAAAAGGAAGCCCAGGATAAGGAACATGTTTTAAAACAGTACCCAGGAGAGGAGGGAGGTAGGCAGAGGATTGGAATGTGAGTATTAAAACAGTTTTAACTGTCATTATTTTTTATTAAGCATTGAGAAGTCTGGGGAGACTTTATAACAGTAAAGATTTAATTCTCTATATGGTTTAGGGGCCAACAGAGAGGATTTGTTTTAAAACACTGAAATGAAAATGACTTGCATCATGTTTTTAAAGGAATAAAAGATTTCAAAAGAGGACTGTGAAAGCTAATATAAAGTCATTGATTCCTGTTCTACCCCTTCCTTCAAGCTGAAAGCACCAGAAAGGCTCTAATATTTTTGTAAATGTATATCTAGATTAGGGTTCAGCTGAGCCCAGCTGGCAGGGTGTGCAGAGCTCACCTCATGGAAAAAATGTTGGGAAGGTCTCTAGAAAGTTCCTTGGAGAAAATAAGTTTGAGAAATCAGAAGCTCACTGAAAATAGATAGTAAACATTTATGACAAGTTAAAGAGTTTCCATGGCAGGTTGGCAGCCTTTTGCCATTGAATTATTACATGAAAATAATGCATTCTTTTATTCCTGTAGTAACCTGCAAAGAGTCCTTCTAAGCATGTTTTATTTATTATGTCAAATTCTTATTTTCTTAATCCTAAATGCCACTGTTAGAAGTCTTTCGTGACAAGTATGAATGAAGCATGATCTGAAAAAGCACTGACATTTCTAATACTTAAAATTGCTTTATGCCTGTTGTATGTTGCCATAATGAAACAGCTCACTGTATCAGCAGCAGTATATCTGGATATTAAAGACAGCTTTTCATTCTTGGAAGCCAGAAAGGATCAATTTTATTTTAGATAGCACTGATAGCACTTTTCTGGCTAATGAAAAAAAAAAAATCAAAACCCAAATGACCTCCAACAAAAGACACACAAATTTTGTTCAAATTAAAATAGAAATTAAATTTATATCAGTCGAAAGAAACATAGGCAATGATATTTTGTCTTTTCAAAATGCGATTCCTACAGGACTGGATTTTAACTTGCCTAAAAACAACAACTAAAAGTCCCCACTAAAGCTGAAATCTCTGTGTTGTGTTATGAAATACATTTCAATGTGTGTTATATTCAGCAGACAATGGAATCTGTGGCAGCCACAGAGCCTGGTTGGTCTGTGAGCATAATTATAGTATGATAAAAGTGCTTTGGATTTGTGCCATCTCGACCCAGCATATGACATGTGATCTCTATGGCAGCATAGATTAAATCCACTGTATTTCACATCTGATCTCATGTCCTGTATTTTGTATAACTAACCTTGAGCATGGGAGGAAGGAGAACACACACAGAGAATCCAGACAGTCTGATGACTATTGTTGAGGCAAATTCCCCTTTTCATTGCATAGGAGAAGGACTCAGAAGACCCCAGGTATAGCAGTAGAGTTGGGATGAGTCAAGTCAACAGCAGAGGCTTGTAGCCCATCACACAGCAATACTTTTTGAAGGCTCATATTTAAAGCCTTACACTGAATTCCCTGACTCTCCCTTCCCCAGAACTTTGAGTTTCTACACTTTAGTGAACAACTTCATGCTTTGTTTCTTTCCTGGGTTCTTCCTCTGGTAGTAATGGTCTACAGGTAAGAAAGTTTGGTGCCAGATACCAAGAGCAGAAGCTTTCTAGGAATCAATTAGTTCATTTTTCTTCCTGAAAAGACTCTTTCATTTTCAAATGAGAACTCACAGATCCAGTTTTGTAGTTTGATAGCAATTCTGAAACAATTCTGAGATACATTTTAACTGACCTGTTTACAGGAAAAAATGAGTGTGAATACAAGAATCTATTGAAAAGTCAAAGACATACAAAGTAAAGAGTTATAATATGGTTGCCATAGACACAATTTCATATTCTCTTCTCTGTTTACTGCATTGATAACTATTTTATTGAAAACCAGGGGAAAATAACCTGAAATGGGAAAACCAAAACTGTGGATAATCTGAAAAGGCTGTTTTCCTTCCTATCATTATAAGATTATTTTCACAGCTCTTCTAACCACTAATTACCATAAGGAGGTTGTCCAGCAAGCTCCAGTAGAATATTTGCATTTGCAAGAATATATTCAAGATCAATATGTAATTATGATATGCATGGAAATATTTCATAGTCAAATTTAGTACAAACAGATGGACTTGCTACATATGGGTAGTAGAGATTTAAAGTTAGTAGGAAACATATAAATTCTGCAGATATACAGCAAGACTGTAAAATTCCTTATTCTCCCTTAGCAGTAAGATAGCATGTTAATTCATCTGAAGTCTGCTGCTTTCTTCTTTTGTACATAATGCCTAAAATGTCAGTTAGAGTTGATACATATGTGCATGTGGGAAAGAAAAATCTAGAGCTTTTCACATAGTTTTGCATGTTATTTTACTAGTAAAATTCTCCATCAAATCACTGAAAGTTATAATCTCTTTTTATGCTATTTGGATGTCACCACAATACTCACTAAGCCCTTGAAAATTCTGTTTATTGGAAATAGATGTGAGATAGATTTTTAAAATGTCAAAGGGAAGACTTCATTTTTTCTAATATAAGGAGAGAAAACCAGACCATTCATTTTAAACCTTTGGTAGCTGGAATAGCTGTAAAGATATTATTGCTTAATAAAATCTTGACAACCCAACATGTAGGGATTTAATAGGTAACTCCATTAACAGTAACAGGAGCAGTTCAGCTAATCTCTGACATTGCAACTAGACTGCTGACAAGCTCAGCTGTTCCTTCAGATGAGGGAATTGTGGCAACTTAAAAGGTGATAGTCACAGAGTGAAAGACATTGTCTGAAGAAGAGTTAGACAGGATGTTTTTATTAACATTAAAAGAGCTCTTGCTATTCATTAAGCAACTTGCTCCCAAGACCACATGAGAATTGTCACTCACGGTATCTTTTCACAAGAAATGGATATATTGTATAGAACTGTGTTTTATCTGTCTTCTTATGAAGTTTATGAACAAAAGCAAAATAGAGGCAGTTTGGATTTTTTTTTTGTTAGAAGAATTTATTTTATCTTAAGTTTTAAACTGATTTATGTTATGCTCAAGTTAACACACCATGTCCTGAGAAGTGGTAGTGGCAATATATATGTATAAGAGGTTAAGTGGCAACATTCATGTAGAACACACCAGACAAAAATGCTTTTTCAACTTTTCAAGGCCAGGTTCACTTTCCTGCCGCACTTGCACTGTAGTGTGCTGTCTTGATGTTATACTCCACACCACCATCCCTCTGACACGTTGTAGAGTTAGTCCTTGCTTATAAAACACTCTGTTAAAAACCAGAGGCAGTTTCTAGTCCCACAAGCCAAGTTCAGGTGGGCTGAAGGTGACTCAGTCGGCTCAGCTAGGCAGGCAGTTGTTGGGCTGCCCAAGACAGCAGCGGAACCAGCAGCTGGCCAGGCAGAAAATTTATGGCCCAGTTACCAATTTCCAGTCTCTGCAGGACTACAGTTCTTCTGCCATTTGTTTGACCTCTCAAAGGCTGCTGTAGAATGCAGGTAGTCAAAGCAGGAAACACAACACAGAAATCAAACACAAGTGCTTCAAAATAAGGACCCAGGAAATTCATTGGCTTCCTGTTCCTCTTTAAACTGTGGCTAAATACCTGCCCAGTTAAAAATGCCTAACAGGTGTATGATAGAAGACACCAAGTACATAGAAAGAAGATGTTAAGTGGTTCTGAACTGAAGGCATCAGTCTTTGCCATGACTTCAGGAGCAGGACTCCATCATTGCTCATCTCCACTGGTCTGGTGCTTGCCTGTTCTGCATGACTTGAATCAAGCGTGTCATCCAAGAACACTGGAAGAACATTGTGTGTGGCCAAAGGAACAGGTGCGTCTTGATGGGAACAAGGAAGATTATCCAGGGAAAAAAAAAGATAACAAGAAGGTAGATGTAGCCTTTTTCTAATCCAGCATCCCTTCGGTTAGCAAATTGCTCCATTGCTCAGCGAGGGCACTGTGTTTGCTCAGGATTATGGGGCATCACAGCCTGACACAGTTGCTGTGAGAATTACACAACACACAAGTGTTTCTTCTGCCCCTGCTGTTCTGAAGTTTATTTTGAAGGGCATAAAACTTTACTCCTGTCTCAAGTGTTCTTTGGTAATAGCACAATGAAAAATATTATTTCTGAACTTTCTAACTTATAATTTTGGATAAGTCTCTAACATTGTCTTGCTTACAACCATCTGTGACCTTTATATTCTTCTGAAAGTTTTCTCAGCTAATGAGAGGCATTTATTGTTTCCAGTCTCATCCCCTATGCAAATTAGATTGTTCTGTTTGGTTCATGCTTTTAAGGAATGAGCTTGTAGGAACAGACAAGAGAAATGAAACTGAGCATTAGTTGTTTTTCAGAGATATATTCAGGACAGGGTTTCTTCTGCAATACCCAATTAAAATAAGAAATGTTTTTTTCCCCCTCCTTGCTTTCTTCCTTTTGTTCCTTCATCACATTCTTCCTTTTAAAGTGGCAGTTATAATTATAAGGGTGTAGATGTAGTCAGTATGGAAACTTTCACCAAAAATGGAGTGCCAGAATTGGAGTGAATGAAATAAATGTCATATTAAAGATTGTCTGGTGCTAATTTTACTATGTTTTCATTTTGTTTCAGGCATTGTTTTAGGTACTTTGCTTGAAGCTTATAAAATCATTAAATCTGTAATCTAAAATTGTGATTATCTAGGAGCAGAATAATAAGCAATTGTTCTATCTCAGCAGACCTACATGCATCTATGGATTGTTATTTAAGAAATGTGTCGAAGCTATGCTGCAATGTATGAAGTTAAACTTTTGCTGTTCAGAATAAGTAAAATATGTGTATGTCTTTTTCCTTTGTGGGGCAATAATAAACCTTTATCTAGATGCAGATTGCCACCTTCCTCCATTAGTCATATCTAAACTTCTATTTCAATTTCTTCTTCCTTTGTCTTTACCTCTGCATTTAAATGTGGAGCTGCAGTTCCAGTGTTCCAGTTGGGTTTTAATTGGCTTTATTATCTATTGTGTAGAACTTAATCAATTCTATTGGATGTTATCTGCAGGTGCCTACAGTAAGGGCATATTACATTGATTTTTCATTTTTCACATCAAACCCACTGCATACCTACAGTTGTTGCTGTGTTTGCTATTGACAACAGGGTTATTTACAGGCACTCAGTCAAAATGTAACATAGATCAGGACAATTACAAACGCATAGTATAGATTTATTAGACAGACAATAAAGAAATAGTAACTTTGTGGCATCTGGCTATCCATGGAGAAGGATTCAGGGTGTGAAGAGCTTGGGAGAAGCATCCCACTTCAGTGTAGGAGTTCTGCAGCTGAAAATGAATGTCCTCCAGTATGCTGTGGTGATGAGTACAGTAAGATGCTGCCTCCTCCTTATTATGAGTGTTCTTCTGCAGGCAAATATGTGATTTTTCCAAACTCCAGGTCAAAATATTATCCTTCATGCTGAAGATTTTATGCAACCTGTAAAACCAGTTAAATTCAAGTAGGGGACTTGGAGGTAGATGAATGTGCTGGTTTGGGCTGTGGTAGAGTTGATTTTTTTCTGAGTGGATGGTATGGGACTGTGTTTTTGGATTTGTGCTGAACATAGAGGTGATAATATAGAGATGTTTGTGTTATTGCCGAGCAGATTTGCTTATATTTGTTATGTAGAGCCAAGGCTGTTTCTGCTTCTCATATGACCACACTGGCAAGGAATTTGAAGGTTTGGGGGGGCTGGGAGGAGACACAGCCAGGGCAGGTGACTCCAACTCACCCAGAGGGATATTCCAGACCATGTGACATTCTGGTCAGTATAATGTGGGAGGAAGAAGGAGGAAGGAGGGGAATGTCAGAATTGATGGCATTTGTCTTCTCATGTTCTCTGTTGTGTGTGATGCAGCCCTGCTTGCATGATTTGCTGGAAGTGATTTTCGTTTGTACAACACATCTGTACAGATGTGGTCTGGCCCATATACTGAATGGCTGCCATCTCCAAGCAGGTTTTACCTTCCATCTTTCAGAGATGCCCTGTTTCTACCCAGTCTCTTTGTAGGAATGCTGAAAAAGAGCTCTGTTTCAGGCTCCACTCAGATCGATGTTGCAGAGATTTCCCTGTCACCATCACTGGTCTCTGCTTGCTCTATACCCTGCACAGTGTTAAATATTGGGTTGCACCAGTATAACGCATTACTCTTGCTGATAAAAAGCAGTGCAATTTATTGCTTAAATGGAATTTGAATAACACTGTGGAAATCGATAGTAGCTTCTTATCCATATAAAGATAATTGATCTTTCTGAGGCTCTTTAAATACAATGAGTATTTGATTGTGTTTCCTTCCATTGCTCAGCTCAACACGTTAACACAGTAAAATTAAATGTTGCTTGTAAAATGACTGTAACATTCAGTGGTTTTTATTTCCACAACACTTCTTTGGTCTGTTTTAGTAGATTAGCTGTAAATGGAGACAAAAGCTGCTGCTTTGAAAGGCGTCATACAGCAAGAACATTTGTTTGCTGAACATGGAAATCCCTCACTTCTGTGGCCTCTGGCCAGTTCACACTCTGGCATTCCTGTTTTTCCTATTTTCTAATGTTAGTCAGATATCTCTGTCAGTCCCTCTGTGTCTATCTGATATGCAAATTGGAGTTTGGAACTGGAGATGCAGTCTTCTATATTTCAAATATATGTGTACACCTTAATCCTGCCTTGACCCAGAAATGTGCAGTTCACTGCATAAGCATGTTAGAAGCATGAAGCAGAAGTAACCTGGGAGATTGGTGAGAGAACTGGGTTTCAGACTCTCCTTTCCCTGTGATGATACTGTAAAGAAACTGCTTCAGCCTGTGTGTGATGGGGACCAGCCTCTTCCCACTCCCATTAGTTCCTGCTCGAGTATAATGCAGTACAGAATAATGATCTGCCTTGAAACATTGCTAAAAGGCACATTTTCTTATATTTCCTATTTCTTTTAGCATTCAGGGTGTTCTAGGAATTTTTAACTATTAAGACTGTTAGAGAAAATCGCTCATTTTTAAAGTCTGAATTTTGATTTATTTTTGGATACGCTGAACATCAAAGTTTGGGGTTGTGTATTAGTCAGAGCAGGGGTAAAGATCTTTGACATTCTCAGTGGATCACCTCCCCTAACCATCTACCAATATGGATCCATCAAAAATTTCCCCAAAAGAGTGCTATTTATTTGATTTTTATTTTTTTTGTTATCAGTTAATTATCACCTCAAACTTTTTTGTTTATTTTTAATCTTTATTGTCAAACAATCAATTGGTCATTAGATATACCATGACCAGAAGTAGAGCCCTATCATTCTGCATTACCATTACTCTTATTTGATATCACTTTTTAAGTTTGAAAAATTACAGAATTTTTAGACCGAGGGGTGGAAATTTTGTTAAAAAATTAAATATGTGCTACAGTCTGAAACGGGAAAGGAAAACAAGCCTTCTGTTCCTTACACACTGCAACTTTTATCTAAAGTTTCTGGTTTTACCTAGTACTAAGAAATTTTACGTTACCTTTCATCCCACTTCAGGTGACAAAATTTATCACGCACACTCTAGGGGAGCCTGTGGCTGATGAAGAGGTCTTGTTACTGACCTGATGATGGCTGATCACCATTACCTTGCCTGTGTTCAGTCAGGTAAGTCATACAGTTACTGGCCTGTGACATTGCTGCCTTATTCCTTTTCAGAACAAGCATTTTGAACCAGCATAGCAGCAAATAATCTACGCATAGGAGAAGGACAGAAAGTCAGAAATTCTTGCAAAATGTATTTGCTTAAAAATTGTGAAAGTGTTATTGAACAAGTAAATATAAGTGTATAAAAAAGAGAATGAACTTAATTATTCACTGGCTACTGTTGAAGGTCATGGGTATGGCAGTCTGATGGAGATTCCGTAGGAGAGGCTGGGCATTGGTTTGTAGTAGGTGCACACACACATCTCTCTGAGCAGGTCTAAACTGAAACATTCAGCACTCAGGTGGCCACAAACAGGCTCAAAAGCCTCATTCTGTTCCCTTCTCTGGCCGATCAGGCTGCAAGTTTGTTGGAATATGAATATTCTATGCATGCAATGTGCATGTCCTCAGTGGCTGGCATTAGCCTGGCTACACTGTGGCTGGTCCTGGTGTTCCCTGTTCTCCAGTTGCTGGCACTGGGAATACGAGCCCCCAGGGCCCCCAGCCCCACTCTTGCTACTAGTACAGACCCAACTGGGCATCAGGGAAAAGTCCCTGCACAACTGGTGAGCTAAAAGAGAGCTGTGGACTGGGGAGTTGAGAGCTAGGCTGACATGCCAATGCCTGTGCAGAGCCAGTGGCCTGTGGCTGGCAGTGCCAGAGCTGAGCTTACTGGACTGCACAGTGCCACCTGTAAAGGCGTGCTGAAAAATATACCTCAAGATTATTTAAAAAAAAAAAAAAAGGCAAAAAAAAAGCCTGTTTTGTTGGAAGATTTTGCTCAGCAGTGCACCGTTACACGTAGGAGTTTCTCATAGGTACGTCAAATGTACTGAATCTGGCACTTCAGTTTGACAACAGGTTTCACTAAAAGCACAAGCCATGAAGGTGTTGAGAACTTGCTCAGTCAGGCAGGTTATTTGTAATGCTGTGGCTTACCAGCATGGATTATCTGCTCTTTAACCAGCCATTCCTATTGCAGCTCTTTTTTAGGCTTACATTGCAAATCCAGTGTGGCCAACCAGTTTGCCTGATGATGATGATCTTTCCTATAAACAGGAAAAAATCAGTGTTTCTGAGGGTTTTTGTAATGTTTATCAGTAGGAAAACAGAAGTGGCAATTGCTTTTAATTGCCCAATAATTTTATTATTCAAAAGATGGAATTTACAGGAAGCAGCTGCAGTTGTAACTGAACCAGCTCTTTTAATGTGTTCCTGCTTTTTTCCCTGTATTATATTATCTAATGGTGATAAGCTGCTGCCTTCAGTCAAATTTTGAAGTACAATGAGTTGGATTTATCAAGCCCTGGAATGAATACTCCACTACTCTCTCTGAAAGACACCTTTGTGTATTTGGTGGGTCTGAATTGTCTGTAGAAATCCCATTCCTTACATTAAATCAACTTTCATTCTTTGTTCTCTCAGTACACAAGAATTTTAAGATTCATAACCTATTTCTGTTTGGTTTTGCTCCCTTTGTAGTTTTTCCACCCGTCTCTGTGTTGTTATTCATTGTGCAGGAGAATGCAGCCCCACCATGAACATGCACTCTGAATTAATTAGCTACTTTCTGTAAATACAAATAAATGACAGCAAGATGAAAATGAGAAGCAAAATGGGGAGGACTAGCTGTTGTCACATCTACAGCTCTGGTGCTCCTAATTTTAAAATATGTTTTGAAAGGTACTATAGTCTCTTTGCTGCCAAATTACGTTCTTGGCCAATGTTGTTGCTCTTCATGTGGCCAGTCCCCCAGCACAGAGGTGTCCCTGGGGGTCACACCAAACTCAAAGCCTATGTATGGTTTCCTTTGGGCATCAGGTCATGTTTGAAGGCCTGTGAACAGCTATTTAGCTGATACAACTGGTAGAATATAACTGACTCATCACAGATGACCAACACTCAGTAGACCACAAAGTGCCCTCAGCACTTGGAATTGAATGTAACATGACCATCTCAACAGCAAAGAACTGAGGTGCCAGTTAATCTGTGTGTTCATAATTCTTTCCAAATCTGGCAGCTCTTGTCCAGTGTTAGGAAAATGTAGGTGCTCCCTCTGTGGTCATGGATGATCATTATTGAGAGAAGCCAGATTTGGTGGAGCTGTCTTAGTCATTGCAGACTAAAATGAGAGTTTACTGTTCTGCCATTTTTTAGGCATTATTGGTAATAGTCTTGATTTGCTGGCCTTGTCTTCATGAAAATCCCATTTGGTGCAGTCTTAATTCACAGCTGGCAACAGAGTATGGAAGATTGCAATATGACCCACTGCAGACCAAGCACATACTAAAATTGGCAGCTTAAATAGAAAAGATAGGACAATTAATATTTTAATTTGCTTATCTTCAGATAGTTATGTATTTATGGAAAAATCCCCAGTGTGTGTAGTTTACAGAGCTTAAAATCTGGTGTGGTGGTTTTTCATGGAATGTGGGGAAGGCAACAATTAGACATGTTCTTCTCCCAACTCACCTCCATTCCACATTAATGTTGAATAGGACTCCAGAGAGATAGGACTGTGCTTTTGTTAGTCTGGACAGGCAGCTATAAAACACTGTTGTAATTATATTCCTCTTTTAATTTGAATGGTGGAATTAAACAAATATTTTCCTTTGGAGAAAAGTAACAACTTGATGTTAATTGCTTCTATCTGTTTCTCAGCATTGTCAAATAACTTATTGTAAAAGCTACTTAATATTTCCAGGGGAATGTCATATATTGCATAACTTATGTCCTTTGCTGGTTATTTTATTTGATGGTTAAATGGTAATCAGAATGAAAGGAATAAAGAAGCACTTGTGAGTTGGGAACCACTCAAGGGATTGAGAATCTAAAGCAGAACAATGATTTTACATTTTTTCTTTTGTTAACTTTTTCTTTTCATATGTGAATTACATGCAAGTAAGAGAGATTACAGAGAAAAATAAAAGGAGAATGCAGAACTCATTTAGATCAAACTCACTGTGCCTAATAAGCAGAGAGAAAAATCTACAAACTGTCTAATCTTCACAGTTTGTTCTTAGCCTTCCTAGGTGTTGTAGAATTCACAGACTCATTCTGAGAAAGGAAATTAGCCTATTAAAAATGAGAAAACACAGAAACAAAACTTCACCATCATTCCAAGAGATATGTGGCTTCCAGTTACTCTGTAACAGTTACTAGAAAAAACAGGAAAAGAAAGAAAGAACATCTGCAGTAGAGATTTTCTAGAATGAAAAATACACTTGGATTGCCACATTATTGAATTTTGCTACTGTAGGACATATTAAAGGACAAATCAACTCTCAAGCATCCATCCAAAATATACAAGGTGTTTGCATGTGTAAAGTGTCTCTAAATATATGTTTACTTTCAAATTCCCAGTATCAGGAGAACTTATGGGCTGTGTAAAGGCAGTAGAGTTGATTACTTATAAATTTTTAGATATTGTGTGTGTGTGATTTTGTAAAAGTGTCTGGGCAGTAGCAGGGAGGTCTCATTTTCCTTGCCCTGGCTCTCAGGGTGTGAGACAAGGAAAGGGTATTCTGGGGAGAAACTGGTTATTTCCCCCAAACAGTCAACAGTAATTCAGCAAAAAGTATTTTCCCAGAGTAAAGGATAGATTTGTGAGGGAGACACAGTAAGTTGTATTTAGGAATCGTAGTTGGAAGACCCCAGTGAGGATCAGGACTCTTTCACCTCAAGGCTCTGGACATCTTGGAACCTGTAGAGAGTTTCTGAGCCACGAGTTACCAAATCATAAATCAAGTTTTAGTGGAGGCACACTCAGCTGTGCATGTCTTGGAAGGGAAGAGGAATTGCTGATGACACATTAATATGTCTGATTGTTCAGTGGGAGCTCTGAATCAATCAGTCACCACTTTTTGGGGGTGCAAAGTGAGATTTTTCCCCCTAGCTTTCTGTCACAGTTTAAGGCTCCCCTCCCTGCTGAATACGTGCTGGTTTCTGAAACCACACCAGCCATGGTGAAGAAATGAGTTGGAGATTTCCTAATTTATCATAAAACCAAAATCACGAACCATGTTTTTCACTTAACCCCCCCTCCCCCTCCCCCCCCAACCATTTCCAGGTGCTTAGTGGTCAATTATTTTATGTGAAAAAATTAAAAGGTACAGGCGAAATTCAGAGAATTGTATTGTATCAAAGAGGTAAAATGTAGATATTGCACCTTCTAACATATCTGAAATGTGTTCTATCTTTGTTTCAGTGTTCTGAAAAAGAATAACCCTGATTTTTCTAGCAACTGAATTCTGTCTATTTGACAAATGAATAAAATTTTGCTTGGCCATTTTTTCATCTTTCTGACCAATAAAAAGTGTGACTGGTTTTCTTTGTCCACTTTTACTCTTAGCATGGGTGTGGGGAGGAACTGATAATAGTGCTTATTTCTGAATGCCTTTTTAATGTGTCTGGAGGCAAGTACATTTTTAGGGCAGTTGTTTCCTCAGTGTTTCAAGCACTGAGCTATTGCCAGGGCTGGGTTATTTTGTTGCTTTGTTTTTCTTTTTCAAATATTCCCCTTGTTCTCAGACATGTAAACTTGCACGTTTTCTTCAAGGGCAACATGCCGAGATGACCACAAATACAAGCTTAGACAGGAAGCTCCTCCATGCACAGAATATGTAAGTTCATGATGTAAAGGGCTTTGAAAAATTCATAAAACTAGTCTTTTGTTAACATTCTTACAGCAACCTTTGTGTGTGTTTAACTTGCTCTTCTTTCATGGTGTGATATATGAAGAACAGTCAGCATCCTTCCTTTATAAGACACTGCTTTTTTAAGAGGAAAAGCTGAACTATCCTTACATTTCTCCATTTCCCCACCCCCCAAAAAACCCAACAAACAAACAAACAGAAAAAAACCCAAAAACCAGAGGAAGAAGCAGTTCTGAGTGGCCTGTTTTATTTTCCTGTGGTTAACTGGAGGAGCTGCAGACTGCATCATTCCCCAGTTTTGTAGCACAGTTTGATATGCAAATATCTGTAACTGGTAGGCTGGGATTCCATTTTTCTTCTTTGATATGGAAAGTTGCTTTTAGCTTAAATGATACTATTTATTTGCTCAAAAGCCCCCAATTTCTGAATGCTTAAGTGCATCACAGAGTGACATTTTTGCTGCAGTGAAACAGAAGGAAACCTCAAACTGGGGCATTACTGGCCTGCTTGCAAATCCCCATTATTCTTGGCATTTTCGTGTGACAACTAAGAAAAGTTAGATATTTTGGAGCATTTATTTTCTTTCGTTAAAATTAGCTGTTCAAATTTAAGGATTTTGGTTAAGTAAATTGAAATCTTACTATTGTAGGTCCCTTCCATATTCACCTTTTAGTTAGATATGTGCAGTGTTTACATATTTAATCATTCCTTATTTTAGCAAGAGCATCCGCAAAAGAATATTTTTCTTCATATTTTTCTTAAGATACTTTTCTTAAAGTGACTTCTGTCACTTTAAAGCCTTGAAGTCCATCAGGTATTTAGAGTACTTACCTTGTTTTTTTGTCTTTTTGGAGTCCTAGTAATACAACTACATACCCAGCAGGATGTGCATTTTCACCTTAAGGTGAATAAGGATGGAGAGGCAGAGAGGTGAGAGCCAGGAACATAACCCTCTGTGCTTGGATTTCACTTGCTCCTGCAGAGAACTCATGTAGCTTGCATTGTCTGCTTGTACTTTCCAGTCTCACAGTTGGTATTTCATCAGCAAAGGGGTTTTTTCCTTCAAAGCTTTACCCTGCTCTGTGTGTTTTTTGCAAATTATTTTATAGACTGCTGTACCTCTTACAAATAAATACTAAAGTCTAAAAATATAGGTTAGCAATTAAAGAATTAAAAGTGTGGTTTACAGTTTCCTTTTAAGTCTTTCTCTCAGTGTGTCTGAAAGCTTTTTTGTACCACAGCCAAATTTGAAATAGCTCAATAGCTCATTACAAGTAACAAGTAAGAAATCTGAAAATGGAAAAACTGAATAGATTGCAATAGGTCAGACTGGCTGTACCTGCAACCATTATGCAGATTACTGTGAGGCCATATATTCCTCATCTTAGAGCAAATAGACTTGGTCAGAACTCCTCTCTGATGCAGGAGGAAGAAGGAGGAAAATATTTACAAACATTGGCATATGAATTTCTGTGCCATTGGAAATTAATAACTCATTGTTCCCTGGTATTTGTCAAAATAATTGTAGTTGGTGTTTGTAACAGTAATTTCTCTCCCCAATAACTGGGGCACTCTTGGTCTGTGTTACCTTGCTGGCCATACCCTCACAGCTTGTGATGTGGTGCAAGAGGAGCAGATCATTAACTAGAAGCAACAGGTACTTCACTTAATTCCCTTAGTGCAACTGCAGCATCACAGAAGTGATTCAAAACTGTCACAGACCAATCACTGATGTCCCTGCCTATGCAAAAGGTTTGGAATTAGATGATTTTTAAGGTCCTTTCCAACCCAAACCATTCTATGACTCCATGTGGTCCATGAATGGGCAGTTTGGTTCAGCCTCCTTTGGATGGTGGTTTACACCCACCAAACCCACTGAGTGCCTGACCTGCTGCATGGGAAGCCAGAACGGATAACCATTGTCCTCAAAACTGCTGTTCTACTCTCAGCCAACCTGCTAGTATAGACACAGTCATATCCTTGGGGATATTCTGCAAAACCATCAGAATGAACAAGGGATTTATATGGGATGCAAAATCCTCTTTCTTTCCCAGCAAACTCTACAAACTTTATCTAAAAGCTCCAACTTTTGTTTGATGAAAGGTGAGACCATTTGGGTTTAAATCCTTCCTTAGCTGAGGCCAAGACTAGTGTATTTTATATACACCTATCTAATATATCTGTCTATCTATTTCTTTTTATTAATTTGAAACTTTATTGGACATGGGTGAATTTCCATGGGGGCAGTAGAAACAGCTTGGCTTGTGAAAAAATACGTTTGGTGTTTTGTTTTGGTTATTTTTTTGTTTTTTAATTTTGAGATTTTATTTGCTTTGATGGGGTGGATCTGTGTTCCTGTTTTGACATTTTAGAACTAATTCTTTAAGAAATAATTAAAAATCCATAGAACTGCAAAATTCCTTGCTCTAGAAATAACTGTGGTGCCCTAGTAGAACTGAAAACTGTCATAGAACTTTTTCTGAACATGATGGAAAATGAATTATGGAAATATATTTGAGCCTTGCAAATACAGCATTTAAAAGTTGGACTATATTAAAATACCCCCAGTAAGGTTGTTGTAGTCATATATTTAAAATATTCTGTTATAAACTTGGGGGGTTTTTCCTACAGATATTTCTTGAGCTATTGTATCTCTTCATTTAATGATAGAATGAGCAAAAAATTAGGCTGCTGTACCTGGAGGCAGGAGCAAGAACTGGGATTCAGAATTGACCAGGTAAGAAGGAAGACAGGAGTGGTTGTCTTTGATGCAAGCAGAAATCCAGATGGGCAGGGGTTCAGACTGGAGCTAAAGTAAAGGTGTGATGCAGAGGGCTGACTGTTTGGCCTCAGGGTCCCTCCATACTGCAAAGACTGCCCTGCAGGAGACCAGCTGACTCTTAGCACAAGCCTGTGCTGATCCCTGCACATCATTAAAGGTAATTTTATCTATCTTTTATATATATTTAGAGTTATATTTTATATGTTTATACACATGATACTTATATTTATCATATAATTTTATATGTAAATTTTAAAATATATATATATATATATATGTGCTGAGAGCAATAAGGCATTATGTACCTACTACAAGAGGAAGTCTTTGCCTTGGAAATGGAAAGTTCTTGTAAAAAACAGATGCTTAAAAAATTGTGGACTTCAGAAGTAGGATAATGGCAACATTGGACATTGTTTGGACTGTTTGCTAAAGGAAAGCAGATGCAAAGTCTATAGGAGTTTGTGTCAAGAGTCAGCACAGGTTGAAATGCAGAGACGTGGGGTCACCTTGCTTTATCTGTTTTTAAAAACATTTATGTGGTGATTGCACCTCTTGCTAATTAGGGTAATAAGAGTAGAGACAAGTAGTAGGAATATAATCTTACCCACTGAATCAAAAGACAAAGTAAAGGAGAATACCCTTCCAAGAGCAGCACATGTAATCCTAAAGTGTTGGAAGATGCCCAGCAGCTGACAGAACAACTCGGGCTGTAATTACACATGATTGTATAATTACCCACCCTGAGGGCTTGTGTGGTGCAAGCACTGATAGAAGATCCATTCTGTGGAGGACAGAGTGGCTGGAGCAGAACAGCTGGGGAATGAGAAGCTCTTGCAGGGACATTGTGGCTGTGAAGGAATCATGTGTGAAGAACTTGTATATCGAATATTTAAAAGTCTTCACATATCGTTAGTGAGTCCAATATAGATTCCTCCTGGTATAAATCTCTTCAAAACAGAGATGGAGATGTCATTTCCCTTCACTGCCCATGACATTCATTTTTCTGCCTTCAGCTGGTGGTGCCTCCTTTGCAGGGTTCCCAGTGCTCTCCAAGGCTTTGCCCACCATTGAGTTCTGAGGTTGGGAGGGAGATCTGGTGCAGGTTCTGATGCAGGTGATCAAACAAGCAGTGCAAGAATGGCTCAAAATTGAAGAACATGAGTGTGTCCTGGGATCTGACAGTTTTTCCAGGCATGAGATGGAAACCGAATTTTGACTTTATAGCTGAAGTGACTTGGAGATACAAGTCTTTCAATCTTCCATTAGGAAAACTGGCCAACCAAAATCTCACTGAAATGTCCTTCCCCTCCGCTATCGAGAGTGTGTAATAAATGTTTCGGGTTAAGGGCTTCAAATGATTTTTGCAAAGCCTCATAAATGTTCCATATGTCACTTTCCCTAAAATTATAATCTATTATCTCACTCAGGTGGAATAATAATGCATTGAAAAAACTGAATTTATCTCAGGTGCCCCAGCAGATTGATTCTTCATTATGTGTTAATTGTTAATGGCATTTTTCCATGGAGCATCTGCCAGTTATAGTGAGCACAGCTTCCAGAAATGATATATTAATTTTAAGCATAGACTAATAGTAGATTAAAAAGTGTTGATTTTTGTTTAATCTTTACTCACTTTGTGTGTATAAACTAGCTGGCCATAGTTATTGTTTTAAGCAACTGTACAAAATATTTTGTTTTATAGAACAGGCTAAAAATAAAATTTTATTTAAGGTCCAACTTAGTGGAGTGTTTTTATTTCTGAAATGCTGAGCCCTCACTACGTTAAGTGTAAGGCAACAACAAGTATCAGCTGAGGTACTAAGCTAGGATACACACAGTCATGTAATCATAGTATATTACTATACAATATTATGATTTAGGAATAGGATTAACTTCAATTGGTGTTGAGGACATGATATAATTTGATATTTCAGTTCTTGTGTCAAAATAAAAGAACTGGTGAAAAAATATTTATAGTATGATAAAAATTCCAATTGGGTTTGGTTTTTTGAGCTGTGCCCTTCAACACCATCCACACTGGGCATTTAAAGAGACCTTGTTGAGGTGACTGCATGTGTGTCTTCATGTTGTCAGTTACAGTGTATTTCTTAAATCCATAAAGGGATAATAAGCTATAATTATTTTGAGAACACAGAAATAATTGAGGTTTACTACGCTCCTGAGTCCTTTTGGGATCTATCTGTGGACAATATCTAAATTGTGAGCTGTTCAAGTTCTTTATCCTCTCACAACTGAGTGTGTCTTTGGCTGTGTCTTAATTCTGTCTCATTTAAGGTGATTTGAGTGGGTTGGAGGAAGAAACCATCCAGTTTGTCCTGATCCGCACAGTTCTATGCCCAAAATCACAGCAGGTCAAGGCATGATCTTTGTGAATATCTCCACATCTCTCTGCTTTCCTTAGGAGAAGGAAAGGAGTCGTGTGTATCTGAGAGTTGTTTCCATAGTGAAAAAGTCTACTTCAATAATGTCTTAGCAAAATCTGTATCTTATTTCATCCTATGATTAAAAATGCTATACCTGTATTAAACAGTGACATTATAGGAGGTAGGTTTGCAATGCATATTAAGACGGGTTTTTTAATTATGTCCAATCCATCACCCAGGTAAGGAACAAAAGAAACGTTGGATTCAGGACTGTAACTCCAGTGTTGTGTTAATTACTTGCCAAAAATATGTGACATACATACATATATATGTAAAGGTACATAAAATAAAAATTTAAGAAAGTTTTTTAAAAGTAACTTGAAGAGGCTCCTGATGAAAAGATTATAATGATATTACTTGATAAATATTCTAATTCAGTTCCTGATGGTGTCATTGAAGCATGTTTTATTTTCCAATACTACATTTCTTACACATCTTTCATGTTCATTATCAACTTCTGCAGTGAAGCTTGTTTATATTGCAGAATTTATAAGCAAGCTCTGCTGTTTAAATGACCCGAATGATCAGGAAACTGATTATATAAAACATGTTAAAGATGATGGGAAGAAAAAGCAGAATGTATTACTCCCTCTTTGTAAAGCTCTATGTGTTCTTTGTAATGATAAATGTGTTTTTGAGTTGAATGTGATTCAACCTGTGATAAATATGTCAGTATTTTCATCATACATGGCCAATTTCCCTTGAAAGTCAGGAAAGCAGTGTAGTTTTCTTTAAAAACACTTTAGTCTTGTAAAATCCTTTTTTTTTTTTCCCCCCATATGAATGCAACTCAAACAGGTGAATAGAGACACATAAAAGAAAAAGGGCATTCAGTGGACAGATGTTAAGAGTTTTCATACTGCCTGAATAGAGGAAGAAAGTCTCTTAATTACAAGATAACAAATACCTGAGGGTTTTCAAATACTGATTTTGCTGAAACTCCCCATGAAATTTTGGGAAGATATCCATGACAGATCAGTTTTCTTTCTCCTATTTGTAATATCATTAAATGCGTATGATTTTATCCATCTAGTTTGTTCCTGAGTTCTGAGTGTTTGTATTTCATTCTCACATTAATCATTGAGTTTGGCTTTTCACAGTCTGGTTGAAAAGAATTTGATAGATATCCAGAGCATATATTTATGTGAAAAACCCCTGATTCTGTTTCAAGTTCATGCAGTTTTGTTATGCTTCGCAGAAACCAGACAAAGCAGCAGCATAACCAAAGAGAATCAGCTGTGGGAAAATAGAAATTATCAAGATGAACTGCTTGGGATGGATCACAGAGCAATCATCTCTCAGATAATGAACTATGCTTTAATTCAGACTTCCAAGAATGGCTGAGAGGATTGTTAGGTTAGAACTTGATTGTGGGGAATGCTCTATGCAATCAGGATTCTGCATTCCTGGGTTTGTAAGCTTTTAGAGGGAAAAACACTGAAGATCTGGCAATTTGTACCTTCCCTTGGCTGTTCAGGTGAGAATGTCAGCTATAATGTTAGGATTGACAGGAGGGGCTGTGATGGCAGGAATCGTTCATGTGCCTGTGGCAGTGATGGGAGGTTGAGGGAATTGTTTTTCTCTGCAATAGACCAATTAGTTGTTTTGGAAGGGAGATTCTTAAAAGTAGCATTACTTTTGTTGGTTAATTAAACTATTTGCTTGCTATAAAATTGCAGGATGTAATAGCAAGTATTTGCTGTCAAGTCCTCATTCTGAGTTTAATACCTCACAAGACTTGAAAGCTTTAGGAAAAGTCCTGTGTGTAATGTGAAACTAATGGTCTCTGATGGTTTGATACTTTTCTGTTATTCTGCCAGTATATTTATTTATTTTTTCTAAGCAAGCAAGCATTTAAAAACATTGTAGGTCAGTCTTTTCCACCATTAAAATCACAAAGTGCAGTGATGAGAATGGCATGGGCCCCAACAGGGTCATGGACCTGGTCCAGAATGGAATCCTCTCCCCATGGACCCACAGATCCCTTCAGGATCCTGTTCCAGTGTGGGCTTCCCGTGGGGTCAGAGTCTCCTTCAGGCACCCACCTGCTCCAGTGTAGGGTCCTCCACAAGCTGGAGGTGAATGTCTGCTCTCCTGTGGATCCCCAGGGGCTGCAGGGGCACAGCCATCTCACCGTGGGCTGCAGGGCAGTCTCTGCCCTGCCACCTGGAGCACCTCCTGCCCCTCCTTCTGCACTGACCTGGGGGTCTGCAGTGTTATTTCTCCCACATACTCTCACTCCTCTCTCCAGCTGTAATCATGCAGGTGTTTTCTCCTTCTTAAATGTCTTCCCTGAGGCACTACAACTGTTACTGGTGGGCTCAACCTTGGCCAGCAGCAGGTCCATGTTGGAGCCCACTGGCATTGGCTGTTGAGGCACAGGGGAAGTTTCTTGAAGCTCCTCACAGAAGCCACTGCTATAGCCATCCCCCTTCTATCAAAACCTTGTCACACAAACCTAATGAACTGAGAGAGGAGACTTTCTCCTATCACAGAAAATTTATTTTGCCAGAAATGTCTTTAGACCAATTAATTTGAGATTATTTTTTTTTAATTTTGCTTTCAATGTTGTCTTTCTGTCTACTTATGAAGTAATTTATTTTCCAGGCAATGCTGAGGACAGAAGTGTTTGGATCTGTCTGTGCCCTATCTTGACTTCTTGTTTAGAAAAAAATTGATTATTTTGAGGACATGGTCTAAAATAGAGTAATAGGCTGAACTCTTGTTGAAACAGCTGGATTCCTGTTCCAGGAGGATTTGGAAGGAAGATTCAATGCCTTCAGAAGCAATAACACTTTTTTACCAATATAGTATCTAGATAAAGTTGCTAATGATTTTGTATGTGTCAAAACTATTTCTGTTTCAGGTTTGGGGTTTTTGATTGTTTTTTTTTGTTTGTTTGTTTTTTGCTGTTGTTATTTCTAGGTTTTTTGGGTTTTTTGTTTTTTGTTTTTTGTTTTTTTTTTCAATTTAAATGTTTACCTTGTGTTTTGAAAAGTACATGATTAGCCTTGTCTTGTTTCCAAATCCACTATTTAGCTCTTGCGTAGGATCAGTCATTTCTTTTCTCTCATTTTTGGTCAGTGTTTGCAGGTTGCTGTTTGACATTGTTTATTCTATGTACCCTTTTTAGTGTCACATAACGCGACAGTGATAATGCCTTCTGAACAGGAGAACGTGGTGGCAAGATTTTGCAAGATTTATAGCACAATGGGAGATGATCTCTGCTAATCATGAAGGACCACACTCCAAATAATTTTGTTCACCAGGGGTGACTATTATTTTCAGTCTTGTAATGGCTGGAGCTATTTATCATTTTTAACATGTTTCCATCATAGCATTGGTCTCCTGCTGTTGAGCCAACAGACCAAATTGAGGACCCCCTTTATTTTTTGCATTTAAAGTACATTCAATAGAAAAGCAGCAGAATGGTTTCTGGACTTGTCTATGAAAAATTGTCTGTAAGCAGACCATATCCTTATAAAAAATAACCTTTAAAATTAAAGAAACTTCAGCCTTTAAACCTATGAAACAAACATTTTAAAGAGTTAAAAAATGTATGGAATACATCCTTGATGTACTTGAAATCACTCTGACATTTTTTAGCTAAAAATATCAAAATCTTCACCTCTCTGAATGGAGTTTTCTATATAGTGCAAATCAGTGCATTTTTACACATTGCTACATCATTCTGCACTCCATGCTCAGAGACCATTTTTATCAGTGCTCAGAGGAATTAAATGAAATTCCAGAGAGAGGTTCTTAATATGGGTGTATCTTTTTTCACGTTGCAAATACAATTATCCTTTCTGCATCAAGGAGGAAACACATCAGGGTATTCTGTGCAGATGTCAAGGCAGCATCTCTTCACATCAGTTTAATGCCATGTATTTCTCCCAAATTCCACGTTATTTGTTCAGCCTATCTTTGTTTAAGAGAAGAACCTCCCTGTGTAAAGGTCTGTGTATATCCAAATTGAATTTTATTAGCAATGCAATTTCTGTATGGCAAAACCACTGATCTGGGTAGTAATATATTAAGAATAGGAAATGCAACACTTATCCACTTGAAGATTTAAAAAAAGTATCTCTTTCTGTAATAACTAATTCAATAATCCCAAATTAACATTTCATTATTAATTGCAGCAGTGTTTTCTTTCCCTGTACTGCATTTCTCCACACCCAAATAAGTGTCCCAAACCATTTTCAGGGAGTTACATGCTGCTTGCCATTTTCTGGTGAACCTGCTCTGTTGAATCAAATGCATTTTATGAACTCACCATTTCATAAGCTGTTTTTTTACATTTCATTTCTCTGGCCGCAAATTTAATAATCAAGGTTTTTACTTCCTATTTTATTATTTCTACCAAAACAGTAAGTAATGTTACCTTTTAAATTCTAGTATTGCCATTTTGTTGCTGAGCTGAGCTGAGCTGATTTTCAGGGTCTGTTGGGTTAATTTAACACCAAGAAAAAGAGAGTGATTCACTGGCTAACTTGTACTGAGACATGGACTTGGACCTGAGACATGGAACAGAACCAGCCAACAAACCTCCATTTTACCAATGTTCAACTCCTCATCACTAGTCAGTTCTGAGGAAGATACGCTGAAATGTTGGTGGGTAATGAACAGATCTTTAAACATAGGAAGAAAAAAATGTACAAACCAACCCTGCCTGTTGCTCAGCAGAGATTTGTTCTTTGTTTTCATAAGTGATTAACAAATTCAAGCATTGTAAGCTAAAAAATACTTATCTGCCAGTTTACAAGACTATGTACCACAGTGTTCCTTGCTGTGCTCTGAAGTCAGCAATCCCCTGTGCTTCCCCTCCCTGATCCAACCCAGGAAACGTGGAGATTCTCTTCTCCTCAACAGTTCACACACCCTCTTATGTTTTTTTTAATCTGTCTCCCCATTTCTTATCTTGCACAGTACGTTGGTTCTCTAACATTTCTGAGCCATTTCTCTGGTGCTCTATCCATTATTTCCATGGAGTCTCAGCTGCTCTCTTAGAAACCAGATCCTTTTCAGAATGTTATGCCTCGCTGTAAGATTTTGATAGGCATTTCCAGATTCTTGCATTCATATATTAGTTGAAGCCACATCCATGAGGCAGAAATAGAAAACAGGTTGCTGGATAATAATCAAACACTTTCCTTTCTTTCCTGTCTGTTTAAATAAGGAGCAAAAAGCAACATATACTCTATTGTCTACTGAGCAAAATGCACAATAGTCCCAGTCTGTGAAGTGAAGCCTCTCAATAGGTGTCTCTTAAAAGAGAACCCTATATCTGAGCTACAGAATATATTTCCTGCCATCAGATAGGAATTCATAACTCCTGCCAAGAGTGCAGATTATTAAAAAAAAAAAAACACCTTATGAAAAATGAAAACATCCAGAAGTCACAATAATGTTACAACTCTAAAGCAAGAAAAAAATTCATACTTTTCATATGCTTTTGAATAAAATTCAGTAGAGATGATAACACAGTAAACTTGTTTCTGAGCATAGGGGAAGAACTGCAATATATTTCCAATAATCATTTGATCTCTTGAGGTACAATGCAATATGTTGGACAAATAGAAGTGTATTTTATACATTGTAAATATAAATTCTAAATATAATCTACTCTTGCAAGCTACCTGATGTAGTACATGTAGCAATTGGGTCAGGTGGTCAGTAGAGAGAGAAATAAGAACTGAAGTTTTATTCCTTTGAATAATTAGCTGTTGCTTTAGTTAACAGGAACATAATGGGTTAACAGTTGTAAAATGAGGTTTCTATATTAATACTCTGGGTTTTTATAAAGAGCCTCAGAGTCCTCAGAAAAACTTAATTATTGCTTCTGCAGTGTGGGGGTGTTTTTGTGAGTTTGGGTTGAGTTTTTCCATAGGTAAAAGTCACAGCAGGATTTTCACTTAATACTGAGAATGGAAGGGAAATCATAAATAAATGAGTGGACTAAAGATTCTAAGATGTTTCAAGAGGCGTTAAAAGTCTTTTAAGTGGGCTTTGCTACATCCTGTAGCTGCTTTTTAATTCTTCCAACCTTTTTTTTTCCCCTCTAATTTTATTAGTTTCAGTGTATGAGTTAATACAAGCATTTATGTATTTCATATTTTTTAAAACATTATTGGTCTTCTAATATTCTAAGCTACTGATCTAATACTATATTTAATTTTTCCTCAAATATCCTTATGTGTGAATATATTACATATTTATATACAAGTATTAGAATCCACATATTTGAGTAACTGGTCGTGAATGGAGCATTACCGTCTCCTGCAGTGCTGGAATTTCAGGGTGGATGGCATTAGCGCTTGAAATATCTCTCAACTTTTAAGAGTTTCTAAAAAGCATAACTTGTAATCTTCCTGTGTTATCAGCACAGTCAGACAGTGCTGTCACCTTTAACTGTGTTCTCAGAGAATACCTTTGTTTGCTGAAGCAAAAATAATATTTCCTGGGTTTTTGGATTGCCCCCAGGAGGGGCTGCATCACATGGCAATTGGGATTAGCTTTGGTTTACACAATATTGTGTAAATGCAGATCCACAAGCAGCGATTTCCAGCCATTTGCATATTCCCCTTCATCTGCACTGAATGTCTTGGGCAGAACATGTTGAATTGCTGCCTTTCTGTTCCAGTTTGCTGGAAGGGAGTGGTGATAGTCTTTGCTGTTTAAGATGGATGGTTCACTTGTTGTTCACAGGAGGAGAAAAAATTTCCAATCATTCTGCACCACTGGAGTCTGGCATGAGCTGCTGAGAAAAAGGAGGATAAATGCCATCAGAAAAAAGGCAGATGTGAGGGTGCTTTCCAGCATAGCAACTTGCTAAAACAGGTGGCTAAAATGCTCAAAATGACAATCTAAAAGTGGTACAACTTAGAATTTCCCTTCTTTTAAATACCTATCATGAATAATTTAACCCAATTGGCAAATATTATTCTTTTCCAAACCCTTTACATAGTGAAGTCATAACAGTCTGAAGGTATGTAATTGTTTATTTTCTTATCATTGTGGGGTTTTTTTCATTGTTTGGAGAAGCGCTTTTTGTGATCTTTTGTTAAGTACTGCCATGAGATGACTGGATTAGTTGCTGCCATAAATAAAAAATTAAAAAGTTCAATTCCAGAGCAGCAATTCTTTTCCCATCTTCCATGCTTTCTGTGGAGAAAGCTCTGAGGATGTGGGTGAATTGTTTGGGCAAAAATTGCAGAATTTATGTTAAACATTAGATGAGGCTTTAATCTGGACTTTCTGTCTCTACTCACGAGTTGAGTTTGTAAGTGACTTGTGAAAATCTGTGTCTGTTTTCTATGGATGAAGTCATTCTTCTTGAAGAGGAAGCAGGGAGCAATAATTTTACCTCTTTTACTAAAGTCCTTACTCCTCTGCTCTTGATAAGCCATGATTATGAATATTTTTGTATAATTCCCCAGCTCAATCCAAGGATTAAACTATGATCCAAATGGACTCTATCAATATGAATGCAGGAGAAGCATTTTAATTACCTGAAAATACAACTGAACTTCAGGGTTGCCAGACCCTGTCACTTCCTTAGCCATCCTCTTCCTCCCCTTCATCTGCTTGAAGTGGCACTTCTGCAGCCTGATTTACAGTGAGATGCTTCCTGTTTTACTGTGTCTTGAGAAGGGGAAAGCCTTGGATGTGGGGTTGTGGCTTCCCGAAGAGCTCCAATATGTCTGTCTATCTGGGAGGAAACCCTCAAACTGTCTAATTCTGATTTTGCTATTTCTTTCCAGTTTTCATTGTTCTAGTGAAGGCAGTGATTGTTGCTGCCTCTCTGTTGAAGTCTTCTACCACTTGCTGTTGCTAAGAAACAGGGCTGTTGTAAGTGATCCAAATCATAGAACAAATTCCCATTAAATTCCCTATCAAAAAAGAGAGGTTATCTGCATGATAGCAGGATTTTTGGTTCATGAATTACCCCAGTGAGATAGTCAGCTTACATTTTATATGTTCTTGATAAAACAGCAGATGAAGTCTGTGATGTTGAGTGCTTGGAAGAAGCTCCCAGCTGAATGCATTGCAAGGATCCCTCCAGCTGCAAAGCCCATGGCACTCTTTAAGGACTTTATAGCTCTGCTGAGGAAACAAGTCTTGTGTGGATGCTACAGAGCAGTAGAACTCTGTGAATAACTCATTCTTCTGGTTCTTAGCTGAAGCAGAATTGCACAATCACAGACTATTCTGAGTTGGAAGGGACCCACAAGGATCATCGAGTCCAACTCTTAAGTCAATGGCCCACATCGGGGATTGAGCCCATGACCTTGGCATGATTACAACCAAGTTTTAACCAACCTAGCTAATCTCAGGGTCTAAGCAAAATAAAATAGTCAAAATGACCTGAACCTTGAGAAGAGTAGAAAAGGTAACATCTAAAAAAAATAAGAAATATTTTGAATCAAGTTTGACGGTTTGATTTTTTTTTTTTTCAAATTAAAATAAAAACTTCTTATCACAAAAAAATAACACAAAAAGAAATTGGCACACTATGGAAAGAGAAGAAATATGTTTTTCCGGGTAAATCTTCTTGATAGGCCTCTCATAAATTAGGAAAGTAAAAAATGGTTTAGTGTGAAATTAATTTTTAATTAAATGAGTACAACACTGAATCATCATCTGAATAAGAGAGAGGGTTCTTAGAGATCTTCCAAATACTCACATTGAGTTCCTCAGGTTGTGACTTAATGTATGGATGGCAGCAATGCTTTTTGGAGCCAAAAATGATGTCAGTGATTTCTGCAGAGAGCTTGATGACCAAATTCCATGGTGTTTTCCAAGCTATAGATGATAAATTACACTATTCATGTATTAATGGAATTTTGTAGCATTGCTCTAAAGTATTTTTGAAAGCTTTTTTGCTTTAATTTCCGTTTGACTTTGAGTGAGCCTGAACTGTCAGTAGTGAAATGGAATAGAGTATGTACAGATGAAACTAATTAAATACTACCTGTCGCTGTTCAATTTGAAGCCCTGATTTGAGCTTGCTGTCTCAACTTTGATTATTAAAATACTTATGGTAGTTCTCACCCCAAGTTACCTGAGAGTGTTACTAATTAGGTGTCAGGATGTCAGTGATTAATGTAAAATCATGAATAAATTACAAATAAAAGCCATACATATGTACAGAGCCATTTAACTATTTAAAATGCTCTGCAGCACAAAGTACACTAGTGATAACCACTTCTGACCTTTGAGTTGGAGTTTCATTTGCCTGGAATTTCACTGATTGATTGATTAGATTCTAATGGTCAAGTCAGAGTCACAACTGTAAAACTCATTTGTCACAACAACACAGAAGACAATCCCCATCTGTTATTATTCAACAGATTTGATCGACTTTTTAGTCCTGGGACTATTTATCATTCATGGGTTACATAATGGGGAAAATATGATTAAGGCTGTGGTCTCAAATAGTCATTAAGACTTAATATGATGAACACAAACAGGTAAATAATAGAGATAGGTTTGAGAGAATTGTGCATTCTGCTTATTTGTGCATTCTGCTTAAATGTGCCTACCTGCCTTTTTGTTGTTGTTTTTGTTGTTTTGTTTTGTTTTGTTTTGCTTTTGGTTTTTTCATAGGATTAACATTACAAATATCCAATTAAATGTGGTGAGAGATGGACTGAACACAATTGTAATCATTCCTGATAAACCTGAAGCAGAAGGAGTAACTTAAGGGGAGAAACTGTCACCAGTGTTGAGGTAGATGCCCCTCTGGGCTCTCTGAATGTCCTGCAGTGCTCTTGGTTGGCATCCAAGTGCAGTGGTAGTGACTGAAGCCCAGACAAATTGGTGATTAATAACTGCAGGTCACAGAATCCAGTCAGAGTTGCTGTGCTACTTTTGCTAGGTAGAACTGATGTCTTTGTGTCTGCTCAGCTCTTCTGTAATTTTAGGGAGCAAAGATCTCATGTCATAATTGTTTTGAGAGCTTTTCCCTAAACTGGTGATTGTTGGCTCTACTTTATCTCATGTATTCTTTATCAAAGTACTTATGTTTTGGTTTTTTGGTTTCTTCATCTTGTGCATAGTGGTTTTGGTATGTTAAGAAAAGGGGAGATTTACTAGGAGACCCACCAAAAGTGATTGGATACTTCTGTTTCTTTGAATGAGGGATTAAATAAAGCCCAAACTAACAAAACCCCCCACACCTATTCCCCAAACTCTGGGAATAAAATGCAATGTTTCCAAATATGCAGGCTCTCCATAGCCCAGCTGC
>JAWWEV010000152.1:4173967-4226185 GCA_035583235.1 Hafferia zeledoni | reverse complement strand
TTTTTTAATCATTGTCATGTGTTTCAATGCAGATATTTATCCCTCTCTATTTATGTACATATAAATATATATATATATATAATATACATGTGTTTGTACACACACAGAAATTCATCTTTCTGATTTTTCAGGAGATGCATCTACCTCTTGTTAATAGTAGAGACTGTACGGTAAGAAATCTATTTTCTTTATAAAAAAGTGTTTCAGGCTGGAATTGGCCCATTTTTTTAACCTGTTTCCTTCAGAGACAGTCAAACTTATAAATACTTGGTGGCCATACTTGACTCTTTTTGATAAGGTAGGAATAACTGTTTTCCTTGAAAGCTGATTTGTTCTTGCTGGTTAATTTAACTTGGCAAGCTAAAGGCTCAGAATTAACACAGGAAATACTATTCTAGGGTATTCTTTGAAATTCTCATATTTAATGCTATTTCTATATATGCAGTTTCATTACAGAAATAGAATTTTTTTTTCTCAGTACTTTTCCAGAAGTTCATTAAATGCTTTTATATCTTCCTGAGTTATTAATAACTTGGTATTACTACCTGTAAGTCATAGCCAAACTAAGAAGAGTCAAGCAACATGAAGTAAGTGTGAGGAGCTGAGAGTAGTGTTAGGTACATATTTTCAAATGTATTTTTAAAAGATAACTGAGGTTTGAAGGAATGTCTAGAATAATTACATTGCACTGGGAACAGAAAAGCAATCTGGTAGATGTTAATTACATCGTGATCTCCTCCTCTTCTGGAAAGCCTGGAATTCTGTGGAATTCAGTTTTGTATTCTGTGGGTCTTACTTGTTTCTTCATTAATGGAAAATCCCAACTGTTTCTGCTGCAGAGGAGAAGGGTCTTAATGCCACACTCCCCACTGAGAACCTGAAATTGTAACTGTGTTTGGCCAATTTATACCCGAATATATTTTTCCATGGGATATTAATGATGCTCTAATATATATTCTGTTCTGGTTTTCCTTTCATTTTCATTAAGTTTATATCTATTAATTTATATTATAAAGTTTTGCTTAAGTGTATGCATTTTGTGGTGGAACTATAGTAACAATTCTGAACAGATCCTTAAATTTTCAAATTTCTTACTTCTGTGTCTCTGCTTATTGCAATTAGACCTTTCTGCAGCTAATGAAACATATGTGATTTGTTTGTTTATGCCTGAGGACTGAATTTGTTACTGAATAATGCAAAAACATATGCAAGGACGAAGTGTAGTAAATGGAGCTGGGAATGTGTGCATAGAGGATATGTGAGCAAAGTCAATTGAAAGAGGTGTTAAAGCTTTGACTCTGGCTCTACCTGCTCAGTGCAGGTGGAAGGAAACAGGTTTTTGGTAATCCTTATGTGAGTAGAAATTCCCCAGAGGCTGCACAAGAATGGCTAATGTTATTTGACAAAAAAATTAATAACTCATACAGATTTTTACCTTAAAAGGAATTAAATACAGCAATCATAAAAATAAACCAGGGCTACGACATCAATATTATCTAAAATCTTTTCTCTGAGATGTCAAGTCAGGTTCTCGTTTAGCAAAAAGCTAACGTAATTCTACCCAAGATGAACAATTTGAATTTTTCTCCCTCATACATCTAGTCATTGCTAGTCATAGAATAACAGAATCATGGAATGGTTTCAGTTGGTAAGGACCTTCAAGATCATCCACTTCCAACACCTTGCCATGGGCAGGGACACCTTCCACTAGCCCAGGTTGCTCCAAGTCCCATCCAACCTGGTCTTGGACACTTCCAGGGATAGGGGAGACACAGCTTCTCTGCCCAACCTGTGCCAGGGCCTGCCCACCCTCACATTCTAAACCTAGTTCATGCCAAAAATTAGTAATCTTCTTTTTAAAACAATATTTTTTTTCGAGCAGTACAGATAAGATGAAGGGAAATCCAGTTTGTTTAATTATAAGGTATCAACATGCTGCAGACTTCTGTTAGTGGATTAGATTTTCTCCCAGAAATGGATTTGCATCATAAGTGAATGTGGTCCAGTTCATTTTATAATTATATTTTGAAGAAGTGCAGAAGTAGGGAAGAATGAAGTCTTATATCCATCTTGTATAAAAAATTCTGCCTTTGATGTTTCTTTGAGAAACTGCTCTGATTTTTATAGCACCAGAGCGGGTGCAGAAGTCACATTTTCTTTATCCACAACACCTGCTTTTCTCTGGCATCTGCAGTGATGTGCAGTGTCAATACTGTTTTGCTCATAAACTTTGACAGATTCAGTGTATAATCTCTGACCCTGCAGACAGTCTTCAGCTCCTCAGTCCATGTTGTGGAATTAATGCCACACAGCTCGAAAATTTGCCTTGAGCATGTCCTTGTACTATTTGACAGGCTCCTCTCCCAGTCATTGCCTGTATTTTAAATGGGCATATAGAGATAGCCCTGAGCAGTGTTTATCCAACATATGCATCCTGTGCCTACACCAGCACAGCTAAGCTGGAAGGATCACTAGTTCAACACTCCATATTTTCCTGGGAGTTTCATTTTACATCAGCTGAACTATCAGCCAAGTATCCTCCATGGGGATTGCTTTATTCAGATAATCAACCAGCAGAAATTAACTCCAAGTCATTGTGCCTAGGTAAGGATGGAGAGTGATTTTCTCACAGTAAGGAACTCACTAAGTTCTGGAGCACAATGTAGCTCATATTCAGTTAGGTGAGTGCCTTTCTAAATTATCCCGAAGTCTTCATTCCCTTATACAACATCTGGTTATATATTTACACAAAATAAAAAAAAAATCAATATTTCAGGTTTTACAAATGCAAACTTACCTTCTGTATTTGAAGAAAGTTTCACTGATTTATATTATTTCCAAAAAAACACCTAATGAAAGTGAAAACCAAATAAACTTATAAACTTGTAAGAGACTAATTAATTAAAATTACTGCTCATGGGGTCTGATGACTGGACCTTTTCCCCAAAAAATGTATAATTAAAAACAGTGTACATTGGACACCATGTATTTGTAAGCAATAACTGTGACGAGATAGTAATGTTGCCTGTAAAGGAAAGGTCAGTGGCTTTTTAACACCAGTTTTCTCAGAGGAACAGAAGTCTTGCCTTGCATACTACAAATATTTTGTCTCAGAATTTAATAGGAGACGTTATTATTAAGGAAAGAGGTACTTCCTTACAGCCACTGTTCATCATGCTTAGAAAACACAGCATTGTTATGTATTAAAATTGGGTCCTTTTTGCTATTAGGCTTTTTTTCTCAATAGATAATTGTATTGTTATACTTATGAATAATATAAGTAATAGGTGTTACATAGAAAAAATGAGACAAAAAAAATTGAGCTCCAGATTTCGCACAGAGATAACAAAAAAGGCATCCCATTCCATTGATACCCACAAGGTATCTCTTACCTTAAGAGCAACTTGATATTTTTCTTCCAATACAAGTGACCTAGAGGAGAATGCCTTTCTTGATTGTTAGCAGATACATTCACTAGAAAATAAAAAAAAAAAAATATTGTGATTGATTTGCTTTGAGAAATGTGGTTTCTAATTTGTGAAACTGATATTTCTCCTCTATAGTCTTTGTTTCAGTCACCTCACCTTAAACAAACAGAAGAAATGTGAAAATTCATTACTTTCAGGCAGCTTTCTGCTGCCAGGATGTTTGCTGCATGAAATAAAATTAACTATGATGGATACTTTTGTGTATTATGATAAACTTTACTACATTACTGTAAGTAAGTTATCAGCTAACTAGCTTATTATGTTTACTCCAGCTACATATATTTCATTGATAAGTAATAATACTTGGTTTATATTTTTAGTGGTCTTGTGCTGTTAGTGTCTTGCTCTGGTGACAACTTTAATGTGAAGTATACTTTTTCCCTCCCTGCTTTTTTTCTGTTGTTTTCTCAGAGGGAAAATTAAGAAAAACAAAACAAAAGAAGAAAAAGATTGGGGACTTTTATTAAGGAAATCCACAGATACACATTTTACAGGAAAACAGTCTATGCAGGTTAGTTTATTATTTGCATATAAGATCACACTAGTGAGTGTGTGTATATTTATGCATGTCTGTATGTGGTATAACATGGATTTGTAAAATGCAAAGTAATAGTTGGTGCACCATTTGCTGGGGAAGGGAGTTACTCAGTGTAGGTGTCCCCCAAGCCATGAAGTTGTAGCTGTGCTTCCAAACATCTCAGACCTGCTCATAAAAGAAAATGTTGTTACTATTTTTGTTTTGTAGCTGTGCCTGGTTTATGCTGTATTATTTTAGGGGGCAAACACTCCTGTGATTGCTGCCTCTCTCCCTTTCTGGCTGATTTCCCTTGTCTGTGTGTTGCCTGAGGCTGTTCCACCTCAGGTGAACGTCATCCATTGAGGCTGCCTTTGAATCTCAGTGTTTCCCTGGATCAGATCACAGAGTCCTCATCCACTGTGACATGCAAGGCAGTTCCTTTCTATCCTGAATTAAGACAGCTTGCATATGCTTTGAGCTTTAATTATTTGAGTCATATTGAAGTCGTTAAGAAGACGTAGCCTAAAGTTTTCTGTGCATATGTGGGCAAATGTTTGCAGAACCAGACTCTAATTTCACAAATTAGTTTTGCGGCAAGACCTCCAAGGCAGGCAGAGTTTTATAGATTGAGGGGAAGGTGAAGAAAAAAAGAACAGGTTTTGGAGAAAACTAAAGATTAATAGAAACCATATGTAGGGCTCCAAGTGATTCAGGGGGGTCTAGACAGTTGCCCTTTCGTGCTGTTCTAAAGTCATCTGCAGCACCGACAGGAGCCATATGTGAGCCGCAAATAAACCCTTCCCAACTCACGGCTTCTCTGTTTAAAGTTTAATCAGTCTGTTTGAGCTGAAAGCAGATGAATGTTTAGGAGTGAAAATGTCACACAAACAACATATCACTGTATTATACTATGAGGTATGTTATGCAACTCAAATCATACAATGTGTATTAGTTTCTTAATGAAACTGAAGGATGGCAGTAACTCCAAAATCTCTAGGTGCATTGAGATGGATAAATCTCAGTATTAATTATGCCACATGCTAATATTTCCCTGGATTCTGATTTTCTTTACTTCATACATTCCCTGTTGTTTCTTTTTTTCTTTTTTTTTTTTCTTTTTTTTGGGGTTCTTTTTGGCCTTTTAGTTTTTTGAGGTTTTGGTTGGTTGGTTTTTGTTTTTTTTACTGGATGTGTTTCCCCATCTTTGCTTCTTTTTATCACCTTCCTGTCTGACTTTCTAATATGCTTTTCCCTATATACTTTTGTGATTGTTTTTAAGAAATTGGGTGTGTTTCTCAGTGCTTTGCCTACCTGCCTCTCTCTTACATGTGAAATTCATCTTAAAATTTGAAGAAAAAAAAGAAAAAATTTACTACCTGTTTAAAATATTGCAGAAATGCTTTCAAGTCAGAAAGACAGACTTGTCAGGAATTCTGATTTCAATTCCAAGATTGATTTCAACATGGAGAAACCAATTTTTGCTATATAATTTGTCTTGAACAGACTGTTCTTTCAGGTAACATTTGAGAAAGACTATAGTTTTGAAAATGTACTGTAAAGAATTGGAAAAAAAAAAAGTAAGAAAGAGATTGTTTAAAAGGTAAGGGCATATGAGAAAGAACAGAAAAAGTATTAATTCACCTATGAGTTGTATCTAGTACAGAGTTCACAGTTTTTATATGGCCTGTTTTGTCTTTCAGTTCCTCATGATCACAAAATCTGCTCTCTGCTGCCTGTCTCCTGAGCAGAACTGAAAATACTCTTTCCACCTTCAATTGCTGCTTTCACAGAAACTTGCTGGCTCATGTTCTTGTATTTTCCTGTTAGTATTGCACCAGTATCCTTGCACCTTCATCAGATGAGGTGAGTGTTGTTTTCTGGTTGACCTGGAGTAGGAATATAATGCAATTATATCTCTGATGTTTCTTCACTATCACAATCATGGCAGGGAGTTATCACCATTTTTTGTATCAATGGTGAAGAAAAGCAAGAGGTAAGGAAGGTGCAGAAGGTTCTTAATAGTACCATGAAATATTAGGTGCATGAAATAGAAGTAATTATAATGTATTCAGGGGGAAAAAAAAAAAATCTTTGAAATGCCTGAGGTGTGTTTTTTTGTTTGTTTGTTTGTTTTTTGTTTTTTTTTTTTTTTTTTTCCCTAAAGAAACTGTATTATGGAGTGTTGGATGCCATCAGGAGAAAACTGTCCCCTTAATTAGCATCAGGTTGTGTCTGTCTTGCCAGGACTAACGGTTTGTCAGTTGGTAAATAAATATTTGACTCAAATGTAATCAGTGACTTCAGCATTTACACATTGTTTAGCTGTCATAATATTGGGAAATTAGATTTTTCCTAGGCCAGTGCAAGAATTAATGTTCAATCTGTCACAAAGCTTAGGTAGGGTCTGACATGCTTTTAAAGATTTATACTGTAACAGTACATCTAGTGATGGCAATAAACTGACTCAATATTATATTCCACTATAGTGTGCATTTCCAAGGAGTTCAGTTATTCAGCCACTATAGGAACAAAATGCACAGAGATAGCAAGACATGAGATCTCTGAATTGGTCTCACTTTTGAATCAAATTATGTGCTATATTAACAAATGGCAATATTAACTGAGGTAGAGTGGAATAATTCTGCCAAAGTAAATTCTCTAAGTGCTGCATTATTTCCCTTTGTATCACTGCAACTTTTTGTGTAATGATTTAAAGAGCAAGGAGACTTCCTGCTCATTGGGTTTGTGGACAGAGCTCCATTTTATTAGGATTTATAATTGATTCAGCTTTTCACTGCAAAGTATTTAGAAGTTCAACTAACTGGAAACATGTGCCAAAATATTTTCTTGTCTAAATAAGTTTCTTGGTTTTATTACTGAGATTTGGAGCTTGACCCTAAGGACACACCTCAAGACAAAGGTCTGAGCCTCCTCAGCAGTTTCAGAGTCTCTTGTCCTGTCGTGTCACTCTTGCTCATATTGTGCCAGGACATTTGCTCCTCTGGGCTGGAACCATTTCTGCACGATTTTGCTCTAAACTGCATCAAGGATTTGCTGTGTTTTCTTTTAAAACCCAATCTGGGTCACAGCAAGGCTTTACAGTGCAAACTAAAGGGGATGTAGCCCACGAAGGCAGACAAAAATAGAAAACAAATTCTGAACACAGAGTTGTCACTAATCCCCTCTGCTGGGGACCTCTTTCCTTACCCAACAGCAGAAGAATTCTGCCACAGCCTGAGGTGCACTTTCACACTTCTGCAATATTGTGAGTCATGGTGGGGTTTGTCCTTCCAGGAAGTGTCAGTGATGTTCTTAACAACTGCTCCCAACTGCTGGGAAATAATCATTTGGACTTATTGCAGGTCTGTGTTTCAGTAACTGAGCTTTTTCATAGAATATATGTTTTAAAACACTTATGTAAGTGAACAGTACTGCTGAAATAAATATTATCTAAATGCTAAGTAAATCTGCCATTTCAGAACAAAATAAAATGTCCAAGAAACTACAGGAGATGATTTTCCCTCAACACTCTAAAAGGTTTTTTATTATGATATGGAAAACATTTTTTTCCCCAAAGCCATGTGCTTCATTTCTGTGGATTGTTTGTCTATATCCTCCTTTCTCCTGATGAAATTTCCAGGAAGTTATGCATATTCTTATTAAGTCTGTGATCAGACCCTAATATTTATTTCAGGTAATGGAAAAAGTAGCTGGAAATTGGATTTCTGTATTTTGCAAAACACACAGAAAATAAATTACCTTCTAACTTGCTCTAATCTTTGAGCACCAACCTTTATATTATGTACAGTTCAGAAGTGTTCCAAAAAATCTCATTTAGTGAATGAAATTATTTTTGAGAGGTTTATTGTTGGTCGCTTTGCTGCTGGCTTGGGCAGTCCATGTCAGCTCCAGTTCCCACCTACAAAGGCTGCAAGTGCCAAACTTTGATTTTCTCAAAGGACTTCAGAAGTCTTTTTCTAAAAGTTTACATTTTCTATTGAATATAATAATTGGGAAAGTTCTATTAAAAAAACCCCAACCAAACAAATCCTTTGAACATATTTGACTCTGCCTGTTTCCCCGGGACATTATATGATAGAAATCGGGAGAAGTCTAAATATCTCATGCCTGATGCTGCTGAGAAGCCTGGCTTGGTCTAGTAAGCTGTGAGTCCAAGAAAACTCTAGACCCTTACAATTTACTTTGAAATAAAATACAATTTTCCCTTGATCTGTTAGGTTTTTGGGGGGTTTTTTTTGGTTTTTTAGGGTTTTTTTGGATGGTGAAAACTATCGACTTCATCTTGGAGATACGAACAATTATTATTTCCCTAATTATCTTCAAAGAGTTGAAGACAATTAATTTTGAGCAAGTCAATATTTTTATGTAGTTTTAATATAAATCACTAAAGTAAGTTATGCTTTTATCAAGAAAGGCTAACCAGGGCCTTTGAAAAAATCTCCTATGCAGTGAGATGAGAAAACTGGGGCTTTTTGTCTTAAGGAAAGAATGAATAAGAAGGGGCAAAATAAAAGAGATCACAATGAATAATTGTGTGCCTAGGTAGATTAGTTTATTTGTTTAGGGCTTTATTCACTCTTTCTAACAAAATAAGACAGCCAATCAATTTGAACTGTATGAATGAAAGTAATTTCTTTACCACTCCCAATTAATGTGTTGAATTCACTGCTGCTGGAAGGAAATGGGGAGTGTTTCTTTAGACTCAAGAAGAGAAGCTGACACAGGGCAATGGTAACACCTGCATGTCCAGCCTCAGTCTCTAACACTCCTACAGCATAATTAATCCTACTAGAGAAAAGTATTTTTTTCAGGTAATATATTTTCTTAATACTTAATCAAAAACTGAGGGAAAGAAAAGTGATCTTTAGTGATTCAGTTTTTCCTGATTTGACAGTGGGCCCTGAGATCTAATCTGGTATTTTCTCCATTGAAAACAACATCTCAGCAATGCCCGTTTTCTTTCTCTCCTTCTGTCCCTTTCTTTGAAGTAATATTTTAATTTTATTTTTCATTATAACATCTTCAAAAAATTGAGACATTTTCTTAAGAAAATGTAGTTCAATGGGGTCCTTTTGCTACACTGCTCTGTTTATCCAAGGAGTTCAGTAATAGGGATTGAAATTGCATGAGATGAAGTTGGAGACAGGAAAAGTAGAGTGCTGAACAAGAAAGTCAGCTGAGAATAAGGTGTAATAAACTAGGAAAAAACCAGAAAGAGGAATAAAGAAATTAAAAGGGAAATAGAAGAGTTAGTTGTGAAGGAAGGAAGACAACAGTGAAGAAGACAGAGAAGCAAACAAGAGGCAGTTAAACACCCTGGCAAGGGTAAAGAAAGAATTTAACTTCCTTTGTCAGGCAAATATTTGCTGGTGTATTAAGAAGTCCCGAAGACATAATGTGTAACAAATCTGAACTCCCCAAACATCCTGCAGCCATAGAAAAGGAGAATGTGGTCTGGATCAATGCTGTGAGATTGATACCATATTTTTCTACCAACAAATTAATCACAGGCTCTTTCTTTATTCACTTTTCTCCCTTTTATGTTATAAATGGCTAGCAGGAATGTTTTATACTTCAGAGGTTTTTTTAAAGGCAGAAAAAAGGCCTTTATGTTTTGTTTTGCTGATCACACATAGTATATCTTAGTGTGGCAATATTCTCTTCCCATCAATGGTTATTGTGAACAATTACACAACTGATCATTAATTGCTGTCTTAAACTGAAGTTTAATTAGTAGGTTTAACAGATAGGATAGTTCCCTGGATTTTTTCCCCTGATATCAGCAGTGATTGAATCCTAAATGGCATCTGCAATGAGGAAACAACCACACCAGGCTCCCACTCTGCTTCCCAAACTGAGCTCCTGTTTTCTCACTCTGCATTTGCAGAGGTGAGTTATCTTTTATGTTAATGCAGAAGGTTGAATGAGCTTAAGATAGTCATAATATTAATCAAGATGATCATAATTGCAGTGGAAAGAAATAAAATACTCTCTCAGAAGACCAGACTATCTTGTTTTTCATGTGTCAGGGTCACTCCTGAGCCATCTCACCTAAACATTTATTTATCATTCCCTTTAATATTCCCTTTGTTAAAACAGAAAAGAAGTGATTAATGTGTTAAGTGCTGTAACTTGAGTAAAAACTGTCTGCAATGTAGATGAGGTTGGGGACAAATACAAGGGAATCTGTATTAGGTGTCTGACATGAGCAGAGAGTGGAGCCTAAACATGCATGACAAAAAATTAAGCTGAGATACAAAGCTAAGCTTAAACAAACTCAAAATAACCAGCTCGTGATTACATTTTAAAACACTGGATGGAAATTTAGGTGTCCTATAAAATTCTGATATTATGTCATTGTGTCTGGAAAGCAGCCAGCAATATTCTGCAAGTGTTGGTAGGAAGGGTGAAGTAATTCTTGACTAAAGATGCAAGACTCTCTTTATGAACACTGACCTGGCCAGGAAAAAGAAAAAAAAAAGAAAATTCAGAGTCAAGGCCCCACTGTCCTGTGCTTGGTTTTATTCTATATGTAGTAAGAGATATTAAAAAAAAAATAATAAAAAAAAATTCATCAATGTTTGGAAGATACCCTGCTAGGAACATTAAAAAGACACAAAAATTGGAATGTATGAGAGTGCCCTAGACACCTCCATGAGCTAAACCCCAGAGAGATCTGTATTAATGGCTTTTTTTTCCTTCAAATACAGTGTTCAAAATCAAGGAGACAAATCTTGTGGTCTGACTGCTGCTTTAGCTACTTAAATCCCCAAATTGCACACCTCCACTGCCAGCAGTAAAGTCCCCTTGATCTCCAAATTGTCATTCTTAAATCTTACCAATGTCAGAAGCTGGGTCACTCTCGGACTTAAACCTCTGGTTCCTTGGCCACTAATACAGAATAAAGTAGCAAAATGACAAATATATTGATGAGATGTTTATAAAAAAGAACAAAATAAACCCAATTATTTTTGTCATAATTAAGGAAGCCAATAAAGCTTAAAGCCAATTAAAACATTTTTGATAAGCCAAATTGAAACTTTGTTCATAGTAAATTATGTGTCATCTCGTGGGTCACAGGAGGGATAGTCCCACATATCTCTGTTATCTTTGACTTATACAAGTAGTTGAGGATCTTGGGGCTTCCTGGGCAGGGAATTAGCAGGGACCATGCTCTGGGTGTGCTCAGGGGCCCACACACCCCATGGTTACAGCTCTGGGGCAAACTTGGGTTTCAGATCTAAATCTCAGTGACAACTTTTGTCTCACAGCACCGGCAACAGGTAAGTTGGACTCTTCTGGAATTGGAGATCATTTATATATTAATGCACAAAGTGACTTATAAACTACTGAACTGCCTTCATTCACTACCTGTATATTCCTGCTCTTCTAATCCCTATCCTGCCATCAGCACTGGCTTTGGGAATGAACAGAGGAAAGTTGCTTGTGCTTCCAATAACCACAACCAATGTCTGCTGTTGTTAGTGCAAGTCTCTTTCATAGCTCACTGTGCAACACTGAAAATGTGCATCTCTATGTCATCCTACCAAAGATCTCAGAAAGTGAGGCTTTTCAATTCAGCTGATGATGTGTGTTAAATTAAAGTTTGTATTTCAGTCCAGAGGTAGTTGGCACACAGTGACACTGAAGCCCAATTACTGTTTGAGTTCCTGTTGTTATGTTTAGATCTTTAGTCTTTGAGAGAATGAAAAGAAAATAAGAATTAATTAGTTTTATAAGTGTCATAGTCCGTTTCTTAAGTTGATCAGTCAGAAAAAAGAAAACAGATTAAGTAAGAAGAGATGCTAAATTAGGGAGAAGGTTCTATTGACATAGAAGTGGGCATGGAGTAACATAATCTGCATTTTCTTTGTGAAATAGCTTGTGGTACCACACTGCAGTGTCCCAGCCAGTAGGAGCTGGGTTCATTTTTTAAAATTTGATTAAAATAAAATTAAACAAGTTTGTTTCTACATTAAAATTATCAATACTAACAGACCTCAATACTGCTGTGTAACCAATCCTCATGCACTGTAAATGCACAGACACCTCAATCACTGTAATTTGCTGGTCAGCAAACATATATTACTGCTTGCCAGAATTCTCTGCTCTATTATTTTCCAGCACATTTATCAGACATCTTTTATCAGGGTGTCTGTGGCTCAGTGATGAGGTCAGAGTCATTGTCCTGTTTGACAGTTGCTTTGTTGGCCTTAAATATTATAATCAATTCTGAAGTGAACTTGTCTTGCCACACCCAGGACAAAATTTGACACAGGTTAACTGAAAGTTTTAACTACCAAACTTGCCACTTGTAGCATAATTACTTTTATTATCATTAGCATTTGTCTTTCTTTGATATAAGATAATATATATGGAAATAAATAGTATTTTGTACTGTAGATAGGACACATCTGTATCTCTTTTTATGTCTGTCAAGGAAAATGTCTGGCTTTCTGTTTTCCTGAAGCCTGTACTAGTTTTATCTAATTAATTTCATTTACAGCAGTGCATTGCATGGCAAATTTCACTAATAGCTCTTTCATAAACACAAAATAAGTATTTATTTTTTCTTCTTTGTTTTCAAAGATTAATAAAGCAGGAAAGTTAGCAAAAATGTTTATGAAATAAAATATTAGAGCTTGTAAGTGATTGAGAAAGGGTGGAGTTGCAGAGAGTGAGTACTGCTGCTCCAGGAGGAAGATCATTTACTTAATCCCGTGCCCCTGGTCTGCTGTAGTGACTGAAGGCTGAGGTTTGGAACAGGCTTACAAACTGCAGAGGTGTAGTCAGAGATGTTTGTGACCTTTCCTGCAGGTGGCTCCTCTTCCCCTGAACTCAGTATTAAGAGTTCAAGGTCTTTCTGCGGACTAAGTATAATTAGTTTTTTCTTTGTTTTAAGTGACAAGAATTTATTTCACACTTTTTCCCTTAGATGATTCCTCTTTTGGTTTTGGGCTTTTTTTTTGGTAGAACTGGAGGCAGAAACTAGATGTTATCTGTGGGGCAGGATTTATTGTTTGGTCTGGAGTGACACCCTTCCAGCCCTCAGAAAAGCTTTTCTGAATGTCATTTTCCCTCTCATATGTGATTGCTCCCACAGTCCTGGCATTTACTGAGTTTCTAACTGAGAAACAGCTTCCTGTGACTAAAATCCAATCTCGTATTCCCTCCCTGTGCAGCTCTAAGAGCAAGCAGTCAGCTCAGCCCATCAGCCGGGCTTGCCCTCTCTCTGGTCAGCACTGCCGTCTGACAGGGGGGTCACCTCCCAGCCCCGGGGGGCAAAGAGCCCTCTGTCAGCTCTGCTGGCCTGTCACTTTGAGTCACCAGGCTCTCTGCAGTAAGTTAGAGGGGATTTGCACAAATATTCTTTGCCAGGTACTTTGTTTTGTCTTGATTAATATTTGTTCCCCTGCTCTCACCTGAAGACACTTTCTTCTTAGTGCAAAAGCCACTGTGTATCTCCAATTGTTTGTAGTCCCTGTTAGTATTTGGACATTTCCCTTGCTAGCATATTTGGGGTTTCCCTAGAAGAGCACATTGGAGATCTCAGCACACATGTGGAAACTCAGGGACATTAAATTAATTGGTTTAAATCGTTCAGGAGGCTGTCATAAAGCAAATCTTCTGGATTTCTAATTTTCACACTAATGTTCTGAGTTACTGGATGTTTATCCTTCTGTTCAATACATTTGAAGGAAATATCCTCTTATTTTTCTCAAGCTCTTTCAGGAATATCCTCCACTGCATATACAGGAACATCTCCTGTATCAAGATGACAAAGTATATTCTTCCCTGGCTAGCACTTAAGGTCATTTGTATATTTGTTCTGTCCCAGTTGAAATTACAATTCTTTTCCCCCTACTACTCTTCTTTCCAGCATCTGTCTTTCCTGGCTGCAATCCTTCTGGATTCTAATGAGGCTTCCAATGGCTTGGCTCAGGGTGTAACCATAACCAATTTATCATTCTCTTAATCTCCCTCCGGGACATTCATTGAAAGAACAGTACCTGAATATTTCCCCTTTATCTACAATTTCCAGTCTATATCAAACATGAAATCTTGACAGATGGAGTCCAATCTGTCACAGTGAGTTAGTGTATTTTTCTTCTGATTAAATGTATTTATTGCACAAAGAAAGATGGAAAAAATGTAAAGATAAATATTTAAAATTTGGGTTATACAACAGTTAATTGGGTTGGGCATTTCTTCTGGTTGGTTTTTTTTAGTAACTTTTTTATTTTTTTTTGCAACTGAGAATCTGGATTCTGTTAGATTGAATGAGAAAACAACATGAGACTTGTTTGTGTTGTGATAAGAGGAAGAACAGATCTGATCATAACAAAAACAGATGTAAAGCCATAACGTAGTCCCTCATGTTATCTACTCCACGCTCTCACACTGACCAGCAAGGAATGCAAGGAAACATTCTGCCTTCTGCCAACAGAGCCCCTGCCAGCGAATCAGTGTGTAAGATGGTTCCTGAAATACATTCTGTGCAGAGAAGTGTGATAAAAAAATATTCTGCCAAAGCGCTGGGCCAATCAATCAAGTGTTAATGATGGATCATGAAACCCATTTGTTGACAAATAAAACCTTGTGTGCTCTGCCAGTGAAACCAACTGTGTCACTCGTCTTTCAGTGACTGCCTGAAATATCAGTTGCAGAAGCAGAATTTATTGATGGAAGGGGCTGGTTCCACAGCAAGCACATCCAACTGAGTTTGCAGGTGCATTTTAGTCTTAACTCTTAATGGTCTTGGCCCCACAGAGGGTACTGAAGTGTTCCCTAGACCGAGGGTTCTGGGGGAGGGAATGGACCAAGCCCAAGGACAACACAGGCTGGTTCATTTAGACCTTGCAGCTGGTTTCAGTATTTTCAACCACATGAAGCAGAGAGTATGGCTGCAGGCTGGAACAGGAATACTAAATGAAATGGGTTTTTCATTCTGGGAGGCTGCAGAGCTGAGCTATTATGTTTAAAACCTCAGAGGTTCTTTGGTAGAGATCAGAGTTGGAATTCCTTCTATTGCCATGCCTACGAACAGATTTGGGAATCTTTCATGGAGAGACTGAGTCAGTTGGATTTGAGTATGTTGGTACATTTTCTTGTTCATTAATAGTTTTTTCCTTTTCCCAGCACTCATGTGACAGGCACAGGGAATAACTGATTGTCCCAGTAACTCAAAGTGATGTGGGAGATTGCCAGTGTTGGAAAGGAAGGACTTGACCAAAGGATCACTCAGGTGTGTATTCAAGGATCCCTGGCTCTCTACCTGACTGTAATTGCCAAAGCAATAATGCTTTATTCATAGAAGATGAAGAAGGGAATTATGATATAAACTTTATCGCTATTTCTTCATTTTCCCAACTCCTTTGACGCAGCCTACACAGAAGAAGTCTTGCCTCTTGAGAAACTTCAATGTTAAATTGTAAGCAACCTAAGAAATAGCACACTCACCTCCAGTGCAGTGGGTGATGACTGGATATTCTACATTGTGGTAGCTAAAGACCTCTGTACAATGACATTAATTTCTTTGATTTATCACATAGTTCCTGCTGATGATCTGTTTTTTCTGTGCTGTGTTTTGCCTAAAAAGTATAGTAGCAAGAGCCCTACCATTGCCTTCATATTATCTTCCTACTCAAAAAGACTGTTGGGATGAAATGTTTCCTGGGAGAGAGATTTATCAGGACAATTTTTGAGCTCTCAGGATTCCTTAAATGAGGTGAAAACCCTTAGAGTAATAAACTGGAATTTGCTGTAGTGCCCTTGTGTAAAAGAAACACAAAAGGCCATTATTAATAATGCCTAATGTTAGCAGAACAAAAAGGGCAATCTTCTAGCCCTCTGTATTATTACAGATTTTTAATTCCCTTAGCAAAGGCCAGAATCTACCTTCTGATGGAGAGCTTGGGTGAATTTTGAGATTTTTTGATGATGATGTGCCAAATTTTTGTTTTGGCATTTGCAATTTCTTTTTTTTTTTTTTTTTTTTTTTTTGTAAAGGACACAGAGCCTTTCCCCTTTCCTTCAGTTTCCACTGTCCCCTTCCTTATCTCACAGAATATTTTGTTAATAGCTATGACTCCATGTGCTATCTGGCTTTAAAGTGGTTAAGGAAATAAGAAACTGAAACTAAAAAATCCAAGTTTTTCCAGAAGTGGTAAGTAATTTTCCAAGGTAAGGCATGTCTTATTCAGTCAAGAAAGAATTTGACTGATTTTCACTGGACATTCACAAAATATTCATTTACACCTGCAGCGAAGCACAAGAATTTAATTTCGAAAGGTTTGATTTATATAGCATGGTGATTGATGTTATATTCTGGCATAAACAAAAATATTGATTATAACTTAAATAGGAAGCCAGCAGCTACAGCTGTGAAGATGAAATCCCTTTGTCATCCTTTTCACAGGCAGATATGAGTAGCTCCAAGAAGCCCCTGTTGGAGATATTGACTCTCACCACACTGAGTCCTTCAACATGCTGTTTGATATGAAGGATGTTGGGTAATTGGAAGCATTCACTGACCAACTAGTTTGCTTTGGAAAAACAAAAAAACCCACACAACACAAAAACACACACTTTTTTATGCATTCAAATGCTGCTTTGGATTTTGGATGCAGAAAGACCATCATATGCTGCAGCAGTCTGTGCTCTTCCCAGCACAGCACAGCACAACCCCTCTCTGTCTCCCTCGTAATCTCTTATGTTAGAGAAACAGCTCCCCAATCATTTACAGGCTCATAAACACAATCCAGCAACATCCGTCTGCCCAACAGACCAGGGAAACAGCTCAGAAATGAAAGCCAAATAAAACAATAACTCACAGCAAACAAACAGGCAACTACAACAATCAGATCGTGCTGCAGGAGCTGTTCCAACTACCCAGACACTTCATTAGGCATGGAATAACAAAGCAAAATAGACCAGAGTCATCTCATTTAACTCTCTTAGGCAAATTACCTCTCTTTTTTCCCCCCAACTCCTATTTATTCTTACTTTCTGCTTGAGATAAGGAAAGGCAACCTAAGTCTGGAGACACAATGAGCATGTTCGGAGCCACAGGACTGGAAATGGAAGTGTTCTTTCATTCTAGTTTTTCTTTCATTGACATTTTTCATAGTCTTTGGAACTATAGTAATTTCCAAGATCAGGTTTTTGATTCTTAATATATAATCTGCTCTATGCTTGCCCGTAACTTTAACTCCATTGTAGAACTATGTGAGAGAGAGAGAATTGTCCCTCACCATGTATCAGATACAGAGAAAACACTTCCTACATCACCTGATACTTTGCCTAGGCTTTATTTGACTATTCTGAATTATGTACATCCTTAAATTACAAGAGATTTATGTGGCAGGAGCATTCACACACTGGCATTTACAGCACATACCCTGGCCCAGTGGTGGGGATGCAAAGGGTGGGACCTCTTTGCAGCAGACAGAGTCCCCAGACCATGAGAGGCCTCATCCCAGAGAAGTTTCTGGACCATCACCAGGTGCTCTGACACAATCTGGTTTAAAGGAGACCCCACCCAACCCCTCCAGGTGTGGGTTCCCTCAGATCAGGACTATGATCAAAGCTGCCCTCTGGGAGTGGGAGAGCTTCCATGGAGATTGCCTGGGACTGAGTGCCCTCCCACCCCACCCTTCCCCTCATGGTGACTGTTTTCCTATTGGACCATCTTGAGTCAAGCTTGACACTTATTAGTGCTTAGATATACCCAACACAATGTGCCCTAAAAATTCCAAAGGTTCAAAATGCCAATAGTTTAGCAAGATAAATGTGTTTCAAGTCTCCAAAGAGAAAATAACTGATGAAACCAAGATGTGGATTAAGACAGCAATGCTGATGCTTGTACCGATACCCGTATACATCATACGTGAAAAATGCTTTCAAGTCATTATTGAATGGAGACATTGTAAACAACAGATATCTTAAAGCCTGGAAAGGTCACAAACATCTACCTACTACCAGTGTTTCGCTGAACAGGTGGGTGGAATAGTAAATCTGTGAGGTATTGAAGCAGTGCTAAACCTGCAAGGTATTAAAGCTGATTTCCCTACCTCAGAGGGAGCTTCAGATCTTTGAAAAGCATTTTGGAGCCTGGGGCTTTGGGATATCCACTGCTGCAAAGGATACAATTTTTGCAAAAGAAAAACACCCAAATATAATATTTAGATCATCACAGACTATTGTTAGAATTTTTCTTGTTAGGTAACTGATCTAAACATGTTTCTATCATTTAATCAAAGCTGACAAGCTTTACAAATATCATTGATAGAGAAAACTTTTTCCCAGTATTACACAAACTGGAATTTTTCCACAATATATCCATGTGATGCTTTCCATGACTCGTTTGTGAAGATGAACATTTTGCATGCCCTGCTTGTTGAATTGACACTCATGGCATTTGAAACTGCAAGCAATGGATGATAAGGATGGCACTTCTGGGGGTTTTTAAGGCAGTTTGGGCTGGCACATCACAGCTCCAGTGCTCAACAGGCCTCACTGAGCCAGACCATTTCACTGATGGGCACATCATTGAATAAGTAGGTCTTAAGGGAGAAGCTGAATAGCAGAAGGCAACTTCAGTCTCTGTCTGTAGTCCTTACTGAAGGTGGAGGTGGTAGGATTTCTGGCAAGCATTTTGGGTGTGGCAAAGAATAGTGCTGTTTATGAGTTATCCAGTGCAAACCAAAATAAGCATTGCTGGTATTCAATGTTCAGCTGGTAACATCTCTCTGTATAGAGAAATGTAGGATAACTTTTATTAGTTTTGTGACTGGATGAACTTCAGTTATTCAGATGCTAAAATTTTCCTACATTGATATCAGGTGTATGTGCAAATGTGAGATACTGTGCTGGAAGCTGGTGATTGGTAATATTTTTTGTAGTTCATACCTGTTAATTTGTTAAGGTACTGGTTTTTAAGTAGACAAAACAACAAAAATGCATTGTTTCAGCTTTAGAGAAAAGCTATTCCACTGAAACATTCAATGCTTGTATATAATAGTTCGTTCACAGATCTATCCCTTAAATAAACAGCAGTAGGAGATGTTCTATATATTATGCATATTTATTTCTTTGGAGAATACTAACTTATGTTCTGTGTAACAGTAAGTCATTGACTTGAATCCCAGCATTCAAATGTACATCATTTCTTACCAAGATCTCAAAAACTCTGCACGCCAAAGAAGCATTCTGGTACAAGGCTATGGAGCAGATCACATTGGTGAAAAAGGCAAGTATGTTCTGATGGAAATCAGATAGATTAAACCAATTGGCCAATACTACGCAAAACTCTTGCATATGTGACAGATAGATCAGTGTAATCGATGTATTGGTGTGAAAGGGAATGACATTTTATAAGAATGGAGGTCCTGCATATTCCTCCTTTCCTCCATACACAGACCTCCAGGTGTGCCCAACCTGCCTTCTCTTTACTGTGTTATTGTTGTGTTTTGTTGACCCGAGTGGAAATGCAGCTTCTGCTCAACACCTTTGGCAGAAACCTTTGGGTGGAAATAATGCTTCACTCAAAATTGGAAACCATGAGCTTAGGAGGAAATTCCACTGGAACTTATTTCCAAGTGCTTTAAATATTTAGCTTAATTGTCAGACACCAAATTAATCATTCTCTATTGTTGCCTGCCTAACTGCTCTATCCTGTCCTGAGCAAAACTGCCCGTGTTTGTTGGTGCTCTGCTGACCAGGTGCTTCTTATCTCCCTGCACAGACCAGTCCAATGCCCTGCAATAAAGAATGTTTTCTCGCTCCTCTCTCCCTCCAGGTTTCTGACCATCTCATCACTCATGTGAAGCAAGGCAATCTTTCTTTCAGTTTTTGAAGCGAGAGCAAGTCTTGCGGTTCAGAGACGAGCAATCCCTCACCGTTTTTATCTCCCCAGGTGAAAATCCATTGGCTTTTGCTGCAGGAGCTCTTGCATGAGCCACTGTCTTGCCAATGGTGTTTTGCCTCCCCAGAGCTCGGCGCTGCCCCGCAGTCCCTGCCAACTGTCTCGCTGTGCCGATGGTTCAACATTCAAGGACCCATCAGGGTGCCGCTGTTAAATTCCGTGTATCCAGCTAATTTCCCTGCAGCAGCTAGATGGCTCTCTTTCCTCCGTTTTTAAGGAATAACAGTAGGTGAGCTGCTCTTGCCTTTAGTAAAAACTTGTTGCCCTCCATCATTTGTCCATTTTAGAGGCAAATTTAAGATGTGGATTTTGCCATAAATCTGCAACTCAGTGAGCATGTGGCTTGATTTTGTGCCTAACTTTTTCAGATCATTGATTGTTTCCCTCTATTAATCTGTTGTGGCCTGAGGCTGACCTGTGTTTTTGCTTTTTGTGTTCCTCTGTGCTTTCCAAGCAGGATTGTGGATCGAGACACTTTCTGCCCGTGGCATTCTTATTTTCTCTTAATCACAGCAGTTTTCCACTTCATGTTATAGTTTACATTTTGTGATATGTTTTAGGCCAGAAATACTGTGATGCAGAAACCAAAATCTTTGGTGGAAGAGGAGAATTTGTGTGTGTGTGTGCGTTGCTCTGGAGAGAAATTCCTTTCGCATGAACCACTCTATGTACTGCAGGGCCACAAATGATGTTGGGTTTAGTGAAGTCAAGTGGAATACTTGAAATCTGGGGAGAGCTTGGCATTTTTTTGCCATACAATCAAAATTTGTGGGGTTTTATTTTAAAAGACCTTTCTTCTCGTTCACGCTTTCTCTTGCATTTCTCATGTTACCTTTCCTTTGTTCAAGGGTGTCCTCAGATTGTTTCTGCAGGGGTGGAATCACTGACAGAAACCAAAGGAAATGTTCCTGTTCCATTCTGCTTTGTAGTGAAAATAATATTGTTCCTCTCATGTCTTTCTCTAAGCTGGTAACTCTAAGGCTAAAATACCTCCAGCTATTGTAGCCCAGCCAGCCAATGAATACTTACAATGAATAAAGTACATTGCTATTCCCCTCATCAGAAAATGAGGCAGCACAGATAGAAAAAAAAAATAAAAAAATCTCTATTTGTATTTTTAAATTTTTCATAAAAAACCATTTTGTTCAAAGGGCATTTGGAGGAGGGCCAAGGAAAATTGTTCATTGTTATTAAAAGAGAACAATTTGTCAGAGCATGGGAAAACTGTGTGCACTGGTGTTTGCTGTTCCACATACAATGCTAGAATCAACTTTTTATAAATAGCAGGGGTCTTGACATTTAAATCAGTATTTCAAATATTTAGTATCATTAACAACTTCTCAGATTTTGAAGGTGTCATAAGAGAGAAATAACTTTGTTAGAATATGTCTCAGGTGTAAAATAGTATTTGTAACACCAATATATAGTAGTGGACTAATCAGACAACTTGTTCCATTGTTGGTAGTGAAGCTGAAACATAATGTGCTTATATATTGTATTTATTGTAGGTCTTTGTTAATAAATTTTATGAAACTTTTAGGATAATATGCCCTTTTGATTTTAGCATGGCTGAATGCCTTAAACTATTTGAAGTTGGGTGGATTAGGTAGAGTTTATGTATAAATTGCTTGACTTGGGATCAAGACATACTGTTTAATATAACTTTAGTTTTAAATGCTTCTTTTCTAAATAGAAATATGTGCACATGTATATAACACTTAATATACAGGAAATATCTAAATAATATGTATTATGTCATAGTTTTATTTCATGAATTTGTGCATTTATGTTGTTGCATTTCATAATTGCATGTTGCATAAATATGTAATATATAACATGCATTTATATTAAATATTCACCAATATAATTTAGTAACATTATTGACATGAGTATATATATGTGCCCATACAGTAATGCATATTTATATATATGAATTTTGTTGTGCAATGGAATATCAGTGTGAGTGTGCAGTGCATGCTTGCAAAAGAAATTCCATCCATGTAATTAATCATTAAGCTTTTCTGAAAACCACTGAGTATATTGTACTTTAGTGAAGGAAAGAATAATAGAGGCAGCATTCCTAAATGTTGAATTTCTTTGTTTGGTTCAGGAGCTTAGAATTGTAGCTCCATTTTCATACTGTTTGAAGCTTGGAGATATGTGGCTGTGTAGGCAGATACGTGTATATTGTGTAGAAAGTAAGCTATTCTTGTCCCACTTTTATGTTCATTTCTGTAGGAGGTTTTTAGCACTTCATTTTTGTTGGTTAGCAAATAGTGCTTAAAAGAAGTCATTTGCCTAAATAACAGTTTTCCAAATGTGTTCCCTACTCACAGAAGGAAATTGGCACGTATTTGGTAAGAAGGTATTGGAATTTATTATTCGTGGCCAATACTGACCTGTGAGTAGCAGTGTTTGTGTGAACCCAGCTTTCTGGTCAAACTCTACGTGAGACTATGTTTTCAAAGACAAGGAAAAACACCTACAAGGGTATGTGCAGACAGAGACCATCTCCCTGTGCACTCAGGTTGGGCTGCAGAAGCCCAACCCAAGCTGTGAACACTCCCTGCTGCACAGGGGTGGTGTCTCCAGCAGCAGCAGCTGAAGCAGAGCACAGTGAGCTCCCACTGAGTGACCTCTGTCCCTCCCCATCCAAGGAGATTTTAAACAAGTGCCTTTCAAACAGCAAAGCAATGAATCAGTCCCTGGGGTCAGGAGTGGAGGGGAGGTACTTTCATGGGCAGGGGTGCGATCTCTGCCCTGCCTGGACTGGCAGCCATGGGGAACTTGAGTTGCACATTGGCAGCTCATGTTCCTGAGAATATTCCACGTATGTCTGTGAAAGTTTTGCTGCTAACATACATCCTGAATACATGCTGGGCAGCCAACCTTTGTACCTTTGGAAATTTCAGCCCAGTCTCTTCTGCCTGCTCTGTTGCAACCTACAATAATAACCCATTAATCAAGTGTCACCCTTGCTAACACAGAGGAGCTCTTTTTTTATTGCCTTCATTTATAATAATTTAGTTTATACTTTACAATGTTATTGATTTTATGAAATGGCTCGTTACATTTACACAAAGCTAAATCATTCAATTAGATGCTTTGAATTAAGTCATATAAATTTCTTACTAGATTTACTGTTGGATTGAATTGGAAATCAAGCCCTAAGAAATTATTTTTTAAATAATTATTGGGAAGGCATTCTTACTTGTGTCATAGGCTAGATAAAGAATATAAATATCTCAGCAAGACTCTTTAATTATTAAAACCTAGATCCCATTTTGTAAATCACTGGGTGATATAAGGAGTGGAATACAGACACATCAGAGGCAAGTTTGTTCTGAAACATTTAGGTCAGTTTGGAGCACTTGTCTTATCTTTGTGATAACCCAGTGCTTTTGAACAAAGTAATCTTTGGTTTAGAAGCAGTGAGAAAAGCACATTGTATTTAAAATCTCAGTAGCTAAAACAATAATTATTTGGAATTCCAAATTTGTTTCCCTTTCATTCAAACTTGTAGTATTTTCCAAAGGGAATTCACTTTAAAATTGTATTTATCCAAAACCATAGTGAAGGAATTTGAGGATGAGGTGGCCCCTCTTCAGTTAAGATACTACTCTTTAGTTAAGGGACTACTTTTTCTCCATTAGCTTCTCCAAAACTTTATTTTCTTATTCTAAGACTGTTAATTTTACAATTCTCTTAGCAAGGAATTCCTTTTACAAGGATGCAAAAGGATGCAAGGCCTTTCCTTGCATTTGTTCCTAAAGGTGTGTTTTCATTTTCTCTGCCTTTTGCAAGGAGTACTTTGGACAATCTCATTTGTAAACATTTCTCTCCTGGACAAAAGGAGTTATGAAACGGCTGAGTTAAAAGTCCTGTAAAACAGCAGTTCTGCTGGTAATAACATACCAACATTAACTAGAGATGGAGACTATTGGGATCACTGTGGGGAACAGGGATGGCACCCCTGGCAGTGGCAGGACACCCTTGCTGCAGGGACAGACAGCCCTACAAAATATGCATTTTTTAATATCCCTGTGTCATTCTGACTATTTGAGGTCAACATCTTATTTTTTCAGTGTTCTTTAATTCTTTATATCTCTTTTCAATGCTGGCTGCTGTTCAGTTTTAACAATTTGCCTTTCTATTCCCTTTGGAACAGTTTGTCTTGCTGCTCTCCCCTCAGCTTCTCTTTGTCAGAGATGACAGGCTTACCATCTTTAATTTTTTTGAATAATTAAAAGCCTTGAATCTTTGGTTACCCTCTACTGGACTGTCAGGATTCTTAGCTTAAAAAAACTTATAATTAGGTGCTCTGAGCTCTTCAAATTATTCCAAAGGTTTCCTCTGTCTGGTAAGAAATGCAACTTTTTGTGTTAGAAATGAATCAATCTGTTCTTCAAAAGAAATTATATTTTGTGTGCACATCATGGGATTTTTTTTTTTTTAATACCTACTAAGTGCACATTTAGTTTCTTTGGTTTTGATTTTTTCCATTTTACCTTGATTTCTAATTGTTTCCAGAGTTGTATATAATATGTTAACTGAAGAATTGCCTTTTTTAATGTTCTGTGTTTACTCAGCATCACCTAGATGTTCTGGTAAAACATTTTCTTTCTTTTTTAACCTTTATGTGTGTGTTTGTGTCTTGTATAATCCTTAGCAAGCCTTTTCACTGTGTCACCTTAGAAGCAACTGTTGAATCTGTAATCACATTTCTGATTTCAAGGAAAGACACTTCAGGATTTTTTTAAATTATGTTAAAGATTCTCCCTTTCAATGCTTTTCTTCACAGTGTGATGTCCCATCACCAGTGCTTGACCCATTTCTGCTGCCTGTGGTGCAGTTCTCCTCAGCCTGTCAGCTAAAGACGCAAAAGACCTTAAACTTGAGACAAGTCTTGCATACCTGTGCTCTTCTGTTGTCAAATCAACTTTGGGACACTCATATCAATGCACTTGCTAGGACAGAGCTCCTTGGCTGGGGATCAGCAGAAGGACCATGATGGTCTCCTTGGCTTCTCTGTTTTGGCTGAAAATAGAACACCACCATGTGTCTTCCCTAGTCTTCATGCCCCCTGCAGCATTTCCAGAGACTCCTGGTGTTCCTGAGGGCTCATCATGGGTGAGTTGGCTCTGCTTTGCCAAAATGGGAACTTTGTGGACAACGCAAAACCGGTAAGATGGGGACACATGGGCTGGAAACAGTTTATAAAGCACATCTCAGTTAAAGCCGTCAGTACCCCAGTCAGTGGAGATGGAGAATTCAGGAAAGGGATTAATTAGAGAAGGAAGGAGATCAAAGTCACCTGTTTGTTTCTGTTTGTTATTAGCTCACTTCATGTGCACTGTCTGGTTCAAGCAAGCATCTTACCCTGTCCTACACCAGAGGGAAAAGGACAAAGCTCATTGGATGGTTTTGCAGTTTTACTCAGGCAGCTTTGATTAGTTCAACCTCAAAGGCTCTGATATGAACTAGATTGGAAGTCTCACATCTTAGTAGCATCATGCTGATTTGCTGCTCTGAAGTTGCTCCTTTTCATACTTTCTTGTAGTCATTGTCCTGCTACATATAAAGTAAGTAAATTTTTGTTGATTTAGAGCTTTTAATCTGAGTCTCTCCAGACCTGTCTTGAGAACCTTTACCAGCAGGACAGTAAGCATCTTTTCTCTCTGTCTCCCCCACTGAATTTGTAATTATTTATTCAAAAAGAAGCAGTTGGAAATCAAGAAACATCTACTCATAATAACCAAGGAATTGATGGGGAGAGTAATCACTTAGGAAATGGCAGCAGAAAGCCCAACCGAACTGCCCACCGAGACAGAGACTTCCACCCCTTCAGTTCCTCTCAGAGTCGTCTGAGGAATTTGCAGGGGGTGAATTCCTCCTTTTCCCTCTCCTTCCACATGCCCTTTCCTATTTTATGCAGTTGTAAAAGAGACTTTGGTGCTATGTAGTACATAACATTTGCTGGTTTCTCAAAAAAACCCCAGCTATGGTGAATAGCTTGCTGAGAGGTTGAGAAGAATGAAAAACGTTTATGTAGCACATAAATCATGTAGCAAATAAGTAGTTTTGGAACACTGCATTTCATTTGCCTGTGAGGCATTAATGCCAGTCCTAGAGGACAGAACAGAAAGAATAGAATTGAGTTAAATAAACCCAAAGAGTTTAGCCTTACAAACCCACCAGCAGCATCAGTGCCAAGCATTAATCCCTCTCCTGCTGGCAGCAGGAAGGTGGGTGAGACAATACTGTCAGTAGCACAAATTAAGTCACTGTGGCAGAAACACAATACAAATAAATAGGAAAAACAATGCAAAGAAAAACAGATTGTTGTTGCTGCATAAACCTTCTTCCAAGCTGGAGGCACAGAAAAAGGAAATGTAATGACTTGTGCATGTCATCTTGTAGCCTGACAAGCCCTTTCAGAATAGAAAAAGAGGGTAAGGTGCCAGGAGAGGTCTCGCTGCACATTCTGATAGAGAAAAAGGGCTTGTAGGTAGCAGAATCTCCTTCTCAGTAGACTGAGAAATAGAGTAAGTCAGCTGTGCAGAGCCCCGGAAATTCAACAGAAACCCTAATCAGGATTAAACTGAAAGAGAGGAAAGATGGGTGATAAGAACACACAGGAGTTTTTAATCACTGCCATTTAACTGCTATAATATTACAGGCCAAACTTCCAAGGCCTGTTTGCACAAAGAAAACATAAAATCCATATTTAACAGATCTAGAAGTTCCCTCTCATCTAACAACATAGAAGCTGATTTTTCTCTTCTATCAGATTATAAATTTAGGGTAAGTAAAATATATTTCCATCAATTTTTATTTATAAACACCTTTATATACAGTAATCTGTCATATTTAAGCCTGCTTTTTTACCAGTTTTAGCACTTTCTACACATGGTCCTGTTTCTTTGCTATATTCCCAACTCAGCTGTTTGCAGAGAGTTCAAAGGGCTGCAAACAGAGGTTGAGGATAGAAATAATGTCAAAGTAATGCATAAAGTCCAGTGCCCAGAACAACCTGGTTTCTTGCTGACTGAGAGCATCCTTCAGCAGCCCAAATTGTTGTTTTTTCTGTAAGCAGCACTCCAGACTGACAGGAGCACAGGGACTGGGATGTTGCCACATACATTAACCAGACGTAATACTTGGGGAAGGGAGGACATACTGAGAGAATACTGATGTGCATATCCTCTCTGGATAACACTAGCTTTAAGTTTTTTAGTTTGTAGATGTCAAGAAAATTCATGTCACAATAAGCAGGTAACTGATGGTAGAGGCAACAGCTTTCTCTGGTTGTGTGTATTCTGTCTTAATCACTCAGACTGCTCATGGCCTTGTGTGTGCTGTAGTGCTTAATCCTGTGTGCTTTGGTCTTTGCCCTCTGCCTGAGCAGTTTGCCTGGGACTGAGCTTCAGGTGGTTGGGGCAAAACTCTCATTTTTCTTGTCACATATTTTTCCTGCCATACACAGTGAACCCTGGGCAACATGGGATTGGATCACAGATTACTGCATGAATCCCTGCTGTGGTGCTGCATTGAGGCCAGGACAGGTGGGAATGAGAATTGAGAACAAGAACAAGATTTTTGTACTGACTGGGTTGGGTGGAAGGGAAATAGTCAGGCCAGTGGCCGTGTCCATACGGCTTCTGGGACTGCAGCAACTTCACTCCAATTTTTTTTCTACTTGAATGTAAAAGTTTCCTCTGCTGGTGGTCGAGGTGTCTTATTCCCAACTTGCGCTGAACTTGAACAAGGGGGCTGTCAAAAATTTAGACTTCCACTGTGGTCTCACACTGTGAGGCAAAAAGAGTACAGATACCCCTTTTTGCTTTGACTGAATTTGCGCTGCAGCAGCGCTTGCTGTGAGGTGCTGGAGGTGATCATGCTATTTGGAATATGATTAAGTATATCATCTTGTTTCTGCTTCCCTGTCAGCTCTGAGGACCCCATCTACTCAGCACACAGCCCCAAAGTCCGAGAGGGCAGAAGGCCTCCCTAGCTGAGAAAGGTCATTATTTGATAAGGCCAGTTGGTAGCTGACATCCAAAGTTTATATTTATAGCCATCCTTTCTTTAGAAAATGTTCTTGTCCTACAGGTCTAGTTGAAAACAATAAAAGCTCTGGCTTTCAGGATTCCATATATTAATAGACTAAATTGTTCAGGTCATTAATTTTACTGTAAGGCAGGCAAATAATTTTTCTAGGAGTTCAGAGGAAGATTTAGATGTTAGGCACTTAACAATTGGTTCTGGATAATATTTTTCATCCTATCCCCAAGAAAAGAATGTCTATATCACCCTAAACACTGCATGAATATAAGCTCCAGAATAAGGGAAAGACACTTAAATATATTTTTTAAATTGGGACCTATTGATCCAGGAATTCCCAAAAAAATATGCGTGGAACCAAAAACTGGACTTGATGATCCTTGTGGGTCCCTTCCAAAGCAGAACATTCTCCAATTCTGTGAATTATGGAGTTTCATCTCTTAATGAACCTTTGAGAATGCTTAGGCTTGCAATTCAATGGTTTCACAGTTATTAAATTTGCTTTTAAGTTCATCTAACAGATAACCTTGAAAAAGAGAGGTGGCTGTTGCAGTCTGATTAACAAGTGACTTGACCAAGCTGTACAGGGGGCTTTGAAAAGCTGAAAGGGAAAATGGGGAGGAGGGAACCTGCATTGTAAATGGATCTCACAAGTGGGAATGTGATTCCTACTAGCTTGAGCAGCTGTTTGATTTGTCCATTCGACAGCAAGTATTATTTTAATCAATGCTTTATTTGAATTTTTTTTAATGATTCCCTGTTTGAGTGTCTTGTCATCTAAAATATTAATGGAGTTAATTTAGGCATAATTTATTGCATTTAAGGAAGAATCCTATTTTAACTTGTCAGAGAGTAAGCAAGTAAATAAGCATTTAATTTGCAAGCTGCCTATTTTCATCTAGTTTATCTCATCTGAAGGTGAAGATTTATTAAGTTCTCTGATGTTTAACTGGATAGAAAGAACATGTTTGACAATAGTCATTGATGAGAAAAATGGGTCCACATTGGACCACATCTATATTATTTGAAGTACAAATTTAATCACTTTATATTTATTTATGAGGAATGAAACGTAATTCTCTTCAAACTGCCTTTGTTAGGTACTGATACTCTAAGTTTATATTGGTTAGTGATGCATGGACAAAGAAGGACTTCACCAAATGAACAGAGAACCATTTATATGTATGTATATATGTTCCTTCACATGTATGAAAAGGTTATTTAGGATTCAGAAATTAGCAAATAATTTTGAGTTATTAATTATTCATATTGTATCAACATAGAGAAAATAAGGATGTAAGATTCACTTCATAATTTTTTTCAATAATTGTTTTGTAAGCTCTTGTGACAAATGAATCCAAAGGTTTTAGTGTATATTTAAATTAAGTTGTGGAATATATCAACCTAGACATGTATAAAATCAATAACTATGGTACATTGGTAAGAAAGTTACCTTCCCCCTGTTAATAGAAAATAATGAAAGACTTCAAGAGCAAGCAAATTTGTAATAGTAAGGATTCAATTAAGCTAGTTCTTAGCTTAATCTTTCTCTTAATAAATGCTTTTGGGTTAGTAATTTCCAATTAGAAAATTAATTAAAAACATTATCTGATATTGAAATGGTCATGATATAATACAAGAAAAAAAAAAAGAGAGAAAATATATTCTTAATGCTACATTTTCTTTCTACATATTAAAGAGGAAAAAAAAAAGAAAAATTGATCTTTAAGAAACCACAAGAGGTTCTTGAACACAAAGTTAAAACTTGTATCAATATACTGGAAGGAAAGAAAAAAAAAAAAAAAAAAAAAGGCTTTCCTTGCCAGTATGTGACAGCTCCATGAACAAATTTGTGAGGAATACAGGCAGGACCACTGGAGTTTCCTTCCTCTCACAGTAGTTTTGCAATAAGCTCTGCCAAGATTCTTGTTTGTTACATATAAATGAGAATTCCAGGTTTCTGATCAGCACTATTGTTGATAATTAGCAAATTTAAAGCTTGCAGGAAGTGAGTGGTTCTCTTCCTATCAGGGTATGATTTATTTTGGCAAATCACTATCCCATATTTCAAGTTGCATCACTGCAATATGGTGATACATCAATCCCATATGAGAGCTGAGGGAAAGAAGAGGGAAAGCAGTGTCTTGGAAACACTTGCTAAGCACAGTGGAAAAGCAGCACCCAAACTCACTGCCCCATTTTATCCAGGAGATGCAAGTACCCCATAGTGGGTGGTAGCAAACAATTTTTACAGCTGAGTCACCTGCAAAATTCTTCAGGTTTATCTCAAATTAATTTGAAATTTGGGATTAATTCCAACCAGTCTGAAAGAGAATTCATTTTTGGAGTGACCTCTGTTTTCATTTATGGACATGGTGAAAGGGAGCATCATTGATTCTAGAAAATCAAGGGCAAGGAACTAATCACAGGGTTACTGAAACTGTGTGAGTGTATTGAAGGGTGGGATATGTGAGTGACAGCTCCATTTTTGTGGGTTTCTGCTCTTTCTAATGAAAAGGAGAAAAAGTTTGTGCAGGTAGCTCATTCTTGGCTCTTTGAAAAGTGTGTATGTGACAAGCAGACAGTATTCCCAAGTTTTCAATCAGCATGAAGCAGTGCATAATTATTGTTATGCAGTTATTGCTGTGACCTTCCTGCAATCTTAGTTCCATAATCACAAAAACTTGGTGTCAGCATTTGTTTGTCAGCCTCATTTTAAAGGTCTTCCTCTGCTATTTATTTTTATTACTAATACATATAAGAGGGTATCAACTGGTCCTTTGCATGAAAATTAAGTTCACTTTGTGTGGTCGAGAGGTAAGATTGTAGGTTTTAGCAGAATCACCTGAAACAATGGTCCCAGGTAGCTGCAAGAACTGCAGTTCCCAAAAATCTGAAATAATAAATGGCCACCCATCTTTCCTAAGGGCATTTTAGGAATATTTAGCCTGTGAACACATATGAAAACTAGAGTGGACTGCAAAGAGTACTGAATTGTACTCAGCATTATTGAAACTGAAAGGCAGCAAAGAGGTGTAGAAATGAATGGGCTCCTAGAGGCTTTTTTATAGATTATGGGGGGAGGATGTGTTGTAATAAAAGGTAATAAGAGCTTTCCTGCCTCCAATAGACTCTACCTTCAACTAACCTACAGCTATCAGGAGTCAGTAATCCTTGTTGGATAAAGAGACTTTGAGGAGCAATTTTATTCTATTGCAATGCACGGGTTTGCACAATGGATTTGTTCGCTTTTTGTGGGCAGCCTTCCTGAGGGACAATATTTCTGAAGCTCCACAAAGCACCTTTTCTGGTTTCATTCTGCACTCCTTTAATTGGATGAATGGGCTGCAGGGGCCTGGAAGTTGGACTGAGTAAAATTTGCTCCCTTTGAAAAACCAGCCAAACAAAACATGTCAAGCAGTTTCACATGACACTGGGATAAAGTGAACATAAAAGGAAAGCCTATTTAAAGAACAGTGCATTAATGTTTTAGTGGTGTTCACTTCAGGCCGGTACATTTTACATGAGTCTTTTTCCCTTATGGGAAAGTAATATGCTCTAAGTTGACTAAGTGCAGATCCTTTCCATAAGAGGTTGAAGGAATAGGCATTGGGAATGCAACAGCAGTGGTGTACTGAGCACAGAATTGGGATATAATGCCATAAGGCTAATTAACATCATGTTCTCCCATTGTGTTCCCTTCGGGGGAATTGTGGTTTTAAATGATAAGTATGTAGATTGAAACATTCTTAATCTAGGCAAGTGATGCAGTAAAACATTATTCGCTGAATAACAAAAGGAATACAAAATGGAGTATGGCAGTATATTTCAAATAAAGTGCAGTGTCCTTTTTCACCTTTTCATTGTGCTTAGTAACACTGATTTATTCACTGAATAGAAGATGGAAGATGTACTGTTTTAGACTTGGAGTACAGGGTTTGTTTTATTGCAATCTATAAAGAATTTTGACTTCTGATGGGTTTGTCCTTTGGAATATTTTTCCATTGGTGCAATCTCAATGTTGAGCACTGACAGGAAAAGTCATGCAGAATCTTTTTGAAGGGTCAATAGGAATAAGTCCTTCAAGAAGCATTGATTTGCAAATTTTTTCCTTGCATGTGTTAGATGCTTCAGAACATCTCTCAGGGGCTGTTACTGAAGCAGACTCAGAGGTGCAGCCAGGATCTCCTGCTCCTGAGAGCTCCTTTCTTGGGCACCAGTTAGAAAACTAATTGCAGAAACATGGTTTCCTTTCTTTCCTCATGCCTTATGTCTAAGTTGGTACCCAGGACATTTCAAGAGAGTCAAGTTACACTTTTGACCTAGGATGAAGTTTTTTGCCGTTATGACCCTGATTAGTTTTTCTTTTTACTAAAGACTTTCCTGGAGAACTTTTGCTCAATGTAAATAAACAAATCATGACTAGATGTCGACATGCACATGTTCAAATAGAGTACTATCATCTTCAGGTGAACAGTGGAAAAATGCATGAATTTAGTGATGAAACTTGTTATGGACCCCTGTATTTAGAACTTTTATTGGCCACTAGTGTTATCCTTATAATTGGATGCAGCTGTGAATCTTCTGTGAAGAATTATGGTCATTGACTGAATACATTCAAAACTGGTGAGAGAAACCCCTTTCCTCTCTGCACAGGAAATGATTGAAAAGTCACCTCTGAGGTAGGGAACTATTCCTTCACGAAGATAGTTAGCAGGCTGAGACTGCAGCAAGGTGCCTTTTTCTGGGCAGATGCAAGAGATTCAGTCTGTAAAAGGGAAGATTGTGAGTGCAACAAACAGTTTCAGGGTGAATCCAGGAATCAGACAGAGCAGGAACAAGAGAAAGGTCAGCAAACACATTATTCTCTAAGGGGGAAGCATATGAAAGCTGCACAGGTAGAACAGGCATTTGCATGGGAAAGGCTCAGTGTGAATGGGCACAGGGGTTGAGCTGTGCTGGGGTGGTGACATGAGAGTGCATTGCTGTTTGGATTGTTCACAGGCATTGTGGCTTTGCAGGCCTTCTCTGCCTTCAACAGCATTTTGTCCTATTTTTGAATTAGGCAGAATCCAAATACTTCTAGCAGAGCTGAATTTTGTGACATGTCTAGGAATAGCAACAATTGTAGGTCTGAGTCCAATAGTTTTGAGCTGCAGTTCAAACTTCAGGTGCAGTGCAGATCACAGTTTAAAATGCCTGACAGCTTTTGATTTGTCTTCTGTCATGGAAGGAGAGAGCAAGTTAAATGGTCTGTAGTAAAAAGCGATTGAACAAATCATTTTAAAAAAAGAACAAGAAGAATGCATTTCTTTTTCTGCTTGGTTGCTAGCAGGAGCTTTTTGGTATTTTCAAAAATTCTCATTTCATAACAAAATAAGTAGTACTATCTATGTAAAAACTGTTTGTGTTTATGTTTGCATATATATACATACATTCCCATATATGTGTCTGGTTTAAATACACACGCACATACACGTTCTAGGTGTAAGTAACCTTAGCTTAGCACTTCTAAAGCATATGCAAAAGGTTTTCAACTTTTCCTTAATTTCTCGCTCTGAGGAGACTGGAAACAGGAAGCTGCCATTTCCTGAAGTAATGGATAAATAAAAATATGAACAAAACTTACTGCATCTCTTGATTAATTTTTTTACAGCAGCTCATTTGTAACATGGGAAAAACCAAAATGTTTAGGGGTTGTAGCAGTATTGTCCTTTACGTTCAAGAGCACATCTGATCTGTCTCAGCCCCAGAGAGCTGTATGGTTTGGGGAGCATTTTTCAGGGCTTGTAAACAAAACATACAAGAGAGAGACAAATTAAAGCTCCTGTGTTTTATTGAGTGATGGGGATTTTGGAGTTATATTTGACTGAGGGCTGAATACTTGCTTCTTGGGTGTCTTCTGGCTTGTAGCTTTTTCTATTTTGTTTTCCTTTTTTTTTTTTTTTTCTGAAAGAAATGGTTATGTAGAGTTTGAGGGGTTTTTTATCTGTTTGTTAGGCTGGAGGTTTTGGTCATTCCCACTCCCATCCCTTGTTTTCCCCTTCTTCTTCTATGCAGGATGTAACACTTGTTCTCTGAATCATGCTGGAACATATTTTGGGAATTCATAGGATTATCACCAGGGCTACTGCTATCAGGCAGAACACATGCACATTTTATTATCTCATCCAACAGGTTTTCATTTTCTATGCACATTGAGTCAGCACAGAGGGGCAAACATGCTGCCATTACTACTGGCAGAACTTGATAAATATTATAACGGTCTTTTCAGTCCTGCAGAAACTCATTCTGTCATGATAATTCAAAATCTAAGTCCTTATTTCCTGTCTCTTCCTTTCTCTCATCTGCCCTTACAAAATGGATGGTATCCTGACCCTCATCTGCCTAAAAGATGGTGCATATTACTGGGCTATGAATTGATTCAATCAGTCAAACAAATTTATGGAGCCTCTGAAATATAATTATGCAGCTGCAACCTGTGTCTCCTTTTGGGAACTGTGGTCTTGTGCAGTCGGTTTGGAAGATAAGGCAGGCACATTAAGTGAAAATAACTGTTAAAGAAACTAGTTACATTCACTTTCCAACACCCTGCAGAACACCAGTCTGATAGTTTAATAATCTACTTGGATTGAATAATATTTTTTTGTATATATATACAGACTCCATAGGGTGTGGATCTCTATTTTGAGCTGACCAGCATGGTAAAATCTGATGGAGTTTGTGAGAAAAAAACACTGGAGATGACACAAGGTGAGCCTCTCACAGGATCCATATCCACATGAAGTTGACTGTAGGACAGTCACTGTGTGTGCTTCTCCCCTGGACACCGAGTGTGACCCCAACTCCTGCCAGGCACCAGCAGGTATCAGCAACTCACATCTTCTTTTCTTCACTTCAGCTTTCCCTATTCTCTCCTTCCCCAGCCGGAAAAAAATCAAATCAAATCAAATCAAGTTTTTCTTGCAGAATTTCATCAGTGTGAGTGCACATACCCTAAATACAGCTCACTGCTCATAGAGCAGCTTTCTGTGCATTCCTGACCAGGTTGCCTCTCCTGCATAGCTTGAGGCAGCACGATAGGAGTGGCACACTGTGCCATCCAGTGAGTGAGAACCAGCTGTGCTCTGGCAGAATTGCCTACCAAAAATGGGAATTTCCTATCCTGCAATCTGTCTCTGGTAGTGCCTTTGGAAGTTTGTTGCACAGACATGGTTTGTTATTTTAAACAGACATTTCCTTCCTCCTGTGTGTTGGAGATGATGTAATAGTTACTTTAAGGATAAAAATTGTGCCTGTGATTGTGCCTGTCTGCACATCTGAAATTTAGGCTTAAAACTCTTGGTGTGACATGTAATGCAATCTGTCCGAGTCAGTTAATGTTTTTGCTTTGAAACAAAAGTGCCTTCTTTCCTATTCCCATTACAATTCCTTTCCTTTGTAGGCCATCTCTGTGCTGTTGAAGAAGTTTTTATATGACTGTAAATTTCCTTTGTTGTTTATTTTATCTAAATATATTTTCACAACTACTTATACTACTTCTTTTCTATCTATTTGGAGATTGTGATCCTTTTCTTCATGTACTTTCCCTCTGTCTTCCCAACTGTACCTGTCACCCACTTCTCAGTCCATCATGTGTCATTTTTAATTCTGCTGCCTGTTTTTTTAATCCAAGTTAATCCACCTCTTCTTGTTCTCATTTTTTCCCATTCAAACATAGGCACAAAGTAGTTGGAAATTCTGTTTATTCTAAATTTGACAGGACAGAATTTAGGTTTGGAGTTTGTATCTTTCCTACATAAAAATGTGAGGAAGGTGTTCTGTAACTTTTCATCATATTAGCAGTAATAATTCTATCACTGGCAGTTTCAAAGGGGAAAAAGAACATTTAGTCAGATCATATTTTCACAGTGAGAAACCAACCCATCTGCAACATGGTTAATTGGAAATGCTCTGCAATTTAGGGCAGAACCCAAAAGCAACAATTTCATTTTATTGGAAAGGAAGCATTCAGGTAGAACTTAACTCTGGCAGTAGGAATGAGACATATAGGTGGGGAAGAGGAACTGTGCTCATAATTCAAGGACATTATGGCAACAAGCTGAGAAATCTCTTTTTCTAATAAGCAGAATACTTTAGGAAATAAATAACACATACTGTCTGCTACAGCACCTATTTCTGATGGCTTAATCAATGACAGCACTGTGAGAGCAAGTCTTTATTACCCCTGAACATGCTTTTGTTGGGTTTAGACCCAAATTCTACCTATATTCAGGTTCTCTAATTGTTGCTTCCCAAGCATGTCCTTGACACGCTCACCCTCTGCATTTCTACAAGGTAGGCCTCGAAATGAAATGCAGGATTTTGAAGATCTAATTTTTATCTTGCTTTCCCCTATGCTGGAAATACTTGTCTTGAATGTACGAGAATTGCTCTGATGTGGGACAGTCAGAAAATACAAAGTGTTCCTCTCCAGGTGGTTGGAATAGATGAAAGCTCTCTGCCCAACCACAGCTGGGAGTGTGCAGAGAATGCATTACCCTCCATAACCCTTTAGGTACTGAAGAACCTGATTTTTTTTTTTTGGTTTTGTTTTGTTTTCCAGCTGTGCCCTTCACTGTTTATGGGTTTTTTTCTTTTCTTTTATTTTTTTTTTTTCTCTTATGAGCCTCATCATAGGTCTTTAAATATGGGATGTTGTTTGCTAAGATACCACTCCATTATTCCAGGAACATATGTTCATGACAAGTACAAGTCATGAACATTTGAATAGTCTCCATCTGGCATGAATTAACATAGTATCATAATAAATGAGAAGTGTTAATACTAAGAAGCCTGTCTGGGAATTCTAGATTTAACCAATATTTATAGTTATATGTATGGAATTTGGGTTTGCTTTTGCTTTGAAGAGCATAGACAAAAGTATGATTTACCCTTCCAAAAGGGACTGCAAGCCATAGGAAGCTTCCAGCAGTGTAATCCTTGAAATAACCTGATTATGCAGTAAAGTCTCTGTGAAATACCCAGGTGCCTTTTAGTTCCTAAAAATACTTCTAGGGAAAATAATAAATGAAAAAAATAGAATATGTTGCTATTTGCTCTGGTGATGACAGCAATGCATGGGTGCCAATTCAGCATTATTTGTTAACATATGTACTTTAAACCCTTCAATGCCCCTTGAGTATATAACATATATCTCGTATCCATATGGCCATATGGAGACACTGCACTCATTTAAATAACAAGTGCACAGTAAAATTATCTTGGCCTCAGAGTGCATGTTGTTTATAATAGGGAGTTAGTTCCTATATCAAGCTTTTTTTTTTTTTTCTTTTTTTTTTCTTTTTTTTTTTTTTTTCCTACAGAACCTTAAGGCTAAACTATTAACCAAGAGAAATTTTGAGACAAGATGATCTCTCACCATAATATAAGACTCTGGTCTTTACTCAGTACTGTGCATTCTGTACAACAGCTAAAAAGTCAACATTCAACATTCCCACTGTCACTTTTTTTTAAAAGTAATATAAAGCCTTACTGTGCATTTCTGCAATCTTCAGAAAGCTTTATCTGTTTGGTTTTCAGGTTTTTTATAACTGTGAAGTATTTTTGAATGCATGGAAAAGATACACAACGTAACACCAATTTGGAGGCTGTATTGTTGTTGTGGTCTTCACTAATACTGATGTATTTATGAACACAACAGCTCTGCTACAATCATGTTAGACATGATTTTATTCCATCAAGCTTTTCTTTTCTGGCTATATTTCATTTAAAGTTGAATTTCCCCTGCTACTCAGAGTGCACACATGCTTGTGCCATGTGTACACCTTCCTTACTGCCTGAAGTGAAACAATTTGCAGTAAGAGAACTTATTTTGGTATAAATCTAAAAAAAGAAATGAAAAGGCAAAATTCTAAGGCAAAAAATGTATATTAAGATCCAGTTGTGGCTTATGGAGCTTCTGAAAGTCCCAGAAATATTTCAGCCAAAAGACAGGGTGCAGAGTTTCCTCTAGTGACGGGGTCAAGTTTCCCCAAAAGGGCAATGAGCAACCAAAATCATGCAAAAGGTTTATATAGCCATCTTTTAATTCTATAGGTGACTGAATCTATTTCTTTATTTTTAACCATTCTGCTTAGTTTTGGTTAAAAGGACACACAGTAATTTTCTGAATTCCTCACAGATCTTTGTTTTGTTGTAAGTCTTGGAAAATGAACAGCTCCAGAATAGTTCTGGGTTCTAGAATGTCTTGTTAGACAACATTCACAGCATTTAACCAAAACTGAACTTTGGATGTGTTCATAGACCCAAGGCAGTGTTTGTCATACTCTGCTGCAGGGATTTCCCTATAGTAGTGAGCGAGGAGACATTTTGTTGGGAGACATCCCTTTGGATTCCTTTGCACTTGGCTAAGGTACTCTCTACCATGAATTTCATTCTCAAGAAAATTAGAAATTATACTGGCATGAGGAGTTGAAGGAATAGAAATATGTGAAAGCATGAATTTTCTAAGAATTTTCAACAGCAATTTGTGTATTTTGACTGAACCTCCTGTGAAAGCCAATGGAAGAAGAGCAGGTTTTTTTCCTATCCTCCAGACACGAATATGCCACTGTGTAAGAATGAGGAGTAGGAAAGGGGCAGAGTCTGGCAAATTGCATAATTCAAGTCCTGTTTCTAATAAAGGTCCTTTGATTTGGCAGAGTGGAAGAAGCAGATGGGTGGTGAGGTAGCAGTCTCGGCTGGCTGCCACCCCCAAGGAACACACAGCCTCCTTGTTTAGTGTGTCTGTGCTTGATTTCCACTGACACACAAAGAAGTATTTTTGGGAGGGATGTCAGTTCATTGGCTGAACAGCATTGTTTGCCTTGCTGAAATGATTCCCAAAAGCACTCACTGCCTTTGAGAGTGGCACTTTCCTCTTTGTAGAATGTCATTATTCTGCATGGTAATGACTGTTTTGAAGGGCAGGTCAGGTAGTCAAATAAATGTGTGGTTGGTGCTTTCTGATTGTTTCTAAAATAGGCAGGCCAATTTCTGCTGAAGGAGAGTGAGTCTGAAGTGTGCCAAAAATCATTCTGATTTGCTAGAGAAATTCCAGTAGCTGTAAGCACAGCCAGGGGAGCCGGGCTAATGTGTGCTGCAACAATGATCATGTAATGCTCACAATGTGGTCATCTTATCTTTGTGCCTCTGTGCAGCCCACACAGCAGAGACAAACAGGGAGAAGGGGCAAAGCTGGCTCTGAGTTGTGACCCAAAAACAGAAGTGTAGAAATCACAAATAATGTTGTTTGTGCTGTGAATGTTGTTTGTGGAGACTTGTGTGCAGTGTTTAGTGACACCAGACAGTAAAAACAGTTCATTTGGGCTATTTTCCATTTATAGCAGTAAGAAATGCTAGAGATTTTAAATAGGGATGATTCCTTTTTTGAAAGTCAGTGGACTGAAGAGCCTGCATTACAAAAACCTCTACCTGAACATCTGCAAGACTCTTTATAACATTTCTGAACAATTGAAAACCAGGTTTGCCTGGATTTCTGAGGAACTACTCTCCTAAGTCACTAAGGCAATCTACAGAATTCCATCTGTAATTCCTGAACACAGTCAAAGAGTGAGGAATAATAAGAGGAAAATATGCTGAAAGTTGTGGCGCTCTGACAGCGAATAATGAGCATGTCAGGTAATACAGCTATTCTGTATGGCAAAGTACGATCCTTCACCCTGTGTCAAAAAGCTTCTCTAAAGTGCTCTTCATATTAAAAGTGTCAGGTATATATCAAGGTTTTTTCCTCAATTTTATGAGGCAGAAAGTGAAGAATGAGTTAGTGATTTGCTAAGATCACTAAGAAATCAAAACCAGAATGAGGGGCTTGATTCTACTTTCAGTCCTTTCCTTTACTCTCATGACATTTTAGGAGTTTTTCTTTTTAAATAGCTTTAAAAATGGAGGAATGATACATTTAAAGACACCAAGAATTACATCCAAGCCAGTGGGGTTAATTCATTTCAGCATGTGCCTGTCATTTTGTGTCACTGAATGCTAAGCCCTCATTTTACAATTCATCTAAATGGATTTGTTCCCAGCTTCCCAGTAAATCTATTTTATAAAGAAATTCTGAGCTCTCAGCAGTGTTCTTGACAAGAATCAGCATTAAACCAAGGTATTTTGGGTTATACTGTGAAAACTGAAAGAGAAAAAGCCAGTGGCTGAGTTATCTCAGAGCAGTGCCAACCTTGAGCTCTCTCCTGGGTTTGGTTGGTTGGAGCATGATGGTGTTGCTGAGCTGTGGGGACTAAAGATGGAAGTTATTTTATCTTACTTTTTACCAGACCAAAAGTATTATTGCAAAAGAGGCACTTCAGTGGCAATGAGTTCATCTTCACGTCTGGCACAGGGTGGACAACTCTGAAATGAGGCTGGGAAACCAAATTCAGAATTTGGCTACTAGAGGCTGTGCTTTCTGCAGAGTTTGGGGGAATGGTCTACTCGTTTCTTACCACCTTTTAATTTTCAACACATGTTCACATAGTTCTGTTCCTCCTCATCCCATGGAGGCCAGCAATTTTAGCTAGTCATATTAATCAATTCAACTGTTAAAAGATAAAAGCAGCATGTACTTTACAGCACTGAGGGATATGATCAAGGGAATTGATACTGACCTTGTTCCTCTTGGCAGTTGTTCCCAGCCTGTATTTAAATGAAGTTCGCAGCTTTTGTTTCATTTCCCTGGAAGTGCCCATGTGCCTGAAATAATGAATTGTTCAAACAGCAATTTTAACCCAGGTCTTGAAGCGTGAAGTTTCGTGACACCTAAGTTCATCTAACAGCTTGCTGCTTCCTACTGGGCTTCCTCTCTCTCATCCTGTAGTCCAGGCACTACTCCAGCTCCTATACTTGTCACTTTTTTTTTCCCCCTCTTCTGAATTTTTATTTTCCTGGCAAAAAGCTGAACCACTTTCCTGAGAGGTCAGGTGAGCACGTGGCTGGTGCAGAGGGGGCTGGGAAGAGTGGGATTGCCCTTTTGACACGAGCAAGCCCTTCAGTCCTCTCAGGTGTCTCCCAGAGTCCAACACAAGCTGTATCTTGGCAAACGCTGAAAGCTGCTGGCAGCAGCAGCCCTGCCACCTCGTGCCCCAGGGAGCATATTCCTTCTCATGTGCCAGTCCTGGAGGCCCTGGTGTGTCCCTCCTGAACGGAATGGAGGAACTGATATGATATAACTAATCAGTCCAAAAAAGGAATTAGTCGTGCTGGAGTAGTTCTCCTTCCCATTTCACTGCAAGACTCAGCAGCTGGTTACTCTGGTGTCATATCTCCTGGTGTTCTTGGGGCTTCTGCTGACTCAGAGTCTACTGCAGGAGATGTTTTCATTACCACCACCTTCATTCTTCTGAGCTAGATGTTAGTGGAGCTGTTCTGGATTACCAAAGAAATAAAGTTGTGAGCTACAGCTTAGACAGGAAATTCTTAAGCAGCTTTGTATCTCAGGGAAGCATTAGAGTAAACTAAATCGACCCATTATCATTTTAAACAGGTCTGAGAAAATCTACTTAAATCTACTGAATTCTGCACTATTAGAAACATCAAGATTTGTGTTTTCTGGCTACTCCTGCATACTCTCCCCTAAGCAGAAAATTCCCAACTATTGCCTACTCATGGAATGTGTTTATTGCTTTTATCATTTTCCAAACAGTTCTATGAAGTGAGTCAATCACATTAATGTCAGAAATCTGTGATAATAGAAATTTTGGAAGCTTTTGAGAAATTAGAAGACTCATACCCAGCCTATTAGGATTTCTTCTCTCCAGCAGCTATTTAAGCTGAAAGCAGGTGCTTGCAGGAGGTAGTGAGAGGTCTGTGTGCGACAGTTCTGGGCATGGCTTCACCTTCTCTCACAGGGGTAGCAATGTTGTTACTAACTGGCAACCAAAAGAGCTGATGTTGGCAGAAAAGAGTTTGCAAACTTGACTAAATGGGATTTAGCAAATTAGATTGACTCGGCTTATGTTGCAACTTAATTTTGTTTTGCATTTTAAAAGTTGTCCTGTAGTGATATTGAGACACAATGCACCATTATATTAATGCATTATCATATTAAGGCCTCTGAATGTATCTCTTAATTCTATAAAATCTGGGTAACAGCTTGATGGAGTGAGGATTCTGCAGTTGTTACTGATTCTAAGATGCATTTAACTGTTTGGGTTTTGTTATATTTGAGAGGGTAGATTGCCCTTTGTTTTATTTATTTTATATGTTTAGAAAATGAGAATATTTGTGCTAAAGCTCTTTGAATCTCTCTAAAAAAACATTCAACTATATCACAAACATTCTAGCTCTAATTCTTCTTATTATAATTTTAAAAAATTATATTTTAGCAGTGATTTACTTTGTAATTTTACAAGTATTTGGAATAAATCTATGCTTTAAGTAGTTAAAGTTTCTCATTGACTAAACTTTATCCTGACTATTCCTTTATTTTTTCCCTTCTGTTTTCCTAGTAACACTTTAAAGTGTCAATATGAAAATCCTTTTTTTTTTTTTTCTTTCTATGTTGAAATGCTTGAACAAGTTGGTTCTGGATTTATTTGTTAAGAGCAAAGAGTCTGCTGAACAATATTCCTTCTGCCTGATTCTGTTCACCATGACTGATGATCACAGTGACAAGTAGCCTTCAAAAATCAGCACAAAATTATTTTAGAATTTAATCATGTTGTTCCAGTGATTTGGACTTCTCTACAACTTTGAATTTGTTGCTTGTCCTATTCTGTTTTGGGAACTATGTATAAATGAAATGAACCTGTATTTGAAGATACCTTTTTTGAGACATTGTTTCAATTGCAAAATATGGACTAGAAAATGAGCTGTAGAATCTCTATTTCAAAGTACAACTTCTCTAAGTTGGCCTGGATATATAGGAAGCAGTGTTACCCCTTGGTTCTCTTTACCTGTGCAGTGTAGTATGTGCTTTCTTAGTGAGTTTTTCCCATGAGACAAAGACCTCCCTTCCCAAACTGGTCACAAAAATCAGCTGTGTGTAGTGCAAAGAGTTTGTGTAGGAACTGGCTTGAGATTTAGGGAAAAAAATGTTTGAGTTGTCAATAGAGATGTAATGAGCCACCTGAAGCCTTAACGCTTACTTTATCAGTTGGGCTTGAAAGTGCCAGGAAAATGTTCTTTCAGCTATATTTATGTAGAGCATCCAGATGTCAGTTAGCGAAATCACAGTCGGATATTCTCCCGAGAGATTCGAGGTCTTGTTTCCAGTTAAACGGCACAGCAGGTGGTAATCAGAATTCAGATCAGATGTCAGCTGCACCACAAGCTTTCCTCAGCTCTCTCCTCCTCCCTGGTTTTGTGCTGTTTTCACATGAGGTGGACAGAGGAAAACACAAAGCAGCATGATAGCACTTTGATTGCTACAGTAAAAGAGGTTTTACTGTAAGGGTAAAGAAGGAAACGCTAATGACATTTATCAGCAGTTTATTTTGGTTTTCTTAGTTTGAAGAACTGACAAAATAATCTCTTTAATAATTAACACATTGAGAAATCTAAATTGAAGGGCTAGAAAAATGGTAAGGTATGTGTATAATATATTTTAAATTTAATCAATTAGTTCCGAATTTTATAGAGAAACGGCAAATTGAATCTTTTCTTTCCCATTCACTGATACTACTTTTTCATTCCAAGTGTATAGTTATGTACTTTACCCTTAGGTTGTGGGGAGTTTTTTTGTTTTTGTTTTTTGTTTGTTTGTTTGTTGTTGGTTTTTAAGCCATCATTGATCTTTGGAGAGTTTTTAATTTCATCATAACTAAATCTGAAGGTCTTTGAAGTCTTCATGGCTATTCAAAATCTCTAAGTGTGTCTTTATTGGGAATGTTTGGTGATTGAACAGGTCAGGGTTTTAATTTCATCAGGATGGAACATCTTTGATTGCAATTCTTAATTATAAGTTACATTTATTCATTAAGCAATGTTTTATAGAAAACTACATAAATTCATTATTCTTTAGCACTGTAAGGCAGTCTGAAAAACACAACATTATACTTTTCAAGTATTGTCAATGGAGTAAAGGAAACATAAACGCTCTCTGGCCTGCATTAGCTCCCAGGATAGAATTTATTCTCTGTTTGTTGCCTAAATATCTGGTTTTATTTGAAGTCTGTGTCCTCTAGTGGATTATCTGCTGTGCAAGGCTGTTTCATTGCATGGCCACGTGTGGGCAAGAGCAGCCAATGAGGATACAGTTCCAGATGAAGATGGAGTTTTGGTATTGGGGAAAAAAAAGGCAGTAAATCGAATGTACTTGTTTCAAAACTTTTAAGCCGGTTTTGTTTCTGGTGCACGTGTCAGCTGAGTGTGAGCCCCAAGCAGCAGAGGAGCTCTTTGTTCCAAAAGTGAAGAGGCTGAGGGGTGTGCTCATTAGATGCAGTGCAGCATTCCTGAGGAAAAAGAAACAAACCACAAACTTTTTTATAAAGGTAGTGCATAACTTAGGGCTGTCCCTCGATGGCAGTAACTTTTGAACTGAAAATTTATATACATTCCACGTGCTTATTTTCCTCTGCAGTTCATGAATAAATGAACCAGTAGTGCAACAACAATATTATAGCTCAGGGTACTGCAGTTTTTGTAGACTGTCAAGTGGATGGTTTATGCCATACCAGTGTGGGGTACAAGCTTTGTCAGAGTCCTGGTCACCTCAAGATGAATATTGATAAGACTCAAATGCTATATCAGTCAATGTTGTATAATTTTCTCTTTTACCTGATCCATTAATTTTTATGAGAAAGGAAAATAAAGGAATAGTATTGCTGCCTGATTTTGTACCTTTCTCTCTCTTTTTTCCTGTTGACCTCACTCTACTGTGGGTTATTTTCCATTTACACAGTGGTATGGCCTCCAGCCGGAATGTGTGCTGCTCATCACGAAGTTTTGAGCCCAGTAGTTCAGCCAGTTTTAAATCTGCTTCACTCTCTACTTTTTTGGTTCTTGCTTTCTCAGTTTGTTGCTGAGAGTATCATGGGAGACAGTACTGGAAGAAGCGCTACTGAAGTCAAGATACTCATCCTCACTGCTGTCCCTTCACCCACTGAGCACATCTCCTCACAGGAGAGGGCTGTGGCATTCACCAGGTCTCATTATCCTCATTATCCATGCTGGCTACTCCTAATCATCATCATGGGTTTAATTCATTATTTCGAGTATTATAACAAAAAATCAGTCTTTAATGGAAAAAGTTAAGAGTGGAAAACAAATTATTTACATTTTGTATTAATGCCTTAGAGAAGTCACATTTTGCTGAAATATAACCTCTATTACTGCAGATCTCTGGTTTTCAAAATTGTAGGAATAAGTAAATATGGTCACGGATCTTCACCTTTACATGCTATTTTTAACAAACTTCATTGTCATACGAAAAGCGTAAACGTGTATTTCCAATATCTGAAAGACATTGTCATGGTTAGGAACTGTTTGGTTCCACAGGTCTAGTTCCTGTGGTGATCATCTAGAACTGTAAAATCACATTTCTGCTACTGAAGTATCAGGACTAAAGTAGCAGAGTTTGTGTTTTTCTAATTGTAGCATTAAAAGAACAGAAAAAGTGTTTCACTGTTTATAAAGGTTGTTATTTAAGTATGTTAATTGGCCATTTCCACCCTATTTATTATTAACAGCTTGACAAGTTTAGAAAAACTTTTCAGACTCTGTAACAGTAGCTGTTCCTGAGTTTTGCTAATTAATAGTGTCCAATGCATTAATTATTTATTTTCAGGCATGTTGAAAGTGCCTCAAGCAGGATAATTCATGCTGCCCAAAATTAATGTGAAAATGTTACAAGACTGAGGATGGCCAGAAGCAAACTATTTGACAAGGGCTGCAAATCTCCTGTGTGTGTGTGAACTTCAGCCCCTCCATGGACTGCTTGGTGCTGCTGCCTTATTAATATAATTGTTTGTATTAAGAGAGTCTGTGTTCAGGGTTTTTTTCCCCCCTTAAGAGATGTTGATTAGTGGGTATTTCATGAGGTTTTGTACTCTGTCAGCTAAACAAAAGTCAAATGTAGTCGTGCTTTCATGCATTGTGACTCAGAAATGCATGGAAATGTCTGTTGTGGTGGTTTCATTAGTACAGGTAAAACTTTGACAGAGGCCCTCTCTGAAGCAGAAAATATATTAAGAATGTACTCACAAATGTGCTGAGAAGAATGCCTGTGGTGAGCCATGATATGCAAAAAAGGTATTGGAATATTATGGAGTGGTTGATGTAGGCCAATGTGGTATGTGAGGACACTTAGAACCACAAGGAAGATCAAAGACGGTGCCAGGGGTGTTTCAGTGCCAAGCACTGGAAGGATCATTCTCAGAAACTGAGGGTGACTTGGTGTTAGTAAATATCTTTTGAAGAAATGGGACAGAAGCAACTCTGTAAATGTAAAGAAACTTTAGTTCTCCAGAGCAAAAGGGAGAGGATTTTGACCCCTTTCATTTAGAGGAGAATGGATTTCTCTGTCACAAAGTGATGATCAAAATAGACAAACAGAATCAATGAGGAAAAATGCTACCATAGGCAGCTTTTTTTTTTTTGCTGTAAATGAATGAATGCCTTTTGCTCTCCTTTCTCGCTGTATACCTGGACTGTGGAAGGCTTTGTCTTTACTGGCACTTAATGCAGTTGATGGATTCTGGAGAAAACTCTGCTGTCAACCTTTAAAAACTGGCACTAGTAATAGTTGGAGTGTAGCTGAAAGCTATTTCCTAACTAGAAGTTAAACAGTGCACTTAAACCAGGAGACACCTATACCTTAAGATATATTAGATTTGTGTTCAAAATCATTTTGCCTTTCAACAGTGAAAACATTACAAATAATGTAATGTATGTTCAACACAGTGTAATACAGACTGCAGTTTATCTCTTATCCTGTCTTGGCCTGACTTAGACTAGATGTCACTTGATATGACATTTGATAATTGTTGGACATGGAATTCTTTATTTTAGATCTCAGCGAACAACCAAAACAATGATGACCCCCCAAAACCCCCAACACTGACAAACTCAATTATAAAATGGTTCAAAGTATTTATGTATGCAAACAAAATACTCTTCTACCTTGAGATGTTTTAAAAGATTATTTTTAAAAAGTGAACTTTTCATGGAAAACAACATGGATTTACAGCAATGTTTCTGTGTAAATGTGTTGTTTTCAGGAGGTTTATACAATTTCTTTTCAGAGGGTAACAACTCTCTCAATATAATAATATGCTCTCTGTCCAGTATGGACATTTCCATACCTTTTTTTGGAAAACTTGAGTTTTTAAACTGCTAGACCTCTATTTTTTGTAGAATTATGGTCAGTGCTAAAGCTCGTAAACTACAAAACTGCTTCTTCCTTTAGGTCTCCAACATCTCTACGCTGCTAACTGGGAACAGATCCTTGTGTGAAGTTCATCAAGCATTCAGGTGTCAAGTCTGGCAACAGGAAAGAAATACCACTTGAATTGGGTATATTGTCAGCTCAGACATCCCTTTCAGACCCTGAGGTCTAGTCTGAATGCAGATGTATCAGTGCTGTGTCCCATCCTCACCAAGCACTGTTCAAGAGATTTGCTTTTGTCTCCACGTAAACACCCAAAGCTCTGTCAAATGTGAATGTTTGGAAAACTCCTAAATTGCTTTCAAACTGAATTCCACCTTTTGCTTATCTGTGGGTAGTTAATTTATAGAGGCTTCAAAAGGAGATAATCAGTTGTCAGGGCTCTGAAAATGCTTCTAATGCATTGATTGTCAGTAAACCTGATTAATTTGGAGTGTTTGCATTACATATGTCTCTATTACTGTAATATTCTAAATTATTTTAAAATAATGATCACTTAAACTTTCTCTTAATGAAGCAGTTTAAATGAATATACAAAATTCTCCCCAGAAATAACACTTTTCCTTTTCTCTCTGCTTTAAACTTGTTTTTCTGAGGGTTTTAGAAATCTCTTCAATGTGTTTGTAAGGACATAGACATTCAGTGTTACCCTGCTTTCCTGAGAGCAATCAATGCAGATTTTTATCTTTTGATTGCTTCAAATATTTTTCTGTCTCTTTCTTTGGAGGAAAAGGGTGATGTACTGTTTAGTCAGACCTGTTTTATAAAGGCTTTCTGGTTAATACCATCCTGGTATTCCTGAAAAGCTGTTCTTGGAAACCACTACATACCTTTATACCTGTTTGAACCCCATGTGTCCAAACCTGCTCACTTCTTTTGTCCTTGAATATCATATCTATTGACTCTTTAGGCTCCCTCAGATGAGTTTAATTGCTGGTATTGAAGGAGAGCACAAGCCAAAATCTTTGTAAAACCAGACAAAGGAAGTTAAATGGATTATGACTTTTGGTAGACATTTTTGACATTGTAATTTGCTAGTGCAGTTGGTACATTTTTGTCATGCATCTCTTCCAAACCAGTTAGCCTGAATAGCCTGAACTGCCCAAGGACTCATTTTATCTTACAAATGTTTATGCAAATGTGTTCTGTACAAGTTAACATATTACATAAAGTGAGTTTTATTCTGAAGTTTAGCATTTAGTTTTATCAGTCTGTCATTAAAAATAAGCAGTTGCAAATTAGCAGTGCTAGCTTACTCTCTTTAATCAATTTCCTTGCAATTGTGAGGTTCAGAATTACTTTCAGAGGCATTTAATAATGCCAGTGCTACATTTATATGGCATCTCAGGACAAAAGAGTTAATCATGACACAGAATCTAAACTGCAGATTGACAGAAATAAATCAGATGAGGGAGAAGAATTCCCACCAATATTATTTTACAAACGGTGGCACCTAATTGCCTTCTGTGTGTGCACCAGGACTGCTCTGAATCTTGTTTCTGAATGATTGATTGCTCAGCTCAGCTGTTAAACTGGATTTGCAGTTTATCTAAGGCTGTTGTGAAGTGAGTAAGCCTTGAAAATGAGTTGAACGGCATCATACATTACTGTTGGCTGCTGCGTTGGTTAATGCAGCACATCCAGCCCTCTGACATTATCACAGGCATTATAATCTTCTATTATTGCAGGGGAATGGCCTGCTATCAGTAACGTGTTCAGTCCTTGAATGATTCAATATCAAAAGCCATTTGCTTCTGTAGGATTGTGAGTTTGTTCTGTGGATTCCTCTTGCCTAACAAAGGTGTTCACGGCTTGTTTGGTCTCTGTGTTCAGCTGCAGCATCTCGAGTAGCTACAACTGCAAACACATGTAGCATTTAGGCTTGACATTCAGAAGCTGCTGGCCCTATACATAACCTGTGTATGCTGATGTGGAATGATGGACTGTGTCATTTCCTTTTTCCTCTCTGCTTCCGCAAGTGCTAAACCTTTCTCCAGTATCCAAAGGTCTCCAGGGTCAGGCGATAAAGCTCCAGAGGGCAAAGCACATCCTCATCTTCAGCTGTATCCTCGTGCAACAAGCTACAGGACAGTACTGTGGAATCACAGAGACAAAGCAGAGGAATGGAGAACCTTGAGAAGTTTAAGGTTTGGTTCAGAGTGTAATAATGCCAAGGTCGTGAGTTCAATACCCTATGTGGGCCATCGACTTAAGAGTTGGACTCGATGATCTTTGTGGGTCCCTTCCAACTCAGAATATTCTGTGATTCTGTGACTGTACCAATATTCAGACACTGGGGAAGCAGTGACATATTTCATGAATTTTCCAGCTGACTGAGAAATCAGCTGTACAATATGGTATCCTGCTTTTTTAGTCCAGGCTTATCTTGATGAAAGGCAATACTAGATTTCAAATGGCTTGTTTTAGGTATTTCCCAAGTAGGAATATTTTCCATGAGTGAAATATCAGCTGAACAGAGCCCCTATCACAGATTTGTGCTGGCATATACAACATATTTGAGCCCAGCTGGTAGGACTAATAAAGAATACTTGTCACCATGTCTTATTTTTATTTAGAGAGAAAAAACATAGAAGATTTAAATACATGTGTCTAATATACAAATTTATATTTATGAAGAGACAGTGTTGTTTTACAGCAGAGGTCAAATGTTGTCCAATCTGTTATAAATTTACTCTGTCCAACATTTACCTGTGTTCTTATGGCTGTTCCTAGTGCTTGCTATAGGCTATTCTGACACCTCCTACTATGGCTAAAGGATTATTCAATGTCATTTTAGGTCACTTTCACAGAAGAGCAGCACAATCCTGTAGTGGGAACTATATGCACTGGCAGCTTGCCCAGCCACAAACCCAAAATATTAATTGGGAAGCAGAAATGCAGGTGGGGAATACTGTGGGCACTCATTCATTCTGCATATCTAATGGGAAGTTTTGATTTCTGGAAGGATTATTTTTCCTTGAATATCTCAGTATTCTGCTTATTTAGTTTGATGCTGTCTAGCTAAAATATTTTTTGCATGATTGTACATTAAAATTTAAATAACTCTTCTTCCCATAGCCATTGCTTATGGGTATAATTTGAAGTAGCTGATTAATTTCTCCATCTTTTCTACAGAAATCAATAATGGACACTGGGAAGATTAATGTTTGTGAAGGAAAAGATGATATAACAGTAATAAATCTTTTGTGGGACTCATAAGTCTCCTTCAGTTACCAGCACAGAAATGATCATGTTCAATCTGGTGCTTGATAGGATTGGGTATTGGTCAAGGGCCATGACCCAGAAGTGGTGGGAGAGGCAGGGGAGGTCTTTAGCTGACCTTGGGTGGCCCAAATCCTGCAGCAGAGCCCCTGGAATTCTTACCTCAACATCACATCCAGGATGTGGTCCCGAAGAATTAATGCATGACTTTTAAAAGCTCTGTAGAGTGAAGTAACTTTTATTCCCCCAATTGCTGCTTTTTATTTCCCCTATCGTGAAACACACATAAAATTAAAAAAAGAAAAAAGAAAATCCTCTTTGAAGTAATGTTTTGTGGAACATGTCCCTTTCCAATTCCTTTATCATAATTGACAGGCCATAGAAACTCGTCTCCCAAATGTTTCATGACAAATGTTTTGCCAGGACAGCTGAGCAGGCTACACTGAAACAGAGTCCCAGCTGACATGTGAATAATCTCCACCCTGAACAATTTGGAGCTGTAGTGAAAGTGTCGTCGGATAACAGATGGGTGAGTCCATGCCACGGCAGCTGAGGGAGTTACAAGAAGTGCCATGTGGCTGGATTTTATTTTTTTATTTTTTTCCAAAGCCTCTCTATTGCTTCCTTGCCACAGAAATCTATTCCCTCAGCTTTCAAAGTGAGAAGGAAATTTTATTGTCTTCTTAATCTCAAAGTCCTTTTGCACCAGTAGTACCCAGAGAGCAAGGGGACAAAATCTATGCTGAGACACAGCAAAGCAGTTTTCTTTCACTCAAGAGGTTTTATTTGTGAAGTAAAACATCCATCATAAAGGTCATTTTTACTCCAGTGGTTCTGGCTCCCTCTTTCTAAATAGGTAACAGTGTCAGCTAAACCCAGCTGCACAAAGCAATTCAGATCTCCTTGTGAGGTCCCACACTCGTATCACTCTTTCAGAGGTCACAGAGAAGACTGTTTTCTGGCCATAGATTTCCATATGAAACAAAATACAGACTCTATGGGCTATGAAGCTTGGGTTTTATCCTGCAGTTTCCCCTTTACAACACCCCTGTAGGCTCTCTTTACAGGTTATCCTGGCAACCACTTAGACGACAGAGAAGCAAAGCATAAAAGAAATAAGAAGTCTCCAAACAAAAATACTCATGAGAGAAATGTCTCTGGAATGGGAACTCCTACTGGGATAGCACAGGCTCCCAACCAGCCCTCCTAAAATTCACACCAAAGAGGTTTTATTTAGAACTGAAACACCAGAAAAGGCCTTAAAAGCCCAGAGTTCTAACTCCTTCTGAGCTCACAGATGTGAGTGGGGATGAAGACAATGTGCCTAGTTATGAGGTAGAAGGTGAGCTCTTCAGTGCTGTTTGTGCAGGAAGAGAAATACCTGCAAGTCCAAGTGAGGTGCTTGGACCTTTAATTGCATTCAGTTAACATTTGGCAAGTGTCCTATGATTTGCAAAAATCATCTGTTGCTTAATCCTCTTCAGTGGCAAGGGTTATTAGGAAGGGACTGCAAAGAAGATGAGAAATTGGGACGTTTGTATGTTGTGGAATGAATGAGAGAGTCCTCAAGTGGCTTAAAAATGATTGGAGCTTTTCTTTTAAC
>JAWWEV010000152.1:4162082-4173353 GCA_035583235.1 Hafferia zeledoni | reverse complement strand
TTTGGTTTTTTAGGAGTGATGGGTCATTGCCCATTCATAGCCTTTGAGGAGCTGTCACATGACACTGACAATGGACACTGCACTGGGATGGGATGGATGTGAAAGGCTGGGTAAGAGTGGTTTGAATTCTGGTGTTTCAAGTCCTTACTCGTAGTCTGGATTTCCTGAGCCTGGGCTTCTGCTTCTCCTGAAAGAGCCCTCAGAAGGGAGAATATGGAGAGAACCCCATGTACCTCCTTGACTGTGTTTTTCTGTTAGACTCTTTTTCATGTAGCACACATTTATGTATTTTTTTAAATTAAATAGCACTTTTAACACCATGTGGATTATTTCTGTGCTCAGACATGACTGCATTGAAGTGCATTGCTGGATGGAGATGGTTGCAAACTGTAGATTGATTATATACTACAGGTAATTTTCTCATCTGAGAATAAAGTTTTTATTTCTAGCTGCAGCCACCTGCAAATGTGAGATTAACTGCTCAAAGTTTCCACCAAGTTTTGCAACAAGATTAAGTTGGTTCAAATTAATTATCTGACATCAGTTAAATTGTGTTAATGCGTTTTAAGGAAGAGCTTTTAAGAATTTTGCAAATGGAATTTTGTTGAGTTTGTGCAGCTTTATAATTTATTGAATGATTCTTTTCCACATTCCTATTTTTCTTCATTTATTGTGTAAAAAAAATACTATTGATATAATTAGAGAATGTACATAATCTGACAGCTTTGTGGATCTCTGATTCCACTAGAAGCTCTCTTTAAACAGGACTTAATGTCATTTTGTGATTCCTTTTTCTTTGAATCAAAGGTGCCTTTGTTTCATTCTTGCTGTGCTATGGTGGTGTAACTTTCAACCTGAAAAGTACCATAACAATTTTAGTATGAAGCATTAGGCAATTTTAACTTTAATTATTAGGAATCTCAAGCTTCATAGCTTTAATCTTGAAATATAAACGAAATAGAAGCATTAATATTTATTTATTGGTATTATTTATAAAATGCAACATAGATGTATGTGTCCAGGGATTTCTTTCAATTTTTAATATATACTTTTAAAACAGGACAAAATTAATAATTAAGAAAATCCTCACACATAAATTACACCAGATAATATAAAGATGCGCATTATAGCAGCACACGAGAGAATACTGCTTGAGAAAATTTTGAACATAAATTTGTCTGATAAGGTCAAAGTAATGCTGCTGACAGTAGAATAAGGAAGAGAAAATATTTTGCTGCTTCCAGGCATCTTCATGTTAAGTCAAATAAAGACTAACAAGAACAACTCAAGATATATAAGGAAAAAAATTCCCTCAAAGGAATCACATAGAAAACCCTTTTGTATTGTTAGTACCCTGGTAACGCTCTGCATCACTGCAGTGCTGGAGCATATGGAGCTTCTGGTCCATATTAGCTGAGACTGAATAAGGCAGCAGATTTAGTTATCTCTGGGTCACAGAAATGCATCCTTTGCAACCCAAACCCACAATCAAACTAAGGGTTCAAGTCCTGAACATCACTTCTAAAATTTAAATTCCCTTTAATATTTTCATTCAATTTTATTCACTGTGGACAAACCTGAAAACTGTGAACACAAATTTAAGGTGTCTGTTGTTTTTTTTTTTCTTAGCATCCCCTTGGAAACTACCCTTGTGCTTTTGGATGTTGTGTAAATACAGATCAGATCTAATCTTTGCTTGTCTCTTGTGACTTGTATAGGAACAGTTTTTAAAAACTATATAAGGATCTACACATCGACTTATGAGTCTATAAAATAATTTGCATGGCAGATATGAATATTCACTCGCTTGTTCCTAATTTCCAGCCTGTTTGCTCCATTTCTGTGTATTAGACTGTACATACTTCATAGCTTAGATGTTTTTCTCCTAGAAATGTAAGTTGACATTTTTAGGCACATTCTGCAGAGCACTAATTGTGTCCTCCCTGACATTAATAGGAGTGGTTAGCTCAGTCCAGAGCGCTGCTGCTGCTGCTGCCTGTGCTTGAGTGGGATCAGGACTTCATCTGAGGTCTTTACAAAGAATGTTATCTCATATTAACCTCAGTCTGTTCACCTAAAAGTACCCTGCATGCACAGTCCTTTTGGTTTCCTTTAAGCAAGTTATCTGTCATGCTGGGTTGCAGGAAGATGGGAGAATTCTGGCTCACAGGTAGCTTTCTTGGCTCAGGGTACCTGTGGCTCCAGGACCCTCTGGTGGGCCATTCCTTGGGATAGTTTATGAACTGCTTTGGGGAGAGAATGTGCTTTCATGGACAGTGTTCTGGTGATTTGGGAGAGCCAAGTGCAAGGGAGTCACTGGGAGTGGAGCAGAGCAAAGCAAGGACAGCAGGGAGCATAGAAATGCAGCAACTGCAGAAAATGGGAAAGGCAGCCAAGGGCTTGGGAATGGAGAGGGAGAAAGTTCACTTAAAGCAAATTCCCCAGAAGAACAGAGAAATAAAGGATGGCAATAACACTTTCCCTTTGTTGCCTTTGATGGTTAATTCTGTTTGGGTCAATGATGTTGGAGAAAAGTGGGGGATAAAATTATTTAATATGATACAAGAAAACTTTATGAAAAAAGTTGGTTTTTTGGGGTGGGAAATCTGTGTTTTAAGTCTTGGTGGATAATTAATTTTTGTGTTCCTTTTTGTAAGATTCTTTTTTAATTCATATTTATTAATAAAATTATTACAGAAATGAAGTTTAATTGGTATTTTAATTGCTTGTGGTATTTGGTCATATTGCATCACCCACATCAAACGTCCCACATAACCTTAGATGTTATATAGGAAGGCAGAACATATTTCTCCTCCTCCAAAGAGAAATGCAATGTGAAGAAATAATACCTTCAAGGATTTGTTGTTTGGGTTTTTTTAAGGGTGCTTTTGAGTGACATATAATTTTAAAATGTTGTAGCAAATTATTTAGAAGTGTAGAAAAGAATAATTATAAGTTCTCCTTTTGGTAATGGTGTAAAGTGTTATCATTTTATCTTTAGAATTATTTGATATAATGTATAAATGAGGGGTTTTGTTGTTCCTGTTCCTCTAGTATATTAGTCTCTGGGATGGTGGGTTTTAGTTCCCAAGAAATAAGCTTATCCTGCTCCTCCTTTGCAATATTTTTCAGGAAAGGCTCTTTTCCTGAGGCAGGAGTTGTGGGCTGTGAGGATTCTTTTCTTCAAGTTTCTTCCACCATACAGATTGCTTTTCTTATTCTTTGAGTACATTATGTATTTCTCACTTTCAGAGTCTATTCCCATTTCATTATTTTTGTCTCTATTTCCTCCAGTTTCATGTGTATTTTATGTGTATTTCAGGATGTTTTTTTCATATGATATGTGAAAATATCTCTACTTATTTCCTGCATCAAACTTTGCAGTGTGACATATTGATTATTGTTTTGGGTGCTTTCAATCCCTGTTGCAGGGACTTATGTACAGGCAAATTGAAGTTAATTTTATAAGTAAGATTTATGAAAGAACATATCTGTGGGATTACTGCAATTGATTGTTAGATATTGGACAGATTTTTCTTTTAGTGGGGGTAATTAAATTCAATTCTGTGCCTGACATTGTTTGATAACAACAAATTGGAGGCTGTGTTTGAGTCCTGACTGAAGCCTGCTGTGTGTATCGCTACACAGCAGCTCTGTGGAGGATCCTGATTGCTCCTTTCAGCCTCAAATATCAGAGGCTTTTTCAGCCTAAACCGTAACTATTTTACCAAAAACTTCCTTTCTGAAACTTAAAATTATACACTAAAACAGGGGTCTCAAATTAAAACATGAAAAAAAAGTAGGATCTTGTTTTCAGTATTCAAGTAGCATTTTGTAGAGCCGAAAACCATTTCAGACTGAGTTTAATCCTGTAGCAATCCCTAGGCCAGGGTTTGAAGCCTATGGGAGCATCCTGAGGGATAATCCAGGGCTCAAGTGACTTGCACAAGATTACACATAGCAGGTTTATGTACTGAGAGAGAGTTATGTGTGTTACAAACTAAATACCAAACTGATCACTTACTCTCAGCAGCTTTTCTGGGATGCATTTGGAGGGAGGCAGTTTGTACTCCCCACTGGTGGAGTCCCTGGGGCTGTGTCACCCACTAGTCAAAGCCCACTATCACCAGGCTACATTCAGTTGAAATATGTTCCCAGAGAGCAGTTAATGGTCTTGAACTTCTCTGATTTCAGCACTGCTTGGATTAATCTTTTAAGAGGCAGAGGGGAGAAAACTTCTTGCTTCCTGGAGCAGACACCACCACTCTCCACCTTTGTCATTCCAAGGAAGCCTCATTGTACAGGAATCCATCATTTGAATGCAGATTAAACACTGTGTGTACAGCCCTATCTCTGTGTAGCAGAAAGATGTGCAAGCACTTTCCCAGAGCTGAGAGCAGTTTGAATTCACTCCTCACCGCAGGGTTCGAACACACCAAATCCTCTCAATCCCTGACAAGGAACAGAGGGCTGAGCCTCCTGCCTGGATGTCGCTGCAGAAACACACACGCTGTGCTGCCCTTGACTCTAAAGTTCTGCAAACTTCAGCTGAAGTTCTGAGACTCTCAGTGGAAAATAAAGGCAGCAAAATAACTAGTTGGGATTTTGAGTTAGGTTTGGGGTTTTATTTTATATTTGAGAGCAGGGAAATCGCTTATCGTTTTCTGTAGGAGTACCTGGTAGAGATTGTTAAAAATCTAGTAAGAGCTCAAGGTCTTTTGGGCAGGAGAAGATTGAGTGATACCCTTTTCATTTTGGATTACAGTAATTTATGTAGTGTCAGAGCTGACAGCACAGGCTGTCAGACTTACTATCTCAGGTATTTATCACTTTTTATTCAAGATTTTTCTTTGAAGTTGAAGCACAAGATCATTGGTGTTACCTGACAGAGATTGTATGGTAGGATTCCAGCTCTGCCAATATTTTTAAAGTTCTAAATGTGCCATTTATGCCTATTTTTCCACAAAACATTTTTCCTTTGTTTGATTATATATGCTTTTCTATCCACATTAAGTATTAGAAACTTTTGAGTTGTTCCTCACCATGATGAAAATACTAGATTAATATTATATTTAAAGACCAGATTTAAAAAACAAAATATGATTGAGGAAAAAATTATCTATTTTGTTTGTTCTCTTCAGTGCTAGACAGGCACCAAAAAATCCTAAATATTTTACTTTTTCACTCTATTTTTAGTATAGAGCATATATATTGACCACATGATTTTTTCTTTTTTTCTTTTGAGCTGAAATAAATTGTTATGAAGGTTATGAATGTCTCTCTGTTTAGAAAAATAATGGGCAAAAAAATCAGGTTTTTAGTCCTAAGAATTTTCACATGCAGGTGTGAATATTAACAATGCTAAGAATGTGCTCAGCAAAAATAGATGTCTGATACACAGAAACTGAGGCCCACGTGCTCGCATCACACTGTTACTGTGTGCAGTACAGTTGCTTGCTCAGCCCAACCTATCAGCATTTTAAATTTGTTCCCAGTACTTATGTTTTGCTTATCTTTCCACTTGATGCCAGAATATAAACTTCTATTTGCTGAAACAGTCATTATATAAAGAAAGCAGCTGTATTGCTCAAAGAATAGTAAGATTTTTATTCATGTGTGAAAAAGTAATCTGCAGTGCTCAACTAAGAGTGAAACATCGTGTGGAATGTAAGAGAAAACGCAATGAAATTAAACAAAGTTTGCTCTGTGTGTTCAGTTAATGGCAGTGGACAAAAATACATGGCTCTTGTTTCTTTGCTTGAATTCATCACCTGGAAGGGTTTGCAGATCCGTGGGGGACCAGACCCACATGAAGCTGTGTATTTCTTTGATGCCATCAACTGAAGTGTGTTGCAGGTATGACCCACCTGCTTGTGGAACACCTTCCAGTGGTGGACAAGAGGACACCTTTTGCCTTCACTAAGAAAAATGCCACTTTTAGTCTTGAAGCAAAGACAGTGGCAGTTGCAAGGTCATAGAGAAATTTCAAACATACTTTTCTGCTTAGACAGTTTAAGATAACTTACTTCAAGTAATAGTAATGTACCTTAATTTAATAAACAAGTATTATCATTAGCACATACCCTTTCCATTTCCATTATGCCTCCATTAAAAAGAATTCTAGAAGGTATTTTCTCTCTGTCCAACAGTGTGATGGCAGCAAGTAAGCACATTAGAAAACTGTCATCCAGCCTAGTACATTAAGTAATGAAATCAGAAGGCAAGAGACAGAGATTTGGGGTGTTTGTCAACCTCTGACAATTTGAAATCAATAAGAATTGGATCATGTTGAACTATACTCAAGGATTATTTCCTAGCTGTTTTTTTCCTCAGCCAAACTGCTTGAGCCATACTTTCTTTTACTTCTCAGCTGAAAAAAAAAAAAAAAAAAGAGCGCTGTGCAGCACAGGCCATATTGGTATAATTAACAAAAGGTAGTGTATTGAGTGGGATAAATGTAATGAGAAACAAATTATCTTGTTTATAACTTACACTGTCCAAAAGCAAATCTATTTTTCTGGCAGTCTTGCAGAGATTCCTTTCCATTTCTCAGTGGACCCTGCCTCGTGTGAGGTATAAAATTAAATAAGTAGAGGTAGGTCAATAGCACTATTTACTTAATAGGTGTTGTTTATCAGCTTTTGTGGTACAAAATGCACAAATGCTTTGGGAAATTTGGACAAAACAATATAGATATAAAACTCTATGGCTTCGGAGTTAAAATATGTGGAAATACACGTAAGGAACCCTGTGCTGGTTTGTAAGTTAAATTGCATTTTTGGTGGCTGCATTATATATTTGGGTGTTTGCTTTTTATTATAAGGGGTGTCAAGACAGTGGCATCCCCTTAAGTGCTTTACATCTCAGGAGTCCTTAATAATGCATGAAATTAAACAAATTCTCAAAGATTCCCAGTGTTTGAGAATGAAGTGTCACAGAGGACAGGATGCACACAGAGATATTTATGGTTATCTAACATTTGTGTGAAATCAATTTGCATATATTCCTGATAGGGAAAGAAAAAATTAAGACCACTTTAAGTGCAAAAATAGATATTTTGGGGGGAATTTCTAGAGCAACTATTTGTAATTTTTTGAATCTTTGTGCTCTTCTGTTGCTCAAGGAACTGATACATAATGACCTCAGCTAAACACAGTAGCACTTCCAAAGGAACTTGTTTAGAGAGTGAGAACAGAAGGAAAAGCAAAATATATTTTAACGTGATATATATTTAACAAGAAGTAGTTTTGCTGCTTCTGATTGTTTATAACTAGAAGTTAATCTTATAACTTTGATTTTCAAATGAAGAGCAGGACACATTAGAAATCACCAGTGTTGTTGACTAGAATGATAAAGTTTTATGATTAATGTATTTATGGCAATGTAATATTAAAAACAAGGAAGTTATTAGATTAGAGTTCATTTCTTAATTATGTTCTTTCAGTGGTTTAGGCTTTGAGGGGAAGCAGAACTGTTACTGTTGGTGGAAACTTCTGGTTTGCTCAGCAGCATCTGTGAGTCTTGATGAGATGGTGGAGCCATCAGTCTTTGGTTGAGACTGGGAAAGAGGACACAGAATTAAACTTCAACCTCTTGATTAACAGAATTAATTATGGAAATAAGGATGCAGTGAGCCCATTAAAGGGAACCTTTGCTCTCTGTGGAAGCAAGTGCACTATATACTCCCTTTCTTTGTGAAATAAAAAACGTTCCCATCTGTTTTGCTGAAGTGAGGACAGCTGCAAAGTTCCCCAAAGAGAGAGGGCAGTTCCAGAGCACTGAAATCATGGATCTGCAGGTTCAGTGCCCAGCCTCGCTGGTAATTCTGTGAACCTCTGCAAATCAGTCCTTGGAAAACAGATTTTGATAGCACACCTTGTAAGATTGCAAGGTCACAGACCTGCTTGAAAATTATGGTAATGGTAGAGAACACAAGTCTACTTTATAAAGAACTGCTCTGTAAATCTTGATTTTTTTTTTTCATGTGTTCATTTGTTTAGTTCCTAGTTGGCAAACACATTCTATTAGTAGAGGTAATGGAATTAATTTTCTTCTTTCTTCATCAGCTGGCAAGAGCACACTGAGGTTTGTTAAGACTCGAGGAGCACTGCCTGGTGTTCTGTTGTTAAATGAAAGCTCCCAGAAACAAAAGAGGAATGAAGACAGTTACCTCTGGCACTTTCCCAGTGTTCCATAAACACCCAGCCAAGTAAAAATTAATCAGTAATAGTGTGAAAATAATCACATAACGCAGGCTATTGTTGTTCAGTGATAACAGCAGCTCTGCTAGATGGGGCAGCCTTTGCAAAGCTTTCATCAGGTGTTTCTGCTTTACCTTTAGCTGATGCTTCATTGGTCTAGTGAAGGATTTAGGCTGCTGAGTCCTTGTGATGAAATTCTGGAATAAAAATAGATTTATTTTTTTTTAATATTTTTATTTTGTCACAGAAATTTCCAGTAACTTTTCAAATGTATTATTACCACACCATGAATAAATGTGTATCCCTTATATCAGGTATTTCATGTAGTGATGTAACTAATTTCAGCATCAATTACTACAGAGACAGAGATGCGAAAATAATTCTGTTTGAAAGTTTATAGCAAAACCATGTTCTGATAAGAGATCTGTGAGTTCTAAATAACCTGATTTTCTCATAGCAGTTTTAAAATTCTCTGTGAGTTCAGTTCAGGTTTGCATTATTTGTAGGGGTTTTTTTGTCTTCAGCATACATATGTGGACATAATAGAGACCATATTTTTAAGGAAAGAACCAAGTTCTTAGATGTTTATAAAAAGTGTGAAAATCAATGCTCATCCTTTTTATCATCCTGGAACTTGCTGCTTGTTGACCACTTATGTACACAACTGACTTTTTCAATGATTGCTGATACCTGGTATCCATTTATCAAAAGTGTATGGAGTTATTACTGAAAAACTTCAATGACAATTGAAAAATTCACAGTAGCACAACATTTCTGATCACATCGTGAATCAAAATGAACAAATGACTGTTAACTAGGAAATCTTTCTGTATATTCCAATAAAATTATTAGGCTTTGTCTAAGTAGTTAAAAGTTTATTCTCCCATCCATTTTGGCTCAGAGTAACCCTTTCTGGCATGGTGGGTATTCTTTTTCTGAATTTCATGCTTTTATTTTTTTATTTTCCTCTCATTTGTATTCTGATTAAAATAATATAAGAGGCTATAGTCACAAACAAATACAAAAATTTTAAACCCTGGTAACTTTTTTCTATATGTTAGAAGAAAGGAGAGACAATTGTAATATTTAGGAAAAAATATGTAAAACTTGACTTTTTTTTCATAGGATTTCACTGCAGTGGCTTTTGTTAGTGCATATCTTTCTCTTTTTTTCTTCTAAGATGTAAACTAATATTGGAATCTCTGGCCAAATTTGAAAAACTATTTTTCCATCTATTTTTTTTTTTTCCTTTTTATTTATAAGACACATGCTAATACCATCTGTTAATGACTATAGTGATAAACTACATCTCCTGCTTTTCCTATCATGGTATGCTTTGAAGAACTCATTTCCTGATAAATATTATCAGTCTCAAACCAATTTATTATGAAATTTGGATTGGAGTATATCAAAAGAAAGATGTTTTAAATAAGGTATGTCCTATTTAAAATGTATTATTGTATATTCTATTTCAAACTTCAATTTAGAATTCTTTAAAGTAAAATTTATATGTTTAAGTTCTTCTCTGAGTGAGGTCATTTCCCCACACAGAACTCACTCCATGGAATCTGTATTCTTGCTAAGAACAATGGATTTAAAAAAAAAAACCTCAGTGTTTTTGAAAGGCACTTGACACATTATGAGATCAACTTTTCAACTCCTGTGTTATTCAGCAATTTTTTTAAAAAAGTAGCTACTTTGAAAGAACTATTTCAGAACAAATATGTCAAGCAAATAGGCTTCTTACTGAGGCCTGGTTTGATGTTTCAGTCATTCACTGTCACTGTTAACCTTGATGTGAAGGCCTTTCTTTTATTGTTCTTCACAAATAAGCTAAAATAGCACATTTAAAGCAGTGCAGCTGTGAAGTAATGCAAGTGAATTTACATTCAATGTTCTGGGGATATCAGAATCAGTAATTGTAAAATATATTTTAGTTTGAGCTATTGTTGAGTCTCCAGTAGAAGAAAAGTTCTTGTTTAGGGAGAGATCAGATCCTAAGATGTTCTATTCTGGCACTCAAGTCAGAAAACATTCAGTGATGTGTTGGCTCTCTAAAATGGTCATATCTAATTTCTGTAACATGGAACCAAACTGCATTGAATTCCTGCTGCATGCTATGATTGAGAATAAGATGCAAATAAAAACCCAAGGTGATGCCTTGAGTGAACAAAAGGGCTCGTTGTTGCCCAAGATTGTGATGTTCTCAGCAAAATCTTCCCTAAGACAGCAGCAGCACAAATGTTTCTGAAACATCACTTCTTAAATAAAAAAAAAAAAAAAAAAAAAAAAAATTAAATTGGAGATTTTGCCTCCTCTTTGGGGATGAAATTATTTTCTTGACAGTTGGCAAAAGCAGGAGATTCACAAGTCTCAGCAACTGTTTTCCTGGTGGAAAAATCCAAGCAAAATGATTAGAACATCTGGCAAAGCTCTTAAATAAAACAGTACTTTGAAACAGTACTGATTCAGTGTATCCTAGGACATTACATCCGTGACATTAGAACAATTAATATTCAAGACGTGCTTAATTATAATTATACTTCGCAGATGTTCTACAGGAGAAAGTAGAACATTGTGCTTTCAGGTTGAGCTCTCATGCAAGCAGACTAATGCAGTGGCACTTTACTTTCTCCCTATAAAAAAAATATTAACAAGATAGACTCTTAAACCAAAATTATGTGTGAGAATCTCAGCAATAGCACGTGCCCAGCATTTGAGATTATGAGTGAATACATTGTTTTATCAACTGCCCTATCAACCATTAGACTGAAAAAATCTGCACGTGGTGGCATTTTTCTGACAAATCTCTTTGTACTTTAGACTTGTTTATGTAAGAATAATGGTAAAGAAATGAAGGACCTCTGACTGAGGCATATTCTGCTTCGTTTAGCACAAGGCTGTGCATTGTTTCTTGTGATCCTCACTACCATTCACTCCATATCCTCTGAAATCCGGAATGCTGCTGCTTCAATGGGTAAATGACTCCCCACTAATGTAGTCAGTGAAAAAAAAATTGGGATATTAGCAGCCTATTAAAAATTAACAGTATTTAATGGTGCCTAGGAGG
>JAWWEV010000152.1:4141539-4161982 GCA_035583235.1 Hafferia zeledoni | reverse complement strand
TAATGTAGTCAGTGAAAAAAAAATTGGGATATTAGCAGCCTATTAAAAATTAACAGTATTTAATGGTGCCTAGGAGGTAAACCAAGGTTGAACAGGAAACCCTGGGGACATTTTCTAGCCTTCAGTGCTTGAATTAGCAATTTTAGCGCCATTTTTAGCTGTGAAAAAATTTGGTTTGTACTAGGTGGTTATGAGCTAGGTATAATTTAGCTAAGAATGTGGGATATATGTCATTTAAGACAGCTATATGAAGTCACTCCCATTTACTGTTAAAAATGAGCAGTTACGAGATCAAAACATGTGTAGGTACCCATATTAATGAAGACAAATATTTTATGCTTTAATATCTGATGTTCTCAGGAAGTTATATTTTGTAAACCAACAAATTCTCAATTAACAGCATATCAAGCAATATCCATTGTCAGCTTCTCCTTCCAAGAAAAAGTCAATGTCAGTATTTTTTGTTACTTGCTGAGGTCAAAAGTACAGCTACCACTCTAGATGAGAAAAACAACTTCAGGAAGTCACTTGGGAATGCTGTAAGTGAGTTGAAGTGCAACCTTAACTCATCTGAAAACAAAAAAAGTGCTTTTACAGGAGATCTGTGTTTGAGATTTGATTAAGAAAATCATTTACTCTGATTCCATCAAGATAACATCTTGCAGTGATGAGCTGCAGTTAACACATTGCTAGCCCTGCTCCACTCCTATTTAGTCACCTGTTAATCACGAAAAAATTGTTACAATAACTCATTCTTCATGGAAAAAAATTATGGGCACAGACATCTAAAATCAAATATGAAATATGAGTTCCAAGAAATGAGGATAAATTATTAATAACTCCTGCTTCCAGACAGCTTGAAAATGTGTCCAGTACTACTAATTAAAATTACTCAGCTGAGCATCTGAATTTAATTAAATGAATGAGGCTGTGATGGATGTAATGTTTATGTTATTTTGTCTGATTTTTCATATCTAATAAAACTTCATATTTGCTTTCTCAAACTGTGAGAAAAATAAGTGTTCAATATATTTAATTAGATATCTCTCAAACCACTTTAAATATACAGGGTGGGTTTTTCATGAAACTGAAGTGCTCACTGCATACAGTATCTTAAATAAATCCTTTAGGTTTAAAACCCCAAAGACTTAGGAAGGTGGTGTTTCTGTAGATCCATATGTTCTTTGCTTTCAATCCCCAGAGTCTCAGGGCTGTACAGAATAACAGATCTGATTGCAATGCAGTTTAAGTGGTAGATATTTTCATATAGGTGGTGATTTGTGTTGCATTTGCCTTCATATCAAACTAAAGAAGTATTTACATCTGTGCCCAAAGAGTGACTTGCTAATTCTTTATTCCTTCTTAATTTTTTTTCTTTTTTTTTTTACCTACTAAAGCCCTAAGATTTACTGAACAGCTTCATGTAATACATCCTTGTTTGAATGAGGGGAAAGAGGAAGAGAGGATGGAAAAAAAGTATTTCCTCGTTTAACTTTTATTTCTCCTACCTAGCAGTTGCTAAACTATTTTTTGTGTAGGAAATGTTGTATCATATTGTTTAGTTTTGCTGACTATAGGGTATAGAAAGGCACTAAAAGCAGCAGGAGTTTCCACATTTACCTCTTCTTGTGCAGACAGCATTTTGGTACTTCTCTTTGAATGAAACAGCAGGAATTAGGGTTTTGTGGGGTTTGGAATGTGTTTCTGATGTCCCCAGCTTCTTTCTCGTGACTTTAAGGTCAGAGAACAAAACTAGGCATTTTCCAAATTGCTAGTTTTTGAGGGCATGAACTGTTATGAGCATTGTGGTTTCCAGGCTCCTCAAGCAGATCTCTTCAGGTTACTGCTCACACCATCCTGGGACTCGAGTTTCTCCATAAATCCTGAGAAAGTCCTTCCGGGGAGTGGTGTCCAAGGCTGTGCCAGAGCTCCTATTTCATGTGCTGCTGCCACCAAGCTGTGACATGTAAGACAATACTATCCTGGGCACTAAGCTCAGCCTAAGCCTGTGGTTGAGCACTTGGCAGGGGATTTTAGACTGAAGTATCTTAAATTTGATCCGAGAGCTTATCTGGCCTGTTCTTAAGTGACAACACTAACCAAGGTAAGTGAGTTTTCCTGTGCTCCTGAACCCTTCATCTACAGGTGAAGTCAGGGCAGAAACTTTTGAGACTTAGGGAGTTTCATATGTGATTTTTAATACTCATTTCAATAGTATTTCAATAAAAAGTCTTATTTGCAAAACAAGGAAACAAGACACCAGACACGCCAAAATTCACATGTGGATTCTTTGTCAGCCATGTGTGCTTGTTGACAACTTGTAAAACACAGTAGAGAAATGGTGCTATTTATTCTGAAGTTGTGTCCAAATATAAAAGTAGTATAATTGGAGTTTAAATAAAGGGGAAATATGCTCTGTGTTGTGTTCTATTGTGAGGTAATTGTGACTAGAGACATTTTAGCTCAACGTTTCTATTATGCTGATTAGAAGTAATTTTCTTACTTTGCAAGGTTGTGGCCTGGATCCTCGAGACTCTGTTGCAGAAAATTCTACACCTCCCCTTCTTGGGCTATATGACAGGGACAGTAATTAGCACTAAACTCCAAGGCAATTTATTTTCATAAAATTAATAATAATGAAGATAATTTCATTTTTGAAAGCATTTCTGTGGAAAGCCATCTCAGATCACTGCATGGAGATCTTGATTATACAGTGAAAAGGAGCTATTCACAGGAGGGAGTATTAGCACAGCCACATTCCACTAAAAGCACTCTTAGTCTTGCCAAGTTTCTATGCATAAAATCATATGCATGCTGTGTTGATGTTATTAGCTTCCATCATTCAAGCTGCTGCAGTCCCCTCTGTATAAATCTATACTGAAGGATCTTTATATGCCAAGGAATGTGATCCCTAACCACTTTAAAGTGTGATGCATTTAAAAGAATGCAAAACAAAGTATGTTAAAATCCAGAAAAGAAGACTGGGCGAATGACTATTTAAATTATTGCTGTTTCCTATCTGTGAAAATTGAATTGACTGACAGTAGAAAGAAACACTTTACCGGTTTTATGATATTAACTTTTATTTCAGTTGCTTGTCTTTAAGTTCTATGGTTCCATAATCAAAATCTTGAAGTGAGTTAAAGAAAGCAGCTTGAGACATTATGGAATGAATATATAAATTTAAACCTGATTTGAAAAATGCTGCTCTTGTTTTCTTTCAAAACAAAGTATTATGTGGCTCATAATGCCATTGCAACATGTAAGAATAAATTGCTGTACTAAATTGGTGGGCTGACAGTCCTTTTAGTTCCTGAATTTGTGGTGCCTGAATGCCTTCCTGAAGAGAACGTGTTTGTACAGACATATTTTGTGAGTCTACTTCACAGGCTGAGCTCTGAAACAACCATCTCATAGGGAAGTAAAGCAGCAGCTTTGGTCCTCTCCATTTATGATTCAACTGTATCCACATCCTCACAGTTCTCAGGTCATTCATGTTAAAAGTTCAAAACTGATTTTTTGAAATGTAAAAGAGGGAACTTGGTAGGGAAAATCAATTGCTTATTGAACTCAGAACTGTTGGGTTTGAGGGTTGATTTGCTCAGTATACAGTTACAATATGACATGTGTTAGGTCTCTTTCAAGCTGCATCATTTTTGGCCTTGCTGTCTTGCTTCTCAGCCATTTGGGTTTCAGTGCTCTGTGTTATTTCAGGCTGCAGCTCTTTCCTTCATCCTTCTTCTGTTGCATCTGCCTCAGTTTTGAATACCATACTGGTGGGGTTTGGTGGAGATGCAGCAACAGGTCATGGGACAGCAAATCAAGATTAAGTTATTGGGAATTTTTCGATTTCTTTTTGTTTGTTTAAGCACAGAGGAAACTGTTCACCCAAAACACTGCCAAAGGAAACCCAGATTGCAACATAAAACCCCAAGTTTAGAGTTATTCAAGCTGAGGAAGAATTTTTGTCCCTGTTAAATGAACTGTGATGGACCTTGTAACTTGAGAGTTGCCATGCTGGGAAAGACATGCCTGAGAGTGAACCAACTCAATGAATGTGGGAGTGGGTTTATACATAAAGTTTATTTTGATTGTCACAAAGGCTGAGGAAATGTCAGTGCCCAATGTAGTGAGAAACATTGAGTGGGATGGGTTAGGAGGATTTCAGAGCAGAGTGTCCTGGTTGAGGCTGTTCAGATTGAATTTTATCCAATTTGGAGGTTTGGAGATAATGTTTAAAAACACTGAAACAAATATTAATGTTGTTTTCTCCATGTTTTGGCTTACAACTTGAGAATTGGGCACTGAGTTTCAATTTAAAGCAAATTAAAACAGTAACTTTAGTGTTCTCTGTGCTATAAATGTAAGTGCTTCAAAATGAAAATATTCTTAAGCATTTTAGATTGGATATCTTAATTAAAAAGAAACTTTAATCTTTCTGACTGTCTTCTCTATGCAGAAAATGAAGATAACACTAATGTTGCCTCATCAGGATATGACAGTTCCTGTGCTTTGGGTGTTGGGCTGCTATAGACAAAAGATTTAAAGACCTGATGGAGAAATGAATTATTTCATATTCCAAAAATGAGTTTTACAGGGTGCAATGAATACACATGGATGTAAATATCATCAATGGTATTTACATATTGATGAAAATTATAGGTCAGGTTGAAAGGTAAAATATTTATGAGTGCCTGTTTAAAGACTGTTGTTGATCCTGAAGTTTTAATGAATAAAGGCACTGGTTCTGGCACAGGCTATTTCCAAAACTTAGATGACTTTTTCTTTACTGCTTTTTTCATTTACAGCCTTTTTCTTTCTCTCTCTTTTTTTTTTTTTTTTTTTTTTTTTTTTTTTTAATCTATTTCCTTTCCCCTGCAGAACTGCCAGATGCCATTGGAATTTTAGGAGCAATATGTGAAAGCCTAGGGCAGCTCCAGACTAGCATGGATGCAGGTAGGATACACTCTCCTGATCCTGACAAAGGTAGGTGTGGGAAGATTGGAGCTGCAGGCAAAAGGAAAAAAAAATATCTCTCCAGCTAAACACATTAGCAGACGACTGTTTTGTTCCCACTGCTCACATTTTATTCATGCATCCAGAAAAGTTAATGGTCAGGATGTGTAGCTGCACATTTGACATGTTTTACATGTTTATTATAAATTTAATGTGACTAAACTTTGTTATATTCTACTTGAGACTGCCTCCAGTATATGATTCATTTTGATTACTTGGTACAAAAGTTTCTTGTAATGTAACCCCCATTTTTCGTTGTCCCAGATACTCATTTATACAAATTTCTTGTATCATGAATTTTGTACAGATTCCTGACAAGGTCCCCTATATCACTAAGCTTGTTAAGGTCTGTGCTGCTCCAGTGGTACATCTAAAATCAATTTTAGTCACATTTGACCACTGTACAGATGGAACATTATTCATGCATTAGACTTTCTAAGTGGGGTAGAACTGAACCTTACATTTATTCCTTACAATTGTATCTGCATTTCTGTATTATATATGGTTCAGTAACCTTTTGTAGAAGACCAGAAGATGCCTCTGGAGGCAACACAATGTGCATCAGAACTGATTTATACTGTAACATCTGTCAACTTCTCCCCAGGACCCAGTTGTGCCAGGATACACATGTCATCTTTTCTAATGACTTATCAAAAGACAGAGGCTGACTGTGGAAAGAGCTCTGACACAGGAATGAGTCTGATCCTACTGACTGCAATTGGTCCAAGGAATAGAGTTCAATGTGCATTTATTGGCTCAGGAGGTTGTAGTTTGCAGTTTAGTGTGCATTCTGCCTACTGGGTTAACATTTTTATTAATGAACTTCTGAAAATGAGGCATAGAAATGCTGTGTAAAGTACAAACGCAATGAGGTTTGAAAATATTCCATAGAACTTCACTTTCCTGTCCTATGAAGTTTATTGAAATTTAAAAATTATTCTAAAATCAACATTTATGTCTCCTCTTCCACTAGCAAACAGAAAAATAGTCATAGGAGGGTTTAGAATAGCCAGGGTATTTTGCAACACTATTTAGCACAGGGACATGGAATTAGATCTCTTGAATTTCATGTGAACATTTTGCCTATGTGGATGTTGTGTCTCTGTCATTTTGTGGAACCGTGATTTAGTGTGCCAGGTGAGTGATGGGCAGGTTCCTGGAGCACTTCTGAATTGTGTGTAAATCAGCAGCAATTTTCCTTTTGCTTCCAAGAGATATTGAAATTATAATTTAACATAAGCTAAAGAAGTCTGATTTCATTCTTTCTAAAAATATTTTTGCTGCTATCTGTAAGTAAACTTGCAAACTATAAAATGGCATTTTATTATGATTTGGAATTTAAATTATTTTAGTTAATATTAGTTAGACCTAATAATAAATTTCTAAAGCTACCCATAATGCACACCCATATGCAAAAGTAAAAAGTAAAATGAAACTATAACTTCAGTGTGACTTCAGTTGTTTCCACAGATTTTAATTCTGTGCCATGTTTTATGTTTTTTTGTGATAGCTGGCTTTACTTCTTTTATATTGATTCAGTTTAACAGATTGGCTTATAGGTCAGAATGATTTAAGAGGTTATATTTTTTTATTTTCCAATTTAGATCTCTCTTGTATGGGAAAATACACTGTGTAATTTGTAGGACATATATTTATGAGATAACAACACAAAGCTCTATTTTAAAGATTGAACATAATGTTGTATATAACAGTTCTGCGTTTATAACAGAAGTTGAGGTGAAACTACTGTTCCACCTGAGTTACACTGGCTGTTCTGGGGATAGATCATCTTACTGCCTTCTGGCAGCTGACTGTGCTCTAAATAATCTAATATTCATCAGTTCATGGGAAGAAATCTGATCTAAAGGGCTAATTAGCTTAATTAGTGGAGTTCTCCACAATGTGAGGCCAGGCTTCAACCTCTTATAAAGCAAAGCAAATGTGAAAGAAGAAACTGCATTTCCCTTGCAATAGAGCCCATCCAGGGCTTGGCATATTCCCTTGGAATATGGCAGGATGAATGATGGGAACTTGGATAAACATTTTTCTCGAGAATTCTGTTTACTCTGTACAATTGCACACTGTGTTCCTTGAAGTCCACCATATATCAGTTAAGCAACAGCACTGCAAGGAGGTTTATCAGTTTATACGAGGCTTCCAAAAACATCTACTGCTAAAAAAATTTTATCAAAATACATACTTCAGCAGGTCAACCAAGTTTCTTCATGTCCATTATTTAATACTTATTCATTTTGGAAAGTGCTAGAACATAGAGGCATGACAAGATCTCTTATGTAATCAAAACAAAACCTACTTGTGGAATCATAGAATCATTGAGAGAGGAAAAGACCTTCAGGACTGAGTACAGCCTTTGACCAACCACCATGCAACCACACATGTCACCTAAGACATTGCACAAGGTGCCAAATCTAGTTGTTAAATTGTTTGGTAATGACAAACAAAAAGGAAAATTCACCTTTTTTTTTTTTGTTCATTTTCTTTCTAATCACTTGCATTTTTACAAACAGCTAACCGTGCAATCATTTAGTGGAAACTTGTTTGCCACTTTGGGCCAGAGAAGCACAAATTGCTCAATATCCAGCTCAGTGCCTGTGGAAAGTGAATCTATTAATGGGTTTATTTAAATGTGCTTATTATTGCCATTTCTACAAGCATCCTTTGTGCTGCAATGCACAAAAGAAATAACATTTAAGAAAAATATACACTGTGGTTTTCCCTTTTGAGATGTCCACAATTTAAATAAACAAGTGAGCCACATTACCCTCAGAAGGTCAATGGGATCAGAATATTGTATGAAGCTGTGTCATCCAACACTGACTTACCATTAACTTTCTGTTCCAGCTGTATTATGTACGAATCTTCAGACCAAAGCTATGGGTATAATTTCTTTTATTGTTTTGGTCAAGGGAGAGGATTTTTGTCTGTAAACATTCCAAAAAACTTGTATGTGGCTGCCAAGCCAAGTGTTCTGTCTGGCATTTGTGAGTTAATGAAAGAGCTGCTTTAGCTTTAGAGCTGGATTTCAAAATACAGAATCTAGAGAAGTACATTGCAAATGTAATGTTACCCAAGCCTCTCTTAATGAGAATTTACATAAAGAATGACCCAGTGGAATTGCAGCAGCGTATCGTGTTGCTTTTTTAGGAGAATGGAATCATGTCTCAAGCCTAGAGCAACTTAAAAGTAAGGATTTGAAGTTTCTGGTCTCAGAGGACAAAGTAAGTGCTTTTCACTTTTTCAAGCCACTCTCTGTTGACTGAAGTAGCCTTCTGTAGGCAGCTGTTAATAAAGACTGAAATTATTAGAATATGTCTAATATACTACAAAAAATAGTTATAATTTCATTGTTCTTTTCAATCAATGAAGAAATAATCACAAGATGAATGCATTTTTAGAGGACAATGGTATATATGTATAAAATAAAACAGTATAAGAAAGCAAATGCTTATGACTGAAACTTTCAGTATTCCTAAGTGATGACTTATTCACATAGTACCATACATTTATTTCTGAGTGTTTCCTGCTCCTGATATGGGCTGTGTTTAATTTGCCAAATCTGTGGTCACATGTATAAGCAGACTGGAAGTGTGTTTCTCACAGTGGAGTGAGAGAACAAGGGCCCAGCATTCTCCCATCTGTCCACAGTTCCCAGATGGAGAACTGTATGACCACAGAGTCTCTCTCTAGTCATTAAGGAGAGAAAGAGATGCACATCTGGAGAATGATGGAGACATGAGAGGAATTGTGTTCTGGAAGTCCTGCATCTTATGTTGGCTGCGCACAGAATCTGCAGTTCCTTTTAATTCTGTACTTAAATCCTTGAAGTTTGATGGATAACTCCAGGTTTAATAGTGTTTCACTGCTATTCCTACTTGTTGTCATCTTGTGCAACAAATGTTTTCTAATTACTTTTGTAGAAAAGATAAAAATGAAGGCTTGTATAAAATATAAAGCACTATCTGAGAGTTACTGGCTGGAATCTTTTTTGACATGTTTAAGTTTCCATCTGTGTGTTTATATAATGCACAACATGAAACGAAAATATATATGTACTAAAAATAATAATAAAAAAATCATTGACAAACTCATCTGGGAGACATATAAATGTGTGTGTATGTATATATACATATGCATATACACATATATACATATATATACACATACACACACACACACACATATATATATATATATAAAAATATATATACGCACCCACCAGAGTTCCTGGAGTGGGGATACTTGCCAGGTTAGGAGCTTTCAGTGGTGCTAATTGCAGTGGTCCTGCAATACATCACCATCATTGATGCTGAGAAAATTCTCCCCAGGCACCATGAGGGTCAATACTTGATATTGATACATTTAATTTATGCCTTCTTAGGTCACTTTTATTTCAGTCTGAAAGTATAATCAAAATTTAGGTTAGTTTTTCTAGTGCCATGAACTGTTTAGAAGTAGATTTATGAAAATGGCAGGCTTTTTAAGATACAAAACTTGATCAAAAGAGATTTGTTACCTCAGAAAGCTTTGCAAGTCATAAGTAATTGCCCACTACTCATCTGAAATAGGTTTATAGGAAAATGTACAACCTCCTCCTTATAGAAATGAAAAAAAAAAAAACAAAAAAACTGAGATAGAAATGAAGTGATTTCCACAGGGCCGTAAACTGCAATTGGAATCAAAATTATTACTGAGGAGTTTGTGATTCCTGCCCAATTCCTGGGCTGTACCAGTGCTTGCAGAGCCTCCCAAGCCTGCCTGTCACTCCTGCAATTACTGGCCCTGGGAGCTATTTCTCTGTGAGTGACGATCAGAGTTTACAGCTCCAGCTTATTCAGAAACAAGTTTTGTGGACAAATTCCCTTTTTTTAATCTGTCCAACGTTTCACTTCTAGATATAAATTGTGATTGAGTGATTTAGTTCAGATTGTTTCTAGTGAAAATGCCACTTCTATAAATTGTTCCATGAAATATTTCCATTTCTGTTAGCAAATATCAAGTGTTTGGTAGCACTTGAGGAAAAAATTCTTCATTTCAATGAATATTACTGCTTCATGCAATTGCATGTTGTAATACCTTTTATTTAGCTGACTTGTAAAGGTTGAGAAGAGGATCAGACTTTCATTTCTTTCTGCGTCTGGTAAAGTTAAAAGTGATACTTTCACCAAGGTTAAAGGAAAAAAGGTTTTGATCCACATAAATCAAGGGTCTGCACCTGAAACCTTTCAATTCACAGGAGTTCTGCTGTCAGCTGGAATGGGAAAATCCTGAGGTTCATTGATTTGGGTGACCCATCTCATCACCCCTTTCTTGAGATGATTAAGACATGCAAATGTTATCAGGCTCTCTGTCTCTCTCAAGCTTTTCACACAGAGCCACTAAAAAGAGATCAAACAAACTGTTTTGAAAATCCAGGAGCTGATTCTGTGGCTGTTCTCTTTGACCCACGCAAAACTGAACTGCTCGTGCACCTTAATTGTTGCTATATTTGATAAATGCACCCCTTAAACAACACATTCTGGGAGGAACTTTTAGCCCAGCCAGACTCACTCGAGCTTGCCTCTGGCAGGAGAAGCTTTATAGCTCCTTCTCAGCATATTTGAAAGAAGATTATTGCTGCTGACGCATTGCAAAAAGGTAACATTTGTGTGCATCACTGACTAAATTGCTTTCTATTGTACCACATCCCATAAAATGACAAACCTCATCAATAAAAAAATGCAATAAAGAAGGTACTTTGGGATTTGTCTTGCTGTGGGGAACTAGAGGTACTTAATAATGTTGAATAGCTACATCCAGTGGCAGGTAGGAGGAGTTACTGCTCCTTATTGGAAAATTACCATGATTTTTTGGAAAGCTTTTCTTGTTTTCTAATTTTCCAGGTAAAGAAAGAAATCAGTCATGACGCCAGTTAAAAAAAAAAAAAAAAAATCTATTCAGAAGGGAGCAAATACCAGCCAAATGCCAAGGGGAACAGATTTTTTTAAAGTTAGCTTTAGAAAAATAAATTTTGTAGAAGTTGTAATTTTGGGAGGGCAGGGGGAACTGTTACAAGCAGAGAGCTAAACAGTATCCATAAGAGACCGAAAGAAGGAATAGTCCCAGGTGAAGGCTGGTTGTTGCCAGATGACCCTGTAGGTTAAGGTATTTGCCAGAGCAGTATATTGAAGAGTTTAATATGACTCTGAAATAACACCTCTAGTTCACTGGTAGTTAAACTGCCTTGTTGATCTTCTTAAAAGATAGTAACTTTTTTTTTTTCAATTTCTATAAAAACAACACTGTTTTTTAACTTCAGCTGTGACAAAATGGTACATGTAGTTCATCCTGATAATTTTCAAGAAAAGCACATAAAAAGGTGTGTTTCCATGACCTGTGACTTCTCTGCTGTCTTCTTTCCAGCAAATCCAAGGAGGACAAATACAATGTTCTGTTTAAGTGCTGTTAAGCACACCTACCAACAGTGTGCACCAATATTTCATTTTAAAGGAGTAAAGCATATTACAGAAGGTAGAAAATGAAAAAAAAAAAAAGTATTTTAAATTCTGGTCATCAGTTTCTTTTAAAGATCCTCTATAGGTCTAAAGTCTCAGTTTTATGTGTTCCTACTCATACTCATTTCAACATTGCTATGAATTATCCTGTTTATTAAAGCTTCTGTTCTTATGCTTGTAATGGTGTTACTGTGACCACCAGAAATGAAGCATTCTTAGTGTTACAGCTTTGTCTGCTATAACAAAGTTAATTTTTAGTTATAGAATCTATTTCCCTGAATAAGACCAAGTACTTACACAATTTGGCTTTCATAGTGTCATATCTGCTGAAGGAAAGTTGCAGGTATTTGGAAGTGGTTTTCTTTCTCTACTCAACATAGAATGATATAAAGAGTCAAAGAATTAAGGGCAAAGCAGAGCATTTATATTATTTATTTTCTAACAGGTACTTTTATATTTAATGATTGACTAAATGACATGAAATACCTTTGAACATACATCTAATAGGTCAAGAAGAGCTCACCTTGGAGCAGGTGAGCTTCAAGATGCATATTCTGTACCTCTATTTTTCTTTGTTAAAGCAAAATTAATCTTTCCTGCTGAAATTTTAGCCAAGGATTCCTGTCTATAGCACAGCAGAAGTGTGATGAAAAGGAGAAAAGGAAACAAAAAGGGAAATGGAGGAGCATGGCAAGATTGAAGAGCAGTTCTGCAGATATTTAACTTTGCTGTTAGGCTCTGGGAGTGATCTATCCCTGTGCATTTTATATAAGCTCTTTAGAATATCCTGGCCTCAATTAATCAGTGAACAGCTAGAAAAACCTTGAAGACATAGACCTGTTTCTTCAGATGGAGCTGCAGTTGTGCATACTCTGTGCGTCCATCACTTTAGGGTTATATTCTCCTCCTTTTTGGCAGAGGTTTCTTTGAACCAAGCAGGATCATCCTACTGCTATTTCAGCTCTTCTCTGCTCTGATGTGGGTGTGTTTGAAGTTTATGTTTTAGCTGTGAGTGGGTTACAAATTGACCTACACTTCCACTGAACTGCAAAAAAACCTATTAAAATTACACTGTTGTGGAGAAGATATGAAAGCTGCCAGTGGAATTAAAATCTACAACATTCAATGATTTTGAGTGTTGATTAATTCTGTTTATCTGATATTGCCTCTGAATTTCAGAGAGAATTATGTCTTCATTTAAACTTGTCTGAAATACTGAGACTTTATGAATGTTATATCAGATAATTAATGGGGAGAGTCATCAAGCCATTCATTGTTTTCCTACTAGTTGAAAGCTTAGTTGCATCAATTGCTGTTTTGCCAGACTTCTACAAATATTAAAAGCTTTTTTGTTTTCTTTCCTGGAAAACACATTTTTATGGTTACCTTTTTTTTTTTTTTTTGTATATTATTAAGTCCTCTGCTACTTTTGTGGTGATTATTAGTAGTAGGTTTTCTTTTGTACATAAGATAACTTTCAAATGTGTGACTTTTTAGGTGGCAGACAATGCTTTTCTGGCTGCCTCATGTTGCTTTGAATTAACTTCAAGTTTTTAAATCAAGGACTTGAGGAAAGCTGCCCTTACATAAACTAACCACTGATGAAACTACCATTGATTAACTGTTGGGTTTTCATTGATTGCACATTTACAGTTCCACAGGAAGATTTCAAACTTTATTTGTGTAGTATTTCTGAACCATAAAAGAGCATTTTGTGTGTTGTATGCATTATGGCATGATTGTCAGATGTAAATCAGGAAGAGAGAAGAAATTTTCTTCCCTTGAAGTGCCAAGATTTTTTATATACTTTGTTCCAGATTTGCTAAAATAAGTTTCTTATGCTATTCTCTTAAAATGGATGCATTCAAAACAGGTCCCATTTGGTTTTTGCTGTCCCTGCCATCTGGAGGGCAGGAAGGAGCAGGGGCAAATATGTGCAGAGGGCTATCTGAAGATGTGGGCTTTTCAGGTGGAGTTAAAAAACTCACAGAATCATCAAGGTTGTCAGAGACCTTCCAGATCATCCACTCCAACCATCAACCCAGCACCAACAATATCACCCTAAACCATTTCCCAAGAGAGACATGCAGTCACCTCCTCTCCAGTCCCTTTTGTGAGAAGCAGTTTTTCAGAACCTCTTTCTATCCATAAGGATTTCTTTCAGGGATGTCACCTGACCTTTATGGACACCTACCATTGCAGAACTGCAGCACTTCTGTGTGGAGAAGAGCAAGCAGATGACCTTTCATACCATTATTTCTGCAACTATCTAATCAAGGGTAAGCTAAGGACTCCCCTTTCACTCATACTTTCCACATCTGGAGTACAGCTGGTTTTTTCTGCACTTTAGAGTCCTGGACATTATTTTCCTTGGCTTTCTGATTCACTGAATTATTTTGCAGCCTCCCAGCTCTACCCTTGGCTCTTTGTGAACTCGTGCTCCAACAGAAGGCCAAGGCTTTGCTTTCAGATTAAAACTGGTTGTCACTAATAAATGCCAGATGCACAGTTGCTGCTGACACATGCCAGTAGGAAATGGGGTCTCATATCCTACCTTGGACTTGCAAAACTGAACTTAGTTTCTGCCACTTGGTTTCATTTTCTTCATTTCCATTACAGAAATTCTACTGGCTTTTTGAGAAGGAGATTATTCCTGTCCTTTGACTTGTGGGAGTGAGCAGAACTCTCCAGTATGCCTAGAGCTTGGAATTAGATGTTATAGATAGACTGCCTCATTACTGCACTTTCCTGAGGGGACTCAAATATTTTAAGCTCTGTTCTGTTTTAAACACTCTTCTGTTCTGATCCTGTTCTGCTCTGACAAGTGAGCCTTAAAGCTGGTGTATCTGTGCTGACTGCTGGAATTCCAGCCCCTCACTTCTGCAGGCTGCAAGGCTTTCTTCTTCAGTATTAGTTGGGTCAGATCCTTCCTGGCTGAGACTGAACTGCAGACTGCCCAGAGAATGTCAGCTGAGCCAGGCTCTAAGTGAGGGAGAAACCTGAGAAACACTGGGCACCCTCCACCCCTTCTCTAAATCCACATGTTCTGTCCTTTTTGTGTCATCTTATCCTCGTTCTAGTAATGTCTTTCATTGAAGTTCTACCAATGAAGTCTCTTGTACCACCACCTACAACTGTTAGAGGAAATTTAATTTTTTTTCAGCTACTTTACCCTTCTCCTTTGCCTTTCTCACAGGGTGCAGTAACAGAGAGCCTGCAGCTGAAGCCAGGCATGTTCTGGAACATAATAGGAGGGTTGTTTGGCAGTTTGGATGTGCAGGATGTACTGTGGATGTATTTCTGAAGTAAATTCATGACCCTGCTGTCTGTGGGGATTATATTCCATTGTAACTTACTTTGGATGTTTTTTGTTTTTCCTGTTGGGTGGGGACATATAGCCAGTTGTCAGAAAAGCAACTGAGCTATTTAACAAATGAAAAATCTGTATAATTAACAGTATTGTCATAGGGGTATCTGCTCTCACATTTAGGTTATTTTGAGATTTCAAAGAGATTATGTTTATTGATGGTATTGATAGAAAGACGAGTTCATTGCACTGTTATGTGATGGATTGATAAAGAGTGACAAAATGGGATGGCACAGGTAGATTAATCCAGGGAATAGTGCAACACATGGGGGTGAGAAGGTACAGCTACAGTTTGTTTGGCTTGTTTGCTTCTGGGGAAAGCAAGACAAACAGTGAAGTGAAGTTACAAGGAAACAAATAGAGGTGTTGGTTTGCAGAAGCTAAATAAATAATGAACAGCTCCCAGCTGCGTGGATTTTATTATCGAAAGAACAGATTTAATATTATTGGGTTGACTTAAACCCCTTTGTTTCATAATTTATGATAGAACTTTACAGTTAACAATTGTATAAGGAAAAGAGTGGCAGAGATTTATGACTTTCAAACCCTCTTAACGTATTTTGGCAAATAATGTGGAGCAACTATCATTTCAAATAATGAAGATGCTTAAATAAGGTAATAGATTATTGCTGTTATCATGTTAATGCCTCTATTTTGCCCAGTAGAGCTGATATGAAATGACAATTTTATCATAATCTTCTTCACAAAATTTTACTGCTGTAATTTGTAACATGGTTATAAATTTGTGACTGGGATAGAAAATAGATGCTGGAAGAAACTTTTAAAATCAAATACAAGCAAGCCTGTTTGCATATACATAATTATGATCATATTTTACAACCTTTCTTTATTTGAGCATATTGGCTCTGGCAGGTTGTTAATTTTGCTTTTAGAGTATGCAATCAAATGTAAAAACAATGTTTTTATGGAGGCTGTTATAATCTGAATCTGTTACATGGGGCCAGTGCCTCATGTATTTTCTTCTCAAAGTAGTTACAGTCCAGAGCTGACTTGCTAAATAGTATGAGAGGTTTCTAAAAAGAGTCATGATTTTATTAGTAAAATATATGTGGGAGAAAGCTTAAAATTGAGAGATTATACCTTGCCATCTGCACTTACAGAAGAGAGACATTAATTATCTCTCATAAACTGTCTTTGATTCCTCAAATCTAACACCTTTAAAGCAAAAACTCTGACATAAGCAGTGGTTACTGCAGTATTTAATTGTTAGTTTCATAAAGTGTGTGGGAGGTAAAGAAAAAATTGGGCAAAAATACATAGAGAGGACATTGCCTTGAATAACTGAATCCTTTGTTTCGCTCCTTTCAAAGTGTATTTATAGTGCAGCCTGTAGTCTGTAACAACAAATATATGAGACAGCGTTTGGAATTAATTCTGTACTTCATCTATGTGAAGGCAAAGATTTATGCTTAGAAATGAAATAATTACTGTTATATTCTGAATCATGAATGCTTAACCACATAACCTGCTTGTATGTAATGATGCTGAAGTACTTAACATATATATTCTTAGTTCTCTCAATCTACAGAGTTCTTTAGCATTCTACAGCACTTAGTGAAGCCAGTTTCAAAGTGATGCCTATTAAAAATAAATGTTAATGTTTCAGGAAAGTGTAGATGTTTAAAGGTGATTCATGATTTCTTTCTTTTAAAAAATGAGAATTGTGTACTGCAGGACAAGTTCAGGAAGTATGAAAGCACTTTACAAAGGAAAAGGATTGAGTTTAGTGTAAAATATTAAAGCTTTATACTGACAGATCTGTTTTTATTTAAATTTTTATTGAATTTTTTCTTTGAAGTAACAACAAGAGACACATACTGTTGGCAGATAAACGATGCTGTGCTGAATGAGTGGCTACTTAACCCTAGAACTGTCAGACACCATTATTTTCAATGTCAAGGAGCTGGAAAGCTTTATACAATGTATTCTGTTCTTCAAATTAAATTGGTCAAATTTCTGTTCTTTTATACATTTCTATGCCACAGCTACATGTGATATCCAGACTAGCTCAGCAGGGAGTGCTGAATTTGGCTCTAGACCTGCTTACAACATGAAGCAAAATTATGCTTCAGGTTATCTTGAAAGCTCAAGCAGCAGAGCCTGAAGCATTGATGTCATTCTTCTTTTGCTCTGAGTTCTAAAATATCTTAGTATCTGAAGCAGACGTGCTATTTTCCTAATTAATGAATAAAACAATGTAAACATCTCTCAAGAGCACAGTCTATGATTTTATGAAGGCAAGATTTCGAAATGTATTATTCTGCTTCCAACAGAAAGTTGGATGACATGAATTAGACCATTTATCTCTCCTATTTCGGTGTGCTTTAAAAGGTTTTGTTCATTTGTTTGTTTGTTCTGAATTCTGTAATCAAAGGCCACACATTCTGTGAGCTCTTCTGTACTAGTTTTACAGCAGGTGAATGGTAAGCTCCTTTGTCAAAAACTGGGATCTACTTTACTTGACTACAAGTAAATGGGAGGTTTCCTTGTGTTGCTTGATATTTTGAAGGTCCACTCATGGGGATTTTCTTTGAATAAAAATATTAGATGAAATGCCTAAATCTGATGCATTACCATTGGTTGGTAACAGAAAAGGGAGAACACAGGAGAGACCCACTCCCCAGTGTTCATTGTTTTTATATTCTCTTTTCTCTGTGATACTATGACTGCATCCATCAATGCCAATCAAACTTTATGAAAATGCAGACTTTATTTCATAAGATGGAATATGTAAGACCACATACTTCAAAATTCATTGTAAAGATCTTACTGCATTGGACTGCAGAGATATGAGAGAGATCATCAGTATTCCTTTAGTATTGACAAATATTTCAGTACTAGAATTCAAGTATGTGTCATGGGAATGTTCAAGAGGATTATCATATTAAAGTCATTTACTATATTCTTATTGTTTCCTTCTCACTCACACTAGGCAGGCCTTCCACTCATGTTTTGAAGGAAAGAGTAAACTCGGGAACACAATCCTTTCCCCCTGAAGTTCTATCATTATCTTTTCATTTATCCCTATAATTCTCTGATCAAAAGCTCTGCATAAATTCTTGTCTGAAATTCTAACATATTCTCTCCATTCACTCACCTCCTTCATTTACTTTCCAAGAAGAAACTCAAAACAACAATGAGATGATGAGAGTGATTTTTAAACTCTGCTAAGACCTTGAAAATCCAGGCAGAGGTGTGGAAACTGCCATTTGAGAAATCCTTCTTGGCTTCATCACCCACTCAGTGACATAGAGTACTAATGGCTAAATGCTTTGATTGAAAACTCATGGGAAGTTTGTGCTTAATCTGAGAATTATTTTACAATGAAGTATGGTCAGGTAAGGACTGTGATGGGTTGGTAAGAGCCCCAGTGTGTGTATGGTGTGGAAACTGGTGGACAAGAAGTTCCAAAACTGATGAGGACTCAGTCCCTTTCCATTCTCCATACCTGACTTCTCTTTTGTTAGAATATAAACAAAACTAGTGGGGGAAAAAAGTAAGTACTTCAGCCATTTTACTGCTCTACTTGAGGTGAGGACTGGATTTTCTTTGCTGCATTTTCAAAAGATCTGATTAATTCTGGAAAATAGTAAAAAAGCAGAGTTGTGGTGGTTGTGTGTTGTGTCTGAACAGCAGGAAAGGAGAAAACAGGTGCTAAACAACAACGATTAGCATATGTACACTAAGTGAGGAGGTGTTAAACACAGTCTCATGCAGAGGTGTCAAAACCCTGGCCAAAGGAACTGTTATAGCCCGTTATGTGAAATAATACACATAATAAAAACCACAGTGGAATATAAAGTGCTTCAAAGGCCACACGCCCTGGTCACGATCACAACAGCTCATTTAGCAGGGTATGTGTTTTCAGGGGATCTGCAGTGTGTGGACATTCAGAACAAATGCATTTCTCAACATGGTTAATGGCCAGATACTTCTGTGATGCTTTCAAAACCAATGATTGCTTCATTGTGTGCCGTACCAGTGTAGCCTTAAAATTTGATCTCATATTTTCTTTTGTCACTTCTATCATTTACTGTGTGATTTTTTTCCCCTTTACTTGCAGTAGAAGCTGGAATGAAAGATTTAGTGTTCTTAGTTTAAATTGTTGTCATGGTCTGCTGCTTTTCACATTCTGAAATTATCAGGTTCTATTAGAGACTGTGCTCTTCTCTTTCATTTTTATGCCATATATCCTTTATGATCATTTAATGAATGCACTTAACAGTAATACATGTGAATCTGATAGTCATGCATCTTTCATGATTTTTTTCCTTCAACTTTCGCTCTCCATTTCATGCCCCAGGCATGGCTTGAACTTTTTTCCTTTCTATTGTCAATATAACCTTCATTGTCTCAGTTTTCATTTTGTTGTCTTCATGATAACTGAAGGATTCAGTCCCCAACTGAAGACCTTGCTACTTTTGACTATTAATATTTACTTGTATGTAATATCCAAGTTTTGTGTTTGGTTTGGTTTTTTTATTTTAGTTATAATAGAGTAAAACAGTTTTATTAAAATGAGATACTGCTTTTGGGTTTAGCCTCTCTTCTTTACCCTTCTTTTTTTTTTTTTTTGTTAGTTTTGTGAAAGTGATACTGCTAGAAATTTCCAGTAACCTGGAAGATGACTCTGAGTGTTATTATGAGACCTCTTCTCACAGTGAGACACTATCCTGTGCTGCATTAAACACTCCTTCTTCCCAATCCTCATCTGACAGTATCCTCTTGCTCAATAGCCATTCTCCCTTAATCACTCATTTTTTACTATTTTTCTATAAATAAATACTTGTAAAAAACATAATTCTGGAGTTAATTGCGAGCCTCTCTTGAAAAATAATCAAATATTAAATGTGAAGATCAGTCTCTAGAATGGTCTTACCCCATTTGATCATGTCTGACCTTGTTTTGTACCCAAGTAAAACCTGCAAGTAGATTCTGGTGCACTTGATAATCTCAATGTTATCTTTTGTCATGATGACTCTGCTGCCAGTTTGACTTCACAGCATTTTGAAGATGTTCCCAAAGTAGTATAACATGAGGTTGAAAAATGGAAGACTCCCTGTGAAAACTGTGGGATAGAAGCCAACATTGTACTTTAGTTCATCTATTAATCAAATGCATTATCCAACATATTGTCAGCAGCCCTCTAATCTTAGGATGAAATATTACAGCTCTGACTGTAGTAAATGAGAGTATAATAAAGTCTAGAAGTAGGAATTGTACACAGCTTAACATAGTTCTATTTCACCCTTAATGGAAAGCAAATATTCTTTATTATATTCTTTATTATATTTTTATTATAGTCTTTATTATATTTTCTGTATTGTGATCAGCACATTGTAAAGAGGCTGATTCTGGTGGTGCTGAGCTTGTTCATGTCTCACTAATTTTTTGCACAGTAATTGAGGCAATGGGACTTCCGTTATTTTTCAGCACCTGATTATTCCTTGTTGGCAACAGTTCAAGAAACTTTTGGGCATGTGCTCTTCTTTTCCCCATTTGGGTTAGCTCAACCATAAGAGAAAGC
>JAWWEV010000152.1:4118977-4134068 GCA_035583235.1 Hafferia zeledoni | reverse complement strand
TTACTGTTAATTTTAGTTAAACCTGGCTGGCAGAGGATGGTTGTGTTTTTAAGGTCTTGAGCTCACAATTCTCTACTTACTTGCTTAATTTTATACCTGGGAGCTTGGGGTAGCTGTTCAAGTGGATGAAACTGAGAATATTGGTCTAAGTTGCAATATTAATTCCTACATTAACGTATGGGTAGGCTAAATCTGAATGCCGAGAGAATTTCTATTTTTATAAATTAAAAATTATAAATATTTTAGTGTTCAGAAGGATAACTTAGATCTTAATCAAGTAAAAATCAGAGCACATCACTGTCTTGCCTCTCAACAAAACCGTGTTATCAAACAGTCCTTTGACAGGTGACATTTGCCAGTGTGAATGAGAAATAAAGGTAGAACAAACAAGGGTTTTTTCTTCTTTTCTTTGCATGGGATGTGAAATGTACCATTATAGGCAGCTGTCAGTGTGAATGGGTTAACATTTACCTAATTTATAATGTGTGAAAATAGACACCTAACAGCAGAGCAGGGATGGAAAGAGAACAGTGTTTCCAAGGGCACGGGTCAGGTAATGTTTACCCCTCTGCCCTGCCTCGGGTCCTCTGGCACTGAATACACTGTTTGGAGGGTTGGTAAATATTTGACTTTTACGTTGTGACCTCCTCTTGCAAGAGAGAAGGGAAATAGGATGGTTCAGTTTGACATCTCTCAAGAGATCAGGGGGAGCAATGGGCAGTACTTGCCTTTTTTGATCCTCAAGTTAAAGAAGCAACTTTTTCCCCCAATAACTTGCAGGGAATTAAATTGTTATTTTCCACAATGTGACCTGATGATTCTGGGAGGCCAAGAAAGTCATAGCAGATACAAAAAGCACCTTTTGACAGGAGACAGGTGAGTGACTCTGATGCATCTTCCATTGACACTTTTCACCTTCAGAAAGGCTGAGATTTCTGGGTACTGCCTCCTTATTTCTGGGCAGACTTTCCAATGGGCTCGGAAGGATGAGAGAAGTTTTGCTTCTCTGCAGTCCCCTGTGTGAGCACTGCACATGAACAGCCCAACTGCCTCTTGCAGCAGGTGCAAATAATGAATTTAGTACTCGAGTCCTCTGTAAAATGTACAGAGGAGTTTGGAAATTGCAGTATTAAACAAACTAATTATGATAGCATTAAAAACTCTCTTCTGCACGCACAGCTTTAATTAAATTTGATTTTGTACCTAACAGAACTGTCTCTGGGCTTTGTAAAGAGTAGTAGTTCTGGTATTGATTAAGACTGAATGTGATTAACATTAATTATTGATTAAACTTCCCCATATCTTCATATAGCATCAAAGAGAGATTTATTGATGAACTCTGAAAGGTCTCACAACTGCAGTTATTATGCTGTAATTCCTTTTGACTGTAGCTTAAGTGGAGCATTCATGACATATCTTTAATCCTTTGGGAATTGAATATGAAGTCCATCTCCTAAACATTATCAGCTCAGGCACTTTAAATATTCTTGAAATATCTATCTTTATCAAACCAGGTGTTTGTGTTGTAGGGTTTTGTTTGGAATTTTTTTAAGGGTGAGAGAGGAGGGAAATGAAGCAATGTAGACACTAGATTAGGACACCAACCTGAGATACAAGAGAGGCAGTTCTGATTACATGTCTGGAATGGAAAATTCAGCAGCATTCCAGGCAGTCTTGTGGCTCTCTGTTAGTAATTGGCCTTGAATATATTCTCTTGTTTTTTTAGCACCTTGCTGGTGTTAAAAAAAACAAGACAGAACTGGAAAATGCTTTGCCTTTGACAAATCATCATATTTCAGGAAAAATAAAAGTAATTTAAATTACTGTATGAATAAATAATGCTTGAGTGGGAAGAATACTATAAAATTGATCTGCTGAACCTTTGGGAATCAGAAGGATTGTTACATTGGATTCTTAATTATGGAAGTCTATTACACAATTCTGTCTTCAAATAAATTTTCATCACTTGTAATTTTTTCAAGGGGTGTGAAACAGCAATTTATGACCTTTTCAGTTTAATGGAGCCACCTATTTATCAACTATGCCTTGTGTTCAGTAAACATTCAAATGATGTTTTCTGAATTAAACAAAGAACAACAGCTCTGCTAAATAAAGGATGATGTAACAGTGAGGGGAAGAGGATGGTGCTTTACAAGGCTGACTGTGAGCAGTGCAGCTTCAGGGACCTGAGTCCAGGTGAGAGTTACAGATCCAAACAAGAGGACATGGATAATGTTAAGGCTGTCACTCAGGGGCAAAGGAACACTCCTTTCCTTTCTGTGTCTTGTTGTCTGTAATGATTAGATACTTTTGGACTGGTATGAATGACCTTTCCTACGCTTTGTATGGGGAACTCATTACACAGATTGCTGAAATTCTGAAAGATGAATGTTCTCCCCAAATGGGAACAAACGTACAGTTAGGAATTTTGGACTATGTTCCAAGTGCTTTAATTTTCACATCCTTTAGATGAAAAAAAAAAAAAAGTTTAGTGACTTTGAGGTTGGCTTATTTTTTTCTTCTGAAAAGCCATAGAGATAAAGAAGAAAGAAGGTTATAATCAGCATCATGTAAAAAAGCACAGTTATCATTTTTCAAAGTATCAAGATAATGAAATGCTTCTTTGGGAGCAGGTGTATCAGAACTTCCAAAATATCATGTGTTAACACCATGAGAGGTCACCATACTGTTGTAACTACTGAGTTGGGGTACTACTGTAATTGGGTTTTTTCCACTGATCTGCATGCTCAGTTTGCAAAAGATGCCAGAGAAGATGTGGCTTTGACATTAAAACAGACTCCCTACACAGAACAATTTAAGCTGAGGTTGATCCCAGTGTAGTCATGGAATTTTGCAAGAGCTCATGGAAAGATGCAGTTGGAAACTGAATACTTGCAATTACTTATTTATATTTAAAATACAGAAAGAAAAATTAAGTGTAGGCATGTGTGATTTGGCCAAACTGGGTCACTGAGTTCAAAACTGAGGCATTCAGAAGGTGAAGTATTTGTGCACTGTATATTGTCCTGCTTTTTGCCTCTCTCCCATAGGAAGTGATTGATGTGCAGAACTCACATAAGAACAGTGTTTGCCTTTACTTTGGATCCATCTTTGGAAATTGAATAGTAACTCCACATTCACTTCTCCATATCCATATCAGCCCAGGCAGTAGGAAATTCCTTCTTCTGTATATCTTTCATTTCTCTGTTGCACAATGAAATTTTTCTTTTTTTGTGATCCTGTTTTTCTGGGGATTTTGATCATGTTGAGTTATTTCAGAAGAAGTTGTTAAGCAGGTGTGTTGTAGGGCTTGTAGTACCTTTCTGGTTCAAAATGTGTTTCTGAATCTGACTTTGTAACATCAAGGGCAAGAATCTTTGCATGAAATTTCTAGATGATTATTTTATATTTCTATAATTGGTTTTAACGATTCTTTAAACAGAACTGTAAAACTGTGTTTTTGTTGTTGTTTTTATAAATTCTTTTTTTTTCTTAAATCTTCTTCAAGTTTGCAAAAAAGAATAATGTTTTACTTCCCGGCATTTCTGATTTCAGCATTACATCATTAGCCATGTTATTGCAGTTGAGTCATTCTCTAACTTATTTTTGAGCATTCTGTATACTGTAGAAATAGATCCTTTCATAGTAATAACACCTATATATGTATACATAAAAGGCTAAAAGTGAATTCTTTTTCCTGATGCATTTTCATGTATGTTTAAAAAGTATAGTTACTTTGAATTGAAGGTGCCTTGACTGGAAAGATGTATTGAACCTTCATCAATCCTGTTCCCGGTTTCTTTGTTTCCTACAGCTTTCCCTTGTTAAGGAGGGATGTAGCTTTTGATTATCTGGGTAATTAATGAATAGATGATAAGTAATTTCCTGAGTTGAGACACTCAAAGAGAGGATTCCTTAATAATAAGAATTTCTAAAATTATGTGGCCACTATTTATAAGTAGAGAGAAGTGCAGATGAGAATATAGGGGATGAAGAGTTCTTTGTTAGGGAATAACTATAAATAATGAGATAACACTATGATGGCTTAAAGGATTACCATGTTAATCTATGTCCCTCTGAGACAGGATTTTTAAATCTCCCAAGGTAAGTAGTGTTATATCTGATATGGACACTTTGCAAGAATACCAGAAAAACCCCCACATTCAGGCAGTAGCATGTTCTCAGCTTCAGTGTGCAAAGGGTAAAAGCTCTGGGCACTCTGGGTAGCTGGAAAAAGCACAAGATCAAAAGTATGTGCAAGGTAAGGTAATGCAGCAGTTCCCTCTTGAAGAGCCTTGTGAGCAGTGCTATCTGCCTACAGGTATTCCAGCAGGGAATACTGGCAGGCTGCAAATCCACAAGCAGGATGTGACAGATTTAAACAGAAAGGTAAAGCATTTTCTCTTAAAAAAACCCCCTCGTGTGAGGTGGAAAGTATGAACATCTCAAATATTTAACCGTTCAAAGCTCTAGGGAATGGATGTTCATAGTCAGACTTTTTGTGTATCAATGAGTGATTCAGATAAAGGAAAACCAGAGTGGACAGGTTTAGCTTGGAGACTTGGAAATAATTATATTCCAACCAGTCTTAAGAAGGAACATACAGAATATATTAACAATGGATCATGACATAGATTCTGGCTCTTAGATGTAACTGTTCATGTAAATTACCAGAAGCAGGTTTTGTGATCCTCTAAGTTTTGTACAGTCATTCACAGCTCATTAAACCTTCACCAGTGCTGTCATTCACTAAATACAAAGGTAGCATGGGAACTGCATAATTGAAGTGTTTTAGGCAGACTGCTGTATCTAAATTTCTAAACAGTAACCACTTTACCTGTACCTCATTGCGGTTTTGTGGAATAAAGTTTAGTGCAGATAATGAGAAAGATGTGCCTCAGTGGACACCAGAAGTTTTGGCCATTTATTGAACTTTGTAGATCTTCCTAATGTTTAAGCCTTTGATGTCAAGGCATTCTGGTTACCGAAACAGAGTGTTCCTGCTAATGCTTAGATTCTTATCATAAGTATAACGTCATAACATTATGATATTGTGGTCGTCTGGCAATAAAGTTAAAAGCAGGTGGGCCACTTGTTGAAAAACTGATAGCATTTGAGCCTGTGCTCAAATGTGCTCAAAAGTGTTGAATTTATGTTAATGAACAATTTTATTTAGATGTCAGAAAAAACAACCAATATTTAGGTAAAGTAATTTGTACCAAAATCTTAATTAACCTATAAAATGCCTTTATGTATGTGATTGACTGCTCCTGTCTGCCTCACTTCTCAGCTGCAGACCAGTTCGCAGTGGAGAGCCTGGTACATCCAACACATAAACTCTTCTGCTTCCTCAGCCTGAAGGAGCTTCAGCACTCCTGATTTCTTCCTTGGTAACTCTGCCACTTTCTTGGGAAAAAAGAATGAATGACAGGGCATGGATCCCTTGGGGAGCTGAGAACTGACCACTGGTAGCTCCACATTCTGTAACTCAGAAGCTTCAGAGTGGTATTAGCATTTCACCTTCACACTGACACAAATACATGTGTTCTTGACCTGAGAAGAGTCTAACCCAGATAACTGAAGAATTTTTGGCCTGAATTCTTTTGCCCTTGTCTGACAGAAAATACTGATACTAAAAACTTAGTGAAACCATCAGAAAATCTGCCTTGACTTACTCCAGGTGGCCTCACACCCCTCCTATACTGCTACACTACAACTCTAATAAATGTAACTGTGTTTTCAAGGACTTTATCTCCCTGTTCAGTCCCATTTCCTGGTCCCTTGATTGTCTGTGTTGCATAAATATTAATTCAGTGGTAATTTCTCTTTTGCTTTGAACTAATTAGTTTTCTGTATAAGTTTTCCCAAACACAGGTATGTTTCTGGGAATCACTTTCTGCAGGGACTTTTAGGACCACAAAGGAGACTGACCTGGGTTTGGTTGTCTCTTCCTTCCCGTGGACACCACTGTGGCTTCACGCTCTCAGGGAGCTCTCATGCTCTGAGGTCACACCCACAGCACAGGGCATAGCTGGCACTGCAGGGCACACGTGCCTCTGTTCAGGTGGGCTGCAGCACAGTGCTCACATCTTTTCAATACTCATTAAAACTCCCCACAATCCCCCCCAGGTGAGAGAATGGGACACCCTGGTGTGAAGATCAGAGGAATCCAAGGCCACTCTGCATGAGCTGTCTGCAATCTGTGACTCATTCCCTCAACAGGGTCGTAATTAGCACTGCAGGTATAACCAGAGTTTCCTACTTACGAGGTCCAGACTAAAAATACTCTTTCTATATGAGTTACTAACTGTGACCATTCACTGGTCACAGATGAAATGATGAAGATGAGAGTTTAATTTTCTGACAAAAATGCATGTTTCTGTTTCTGAGCGTTCCTCCAGTGACCTCTTCTTACTGCCCTTGCAGTAGGTCCCATGTATGACTGATGTGCAGGGAGATGATCCCAGAGTGTCTTTGTCTTCCAGATGTGACTTTCCTTGATTTTATATACCATGGTCATACAATTTAAGCACCTAAAGTTCACTGTCTGCGTCATTGACTTTAAGATCCTGCTGCCTTTCAAAAGGAGGGTTTCATTCTCCCTTCTAGCGTGAGACACAGGGTGATCTGGAGCAGCTTGGCAGAAAACTAACAAGGCTGAATAAAAATAGTTGGGACCATGAATATTTGAGCTCTGTGGTCACATCAGTGTCAGAACAACACAAGAGAAAGGGTGGGAGCATGAAGGAGGGGCATCAGTGCCAAATGCAAGGTCACACTGTTCCCTCACAGCCCATGGCACCATCACCTTAAGCTGATTGTGCAGCCACGGGGTCAGGCTCTTGAAAACAGGAGTTAGGGGATGTGTGCTGCATTTATTGAGCATTCCTTTGCTCCTCATGTTATTTAGGATATATGGATCCCAAAATACTTTATCAGGTTTGTAACCAGCATTTTCTACAGAGTTTGCAGTGCTTGAAGAAAGCTACAGTGGTGCTGCTCTCTGCTTCACTCCTGCATTTTAGTGCTAATGATAAAATCCTTTTTTCCTAACTCCAAGCAGGTTTTTAAATGTGAGAATGTTCTTGTTTTCCATTGCTACTGAATGCAGTCTATTGTTTATGTAATTAACATAATTATTGCTAATTATGTAATTACTGTAAATACATGTAATCAGTGATTCTAATTTGTAATTATAGAATTTTGATGTTTATTTGTGCAAAAATCCTTACAAACTTAGTGCAGGAAAGAAAAATTGGTCATATAGAGCAAGTAATTTAAAAAAATTTGTAAGAATGAAATTGCACATTTTTTTTGCCAGCTGCCAAAAGGAAATTAGTTTTCATTATTTACTAATTGGGTACACTTTTTTTTTTTTTAAATAAAAGGTAATAATTACATTATAGAAGCCTAGAACTAATTTTCTCTCCTCTTATGTTATAGCTTAAATGAATTAGGAAAATATTAGATTAGTAGAATGTAGGTGCCAAATTTGACCTGTAATTACAGTAGCCACTTGAAGTGAAATTACAGCACAAAAAATCTAACCAAGAAAAGATAAAAATGCTTTTGTTAAACTCCCTTTCCCCCATCCCACTATAGGATGTAGGTTATTTACAGAGAACTGGCTATTGCTTTCAATGCAGACATAAAGCTTCTGCTGGGGAGAGTGTAATTACCCAGTGGAGAAAAAAAGTCAGATGGAAATGAGCTCCTTACCATCTGCATATCGTGAAATACTTTGCCTATTAGCATATTCTCAGTTCTCCTCCTTCCCCTTCCATGGAAAGAGAGGAATTCCTGCAGTCTTAAAATTCTACTTGGGTCTGTTTAAGCAGAGATCAATAGCTTTGGGTCCAGTTTATAGTCTCAATTTTTGTTTCTTTTTATTATAGCTGTTGGTTGCTGATATCTATATTTTCTTGTCAGAGGGAATTTATTCTGGTGCAATGCTAATTCAATTTGAATTATTTTTTTTTTATTAATTTTGTAACCAAACTGGAAGTTAAGGAAACTTAATCAAATCTATCTTCACTGTACTTTCCATTTCCAAAGAAGAAATAATGAAAGGAACCTCTACTCGTTTTGTGTTTTGTGTCATGAACTACTTTACACAAGATATGGTGGGAACTTTTACACCTTTTATTTTTGGTTATTTGCAAGAAAAGAGAAGGAAATAATGAGCTGGAAATGCAGCTGAGAATTTATGATGACAATGATGTTTGTTCCTTATATCCCAATGATAAGAGCATGAGATTAACGATGGGGAGATAAGAGTTCAGATTTCAAATGTTAGCCTAACTGGTTAAGCTCTAAAAGAGAGGATCTTCAACTCTTCCAGTTGAAGCTGCTTCATTTTGAATATTTACATCTTGAAAGAGAGGGGAAAGTTCTAGCTGGAGTGTCCCAATCATCAGCTACAAACCTCTGAGCATGCCTGTGTTTGCACAGCGATGTGAAGTTGTGTTGGTGTTTTCTCCTTTTTTCTTTTTTTTTTTTTTTTTTTTTACATTCTTCCACTTTCATCCCATCTTAATTCCATAAAGTGTTCAACTGCTTCAGGAAAATCAGTTGTGAAAAGTATTTCCTTTTTGTTGACAATTATTTTTATTTCTTTTCTGAAAGGGCATGGTCATAAATGCATCTGTTTGTGACTTCTATGATAGAATGCACAGTAATATATCCTTGGTTTAGTGGCTTAGAAAGCTGAAGTCTTTTGAGTCTTGCCTTTTAAATGACACCCCTGGTCTTTACCTTGGAGCAGAATATGCCTTCTGGATTAAATGTGAAATTTCTTGTTATCCACACAAAGCCCCCCAACCTTATAAACGTCTTCATTAAAAGGTGCCTGGAAGCAGTGAGTTCCACGTGTTAATAATGTATTATATTAAAAAAAAAAAAAAAGGTCTGCTTAAATAATTAATTCCCAGTTTTCATTAACTCTCAGATCAGTTATGATGAGATGGTGCATTTTGAGTCATATAATTCTTTATCTTATATACCTCTCTTATCTTTTCTTAAATCAATACCTGTAACATGAATTTTTTTTTATAACTTCTTGTTGAAAAACTATGTCATTAGTTTGATTGATTAATTTAAAGGATAGCATTATAATCTAAAAAATGCTACAAAATTCATGGTCTGAACTTGAGCATTGTTGTGGTAACCATGGATGTGATTTCTGAATTCTTAGCATCCAATTTTCATGATTTAATGAAATCTGAAACATTTAATATCTCTACATACCATAGATCGATCAAATGACCTTATAATATACTCTCAGCAGATTTTTATAACAAAGGAGTGAGCCTGAAAGTGCTGCTAAAACACCTTCAGTCAATGTTTTTCAGGCAGATTGATAGCACTGTTACTCCTACTGAAGATCATACCATGATCTCAAACTCCATCAGCTGCTGGCTCTTGGTTTCCCCTGATGAAGTGAGAACCTGCCTGCTCTCAGCTCCATCCAAATGCCAGTTTGGAACAGGTCAACTGCCAAGGTTTGTAGTGGCGGGAATAAATATCATGAATATGAAGAGAATCGGTGTCTTCTTCTAGTGAGAAGTGATCACTCAGGTGTCAGGATGACCTCCAGCATATTCAAAACTGCCTTCTAGAAGTTGAATGCTTTAAACTAACAGTAATATTTCTAAGACCCAATGTGAAGGCAATTTTTCACTGCTGTAAATATAAGTTTCACCCTCTGGCATGAATGCAATAAGCATTTGTGCAGGGAAAAGATGTGGATTAGTATTCAAATTTTAGAATTTCTATAACTTCACTTACTCCATCTCCGTAGGTCCCAGAGAATGTCCAGGAATATACTGGAAAATGATTGTCCTCAGTGACTCTACATGCACTTGAGAGATCATATGGATGTGGTGCTCTAATACAGTGAGGATTAAACAGCATCTTGCCCAGGTAATTGTTATGAAATGTGAAATTAGGTATCATATTATGTTGCTTATTTTTTAAATGTAAAACATTTTTGGATTGTGCAAAAAATTTAATGCTAATTTGTAAAGCTGTAGAAAAATGTCAGAATTTATTCTATTTTTTCATCCAGGTTTGGTTAGTATTACATGTCTTGCTCCTAATCTAAGAAATAGAGCTTTGATTTAATCTTGCAGATGGATTTTAATCTTAATAGATATACTGCCAATGGTATAATTTCATATTCTCCATTATTTGGCATAAAAACTCTACACACAACTCCCTCCAAAACAAAAAAGTAACAAATGTGATTATGCATTTAGTTTTCTTGCAAAATCAGCACCCACCAAGAGGTCTGAAATCACAAATTTTCTGGAAGAACCACAGATGATGGAAGTCCTCTTGAGCCAAAATTTAACACCTCAGTTAGAAACATGATCTGTGCTCTTGTTAGACCTCTGGGTTTTCCAATATTCTGTCATGCTGCTAATTATTTTTATATCTCAACAAACCTTAAACAGAAAAAATAGAGAGCAATACATGAAGTTCCTGTAGACATATGTTCCATTGTAAAATATTTTTTTATAAAGAGATAATAAAGCATTATTTGTAGGCTAGATCTGTCCCTCCTCAGTGACTTGTATGAGGCAGATAACATCAGTAGGATGCAGCAGAGACTTTTTTGGTCATTTCTGTGTCCACACCGTGCTTGTGGTTGTGCTCCTTCGGAGAGCCAAATGAGTACAGCAAAGCAAGCCCAAGGCCTGGATAGAAATCTCATTCTGACTTGTCGAATCAGTGAATCATCCTGCTCCTTCTCAGGATGTTATCTGCAATTCAGCTGTTGCTATGCAGTAAGTTCTACTATCAGACTCAATATTTCTTTTTCCATTCAAATGAAACAAAAGAAAGGGATATTCTTATGTTATAAAAGTGGTAAGGGAAGGGGAAGGGGACTTGTTCCCCTTTCAAAGTGCAGGTTGGACATTATTTGACACAGCAGAGCATGTCCCCTGCTGACAGACCAAGCCAAGTCATGCACAAGTGAGGGTGGACACCAAGTGATGGCTTCAGGAGCAGCTGAAGTTTTGAGCAGGTTTGAGGCCACCCTTAATGTGCTCATAAAGCTGCAAGAGTGTGTGACATACCAAAGCTGCTGCTGTGGGGATTCCTTTATTCTGCCCTTCTCAGATATATGCTTCTAGAATACATACTCTTAACATCTGGATTTTGTGCATAGAAATAGAATTATTTCATTGTTAACAGAATTTATGCAGTGCTGTGCATTTACATAACAGTTTACAAACACTGACATGCTTCCTGCCCTGAAGAAACGAGGGAAGGAAAATAACTTAATTTTTTTTGAATTTTGTTGTTTTTAAAGTGGGTCAGTGCCTAAGGTGCACTAATTAAAGAACTGCCATTGGGGAGAGAGTTGATGTACTATTTTGTAGAAATCTTAGTATCTCACATTTCTTATCTACCATCAATATCTTGCAATTGTTTCAGGGTGAATGGTAAGTCAGAAATACTTTTCATGAACATTTTGCCTTCATCCAGTTTGCCTCTATCACAAGCTACCATTGCTTACAGTTTTCTTGATGATTGTGTTTGTATTTCCTCTCTCTATTACCATACTTCAAAATGCTCTGGAAATAATACATGGTTTTGAAAAGATCAAAGCATATAATTTTTCTTTTTGCAGTTTTGGAGGAAAGTGTGACTGTAGCACAGCATCAGAATATGGAGTGCAATGTGTTAAAGGATTTGAAACCAGCAACCACAGCCAATACTCATCTGTGTTTAAGCCCAAAAGGACAAAATTTGCTACGAGTTACATTTTTATAAATGTTAGGCTTTCCTCTGCAATCAGCAGAACAACATCATTGCAAAGTCTCAGTAAATGGGAGGAGGATTTGTGAGGAAGTGTCTTCTGAGCTGCCTCTGCAAACCCAGAAAGCTCCAATTTTCCAGCTGCTTCAGCCAGCTTTTTGTGAACTGTACGTGTGACACCCAAGATGCTGAAAAATATGTAATTGCAATGAGGCAGGAAGTGTCTGCTATTGCATTATGTTTGTAAAACTGTAACAGCATCCCGTGGACTGATTGAGCTCAGGCAAGACAGTGCAGGCAGCTGCTGGGTGTCCCTCAGCCATGTGGAACCTGCTCACCCATGGACAGCTAAGCCTTGAGCCGAAGGGACTGGTGCAGATACACAGAGACTGCTCATCAAATAAGCACGACAAATACAACCAAAGGTAAATGGGAGTGAAAAACAGGATCTAGTGGAGCATGTGTTAATCTTGTGGAGATTTTGCCTTCTGCAAAGGCATATTGCACATTGCCTCTGAGGAGTATGAACTGCATTGCTCTCAGCCTATATATAAATGTGTTCATAGAGTAAATGCAGTTACAACCTGGGCAAAAAGGCTGCTAACTAGAAAAACTTAAGAGCTAAGGCCGTGTGATTGCTCTCAAATAGTTCTAGAGACTTTGATAAATGGTATATTAGTAATTTATCAGAGAGCATTTAATCCTTCATCTGTCAAATCAGAGAAGTCTGATGGAAGGAAGAAGGAGGTCAAGCCTTTCTGAAGAAGGCAAGAACTCCAGTTTTCCTTTGTTTTACTTTGTGATGGCTGGTAAGCAAAAGCCATCCTCATAAACTAAGCATGCAATGTTATTTGCATGGTCAGCAGGCAAAACTGGGAGGAAGAATTCAGCTTTCAGGAAAACTCTCTCTCCTTGCCCATAGACTGATAAAATTGCAAGGGGGTGGAAACAATAAAGAGTGAATGTGATGCACCATTATATTTACGTTCTAGGAATAGAAAATGTTGGAATTTTAAATGCTTAGTTGTTAGTGTGAAATTATGCAACTATTAAATGTCTTAATTTGCATAATTTTTCTCTCCTACAAGCCCAGTTTTGAGCACTTTCTCATCTGTCCATTTACAGATAATGTGGGGTTTGATTACCCTGGAGTCTGAAGGGAAGGACAGTCCTCATAACAAGCAAATGGTCTCACAGAATCTCCCCTTCCTGCACAAATATATGAGCAAAACCAGAAATGCCTTTGTTGGTACCCAGGTGTCTGTGAAAGCACAAATATCCACAAATCATGTCACAAATTGCAAGGTTAAAGTAAGACTGCAGGTCAAGATGGAAGATACCTAAAGGCAACAACTTTAAGGTCAGAATGACAGTCTTCTGACAGCCTTTGGATGTCGTATTACTGAGTATAGTCAAACAGCAGTAATAGCTCTTGGACTTTTTTGTCTTATGGATTGTAAGAATAGTTCAGCTCCATGACTATTATTATTTGTTCATCTCAAAGGACACATCACAGTAGAGAAGTGAAGCTGGGGTGCTCCAGACCTTGTGGGGTAGAAGCAGAGACAGCAGTCCACGTGCAGTACAGAGGCTGCAGTGCTCAGGCCAATAAGTCCTGATAAACTCTGGTTCTGTAAATTGTTTATGGTACTGCAGGAGTGGGGTGCTCAGTGGCACATTGGTACAGCCCTGAGCCACATTAGTGTGAGAGTGCAGGGTGCCACCACCCAGGGAACTCTGCAGACACTTGCACTGCACTGGTGTGCCCACCAGAAACATTGTACTGGTACTTTATAATGTAAATAAAGCAAACATCCAGCCCTGGGTAATAGAAACTTAGATTTTAGGCGGTCTATTAAATGGGAGCAATCAGTAGTGCAAAGAAAACAGAGGGAAGGGATGAGAGGATTGATGTTTCTATGTTAGTTCATGACTTAAGAGGGTTTTAGATGAGTGGGGATCACACTTACCTCTGTGAAATAATCCAAGCGCATGTATGTAATCTGAAGGGCTGTTGTGATTAGATTCATGCTTTGAAATAATCCTTTGGAAAGTCAGTTTCTGCATGGACATGAGTGATAATACTACTGGTGTAACAAGCATAGCTTCTTGCCCAGCTGCAGGAAACACTGTAACAGTTTGACAGATAAAAGATACATATTCATTTTAGCTGAACTTAAATAAGGACTCTCTTCTGTCTGTCTTTAAACAACAAAGGCACATATAACTGTACACAGAATCCTTGAAGATAGCCTTTGTCTAGTATTTAAGAGTGTTAAAGCATCTCATACTGAGACTGCAACTTAAGAACTTGTACAAGTCAACAGCTGTGACCTCAGCCAAGCAGGCAACTGAGTTTTCAGATAGCAAGCTGTGCCTCATTCTTCTTTGGCCAGAGCTATGTATATTTAATTAGTGTCCTCTCACCTTCACGCTACGTGTTTTCCCACTTGACGGTTCCTGGCATCAAAAGAATGTCCTTGAGAAAAAGTCAGGCCTATTGACTCCTAAGCATATTATTTGACTTGCTGTTCAAGTAGTCTGAAGAAAGAGCCGGAAATAATGAAAGACACTGCAATGTGGAGCTGCCTTAACTGACAGTGTCAGGTGGGTCGAAGCTATTGAACAGTTCCTATTAAATTAGCTTACCTTCATCTCAGCTAGTTAAAGCTGGCATGCTGACAAATTAGTTGCTTTCTGTATATAAAAGAGGAGAGGCAGGATGAGATTCCCATTTTGTAGCTTAGTGACAGTAGATATGTCACATCACAAGGTCAATAACAATCTGTCCATGGAAGAAATGTAAATGTTTGGCTGATGTCAATACATTCTGGATTAGATTGTGAAATATTCATTCCTACAGCAGATGAGCTCATTTGCACTAATAAAGACCACTTTATTCCAACCCAGTTAATTACAATGCTTTATATTGTCTGTTTTAAAATCTGATTACAGCTTTTGTTTAGCTTTTCCAATATTAGCTCTTGCGCATTCTACATGCTATTTCTACCCAAAGAGTGTTAATAGAGAAAGTTAAGGGACATGCTTGGAATGTGAAAAGGGTTAGGGGCTTATTTATTTATTTGTGCTCATCAGAACAGATGGATTTTACAGTTTTCTTTAGAGGGAGACTCTGAAAGTGTCATGGGCTGTGTTTTAAATTCAAACAGAAAACATTATTGAGGGTGGTTGGTTGCTGTAGATGTAGATTATCTCATATGGCTAAACTCAGATTTTAGGAGTAAAAATGCTTAAGAAGGTCAAACTGATTTTCACCACACTATGGTAAGTGTTGGGTATACTTTGTTGATGCTCTTGACATACT
>JAWWEV010000152.1:4066354-4109122 GCA_035583235.1 Hafferia zeledoni | reverse complement strand
TCATTATACATGATACGTAATCAAGTCTCAAATATTAGTTCTGTGTTGTTGAAATCTCTGCTGTAAAGTTGGTGCCAGTAGATTCTGTATCTATTTGAACTTCAGCTAATGGTTATTAAAAATATTTCTTAGTGGTTTAGACACCATGATCAGATACAATAGAAAATAAAAATATTTTTTTAAGTCCTTCTTGATGACCAAGCTCCTTTCCCATAGGCCTTTTGCCAAGGTAGTTAAATACTGACCCAGCACACTGAAGGTGTTTTAACCTGCTGAGCTCTGGCCCAACATGTATCTACAGAATGCAGATTTAAGGGAAGGCAAAAACACCAACCTGCTTTTCTCTCCAGCCTTAGTAAAAGTTCTTCCCTTTCCTTCTCTTCTTATTATTGTGTACTGGATTTGAAAGTATATTTTCTTGACTAGTGCCTGGATTCTATTTAGACAGTTCATTTGGAGGTTTGGGGGAACCTTTTGGCAGGTCCCTTGTTGGCCCCTCCCTGTTGGTTTGCTGGAGCCCCAGTACCAGTGTCTGCATTGAGACAGAGGGATGCATAAAGCAAGTGTGACAGAGGAAGGTCATATAGAAGACATCACTCTGTGGAACTGTGATCTGTGAAAGGCAGAGATGTGTGAACTCAAATTTATAGGCTCTCTGTTGAGACATTTCCAGAATATTGCTCATAATACCACCGTACTCCATCAATCATCTTTCTATGGGCTTGTTCTAACTCACTTCTTCTAAAAGACAAGAGAAAAAAGATATTTACAACTTTCCATTTGTATTCTTAGCATGAATTGAAGCTTCATAAGCACTACTTATAGGGTTTATCTTTTTTTTATTTGATTTATCATATTGCTACTTATTCTAGCCCAGCTACTATTCTAAACATTGCTTATTGTTGAGACACACAGCTAGTATTGCAAACAAAATGCCATCTAAACACCAACTCCAATTTAACAGAGTCATGTCTGTTCACTCTTAATCAGCCTGTCATTATTCTGAATTTCAATGTCTTTAAAACAACCATCATGTTATTTCCATTGGACTTTACCTTCTTTAAATCAAGATGCTCAGTGCTCATATAATGCTCATTTTTGTTCCTTTTCTTGTCCTAAGCTATGATCTGCAAGTAACATCACACTGTAAAGATGGAATTAGTTTCTATCTGGCTTTTGTACAGAATCTGAAAAGTCTACTGTCAAAACAATAAGACGAAAAATCTGCCTGTAACTAGGGAATTATAACTAGGGAATCAGGGCACAAAGGGAAGATACAAATGCTCTCTCAGTGCAGGGTGCCCAAAACAAGAAAGAAAATACTGTTATTTTCAGCACATTCATAATTATGTGGAACTTGTATTTTTATGCCACATCTTCATCGACTCGATTAGCTGCTATAATACCATATCTATAAGGAAGATCAATTTTCAAAGCTGTCTCCTTGGGAATTAATGAAGATACCACACTTTCCATGAGGAAAATGGCTACCTATGGAAAAATCTAAATTCAAGGATTGCATAGCATTACATGTGAATTGTGCAACAAAGGCAATTCTAATTTGTGTTTTGAAACATCATTCAGCCATTCTGAGTATCAGACAATCCTTTTTTCTTTTTCAACAATGATACATTTACATTCCAATTTCTACAGGAACTGAAACAAATAAATGTACAATAGCTTTGTGTATCATTCACTAATCAGAGTCTAAATATGAGAGAGCCAAATCATTCTTTTCAGGCAAGGTTTACTCTCATATTTTAGAATCTGATTTTTGGTTTGTTTTTTTGTTGGGTTTTTTTTGTTTGTTTTTGTTTTTGTTTTTTTTGCAGCTGTGACATTTTCATATATCTCTTTTTTAATTGGTGAAATTTATTCATTGTTTTTTCATCAGATTGTTGTTCCACTTCCAGCATCAGTTTGGGAGGTTTTCACTGCAGTGCTCAAGTTTGCTGCTCAGCCCAGCAGGACACCTTGCTGGGGGCTACCTCTCTGCTGGCACATCAACCAGCCCCAGGTAGGAGGGAACATTTACTGGGAGATTTCATACATCTCCTATAAAAAGAATGATCAGTCTTGTGTCTCATTTCAATGAAATGCCTCATAGAAGCCAGTTCTCCCTACCTTTGTCTATTCTTTTTGTTCCTTCTCTTCACTTAGCCAAGAGGGTTTTTTTCCTAAACTCATTTTTAGTTTAGTTCCTCTATACCCGGAAACTGGCTTTCCATCCTTGTGTCCTTGCTCAGTCCTTCCTACGTGTCCCTCTCAGTCTGGATGATAACCATATAAGTGATATTTCATGTCTTTCCATACTGTCAGAGTACTTCTATTTTTTTCCATTGACTGGCAGCAGTATCCTAAATTCTAGAATAAAATGGATTTTCTGCTGAATTCGGTTGTGTGGCTGTACTGAGCCCTCTTCAGTGCAGCTTTGTTACTGTGTAAGTACAACCAGCCTGGGATGTATAAAATTTCCTTATGGCAGCCTAGATTTCCTTTAAAATGATCTAGAAAATAATGGCTTTACCTACAGTTAATATAAGCAAATAAATAGATGATGTAAAAAGCTTAAAACCACTGTTTGGTACACAATTTGTCAAGTTAATTAAGAACCATTTCAGCATGAGGAACAACTGGCAGGGCAGCAGGTCACAGTGGCTTTATGGTTATGGTTGCAATACTTATTTTCCAATTTTATTCACACACTGCAGTGACTCATGAAAATTTCCCAAACATACATTTCTTGATTCAAGGCTGGGTTTAGTTTGTGCAGAGGTTGTTCTAAGGAGCACAGGGTCAGTCAAATGGGGTGGGGGGTTGGCAGCCTGGGCTCACCTGAGGACTGGGCATTCAGGGGCCCCTCACACAGCAATTCCTCAGGGTGGGATCTGCATAGTACTGACTGACCTGGAAAGTGGGAGGGAATCGCTTCAGCCCATGCTCATCTCTGCCCACTGCTTAGGAAATATAATACAATAAATTTAAAGGGTGTTGAGCCATGGTTTCTATTAAATGCAAAGGAAACAAGGGAAAGCACAATTTCAGTGAAAAATAAGTCCATAAGTAATTCCCTAAGGACTCACTGTGGTCTGGGGATTAGGTTTGGGATTACTTTCAGAATTTAGCAGTGACTTATTGTGTAATTTTTGGTAAACCATTTAAGCTTGGAATTTTAAATTTTCTATTGAGAAATGAGGTTGATAGTTTTCTGTCACATACATTAGCATTTGTAAAGCATGCTGTGCCTTTTCTTCTCTACAGTGAACCCGTTTCTCCTGGTGTCTGGATTTCTGTTTCTTTATATGTTTTTTTTAAAAGCATGTATTTTCTCTTCTGGTCAAACTGGTCATGAAAAATGCCCTCCTATCTTCTAACTCATATATATGCACATATGTGTGTATGTGTGTGCAAGCAAATCAAAAACATATCTTTATATCTTTTGATTGGATATATGGGAAATGAGCCCGCAAAAAAAATACAAACAAATGAGTTCTCCAGGAAAATTAAGAAAGAGAGAGAATAAAAGAGGAATTTAGCCAATTGGTCTTGATTTACTAGTTGCACATCTTCTGTGTAGAGACACCTGCTACGTGAGCCATGAGACAGGACTTTGTGGATGGTATAGGGTTTTGGTTGGGGTTTTTTGTGTCTGCTTCTTAATTCTCTGTTTCTTGGTCAGACATTAGGGGTGACTACGTCACCTTCCAGTAATCTTAAGCTGCTCTGCCTCAAGAATAGAATGCCTGTACAAAGCCTGAGCTGTCCTGCCTTCATAGCTGTTCCTTTCCAGCACGGTGGGAAATTCTGCTGGTACCACTCTCAATCTACAATTATGTGGTACTGGATATCCATTTAAAAACGTGGACTTATTGAGGGGATACCAGTTGGTGCAGCTGTAAAACCCTGTGCAAAAGCTCCAGTAGGTGTAGCTTTCTGAACTGTGCAGTCTCCTATAAAATAAAGCATAAAGTTTGGGAGCAGTGGCTGCTGTTGTTACACATTTGTCTGTGTTGACTCCCCAGACAGTCCTCCTGGGTGCAGAAAATGAAATGGTTCCCTGTTTACCTGAGGTAGGTGAATAATTCACTACCATTTCAGATGTCTCATCCTTGTAAGGCTACAAATGTCGTAGTGGGTGAACTCAAACATGTTTGTGCTGCACTATTTACTACTGAGTTAACTTCTATGTAACAAGTGTTGGTGTTCACTGTGGGCTTGGGTCTCACCTATACAGCAGGAACAGCTTTAATGTATTTCTTGAGCTGAGTGAATAATTCATCAGTATTTTTGCATGTCTTCTTGCTGTCAGTCCACAAACATCACGCTGGAGAAACTTAACATTTGTCTTCTGCTATTTACTACTACATTACTGTCCCCAGATCGGATGTCACCGCTCACCTCTCTGCTGAGTATCAGCTGTCTGCCAGCAAATACTTGCAATTTACTGTAGCAGCATTGCTGAGCAGCTGGAAAATAATTTTTCTAACATGTGGCAGAACAAATTATTGCACAGGAGGGGGTTAATGGAATTGTCTGCCAGAGGAATAAATAATTGAAAGGACATGGATCTACTTATTAGCTTGAATAGAGGCTTGATGTCCTAAATTATACCTTGTTAGAGGTAGGAAGCTTATGCTTTGTTTCAACAGAAGCTGACTTCAGGAAGCAGTGTCACTACACCTGATATTTTTGTCTGCCACATATATCCTAAGAAGCTGGAAAACTGGAAGTTGTAGCACTTCTCACTTACAACAAAGGCGCTATTAATTTCCTCTATGAAAAGTTTTCTCTACTACAGTGACACAACAGAGTCAGAAGGGCTGACAGGAAGGTGCCATCTTTAAAAATATAGTTAGATATTTTATTTTGGCCTGGCTAATACTGCTATTAATGACAGGACTCTGAAATTCAAACTTCTTGCTGAGTTCTTTTCATAAGGTTTTTCTACATTATTTTTTAAGTGAAGCTATTTAAGTGATATAGCACAGCTAGATGCTGTTTTCATATTAAAAGCTTAAAATAAACTGTGTTGTGCAGTATGAAGTTGTACCAGGTTTTCTGGAGTTGTTTGTCAAAATGATATGGTTACTTAAAATTTCATTTCTACATACTCTTTTTTTACATAGAAACACAACTCAAGGCTGACTGCTTAGAGTAATACTTCTACTCTCTGAATTTGTTTAGTGCATGCATTTCATAGCAGTACTTACAAAAATAACCTTATAAGATTTTCAACAAGGAAGATGGAAGTATTTTATGAAAATTAAGTTTTGGGGTATTTAAAAAAAAAAAAATAAAATTATTATTTTGAAATGTAACAGAGCAGTAACAAGTCAAGGTATAGAAATGGCTAAACACGTTTAGAGATTGTTTTTATTCTAAAATGATTGTAAAATAACATTTGGACAAGAGGGCTGGATATTTAAAAGCAAAACAAATAACTCCTTGAAAATATTTTTATGTACCTCTATGCATCTCCGAGCTGGAAAGGAATTTTGACAACCTTTCTGTAAGCAAATTAAAATAGAGATTACAGACTTCCAGAGTTGCCTTATATAAAATCTGATTTCAGCTCCTGATGATTTTACTGAAGACTTGTGTTCTTCATTCAATCACCTTGGAGTGCCAGCCTAAAGTTAATCCTGAGATTCTGATGCAGGGCTGCTCTACGGCAGAATTACCCATAATTGCCTCCATTCCTGCTGACTGGTTATTTTTGCACCAGTGACTCAAATTAGGCACAGCTGGCCCCAGCAAGTTGGAGTTTAATAACAGCCAATTGTCACAAACTCGCTGACGGTCAATGTTTTTGTCTCAAAAGGGTGAAAGGAACAGTGACAGTTCTCCCCCCTCTCCCTCCAGAGCCCCTGAACAAGGAGGTATCTTCTTTCTGAAGCTGAAGAAACAATAGGTTGAGTAAGCTCCTTCCTGTGGAGAAATGTTCTTTTCTTGCTCTGAACAGTTGCCATAATATTGAGGTGTCTGTACAAACCATATGAATATTTGATGGGTCTTAACAACAAAGGATAAACAAGATCTTGTTCCTTTTTGTGCATGGGCATTGTACATTGTCCCAGTAAAAGTCAAAAATGGAAATGAGGTTTAAATTGAGAAGCTTCTTGTTTGAGAGGTGGGCCATCCAGACAGCAGTGAAATTTTTGCATTTGAAATGAGTCTGACAGTGGTTGTCCAGGCACCATGATGGACCTTTCTTACAGCTGTTGGCTGAATTTCAGAAGCAGCACTGAAATCCAGAATAATGAAATAGAGCAGTCCACAAATCAGCCAGAGGAGAGTCTTACTGCTGAACAGGCAACTGTCTGTCTGGATTTTGCTGTCACTCCTGTTTGCTGCTTCTAGTTTTGCATAAAATGAGATCTGATGTCCTTCTTCTTGGTAGAGATGGGAGGGTCTTTTGTGGCCAACTTGGCAGGACCACCTTTTTAGAGGACTTATAGTGAGGATTGCTGTCTGTCAAAACGAAATTGGCAGCTGCTGAGTAAATTCATGGGTTTGTGATGTCTAGTTTCAAGGCAGTGCTTCAGCTGCATTTTGTTCTAACAAAGTCAAAGGCTTTTGCAAAATTCCCTATTTAAATTCCTGTACTGTAATGGTGTGCACACTTGTCCCTGCATATGAGAAGTTTAGAACCATTACTGTGTTTGCTTCAGTGCTCACCTGTCCAATTAATATGAAAGAATCCCTTGAAGTTAATTAATGTTGCATCAAAGAAGATCACTGATGACAAAAGCCAAATACCAAAGTTAGTGAATGAAAATCAGTATTTCTACTTTAACTGTCTAAAAACTATCCTGGAACAGTAACTGTGCATTCAAAAGCATCGTGCAATGCAAACAGGCGTGCTGGAAATAGTGTTATAAATTTACTACCAGAATATGCAGTGAATCCAAAGATATTTGCTGCATATGCCTGTCTTCATTATTTTGTGAGACCTTTAAGAATCACAAATGCCAACACAAAGACAGAGTATTAAGACATCCCCAAGGGTAAGTGGAATAAAAATTCCCGAGAGCCTATAAATCTATTTGAAGGTGATAACCTAATTACCAGTATGCCTGTCAAGTCTCAAGAAAAGTGATAAGTAAAACAGTAATTCTATGAAATATGGACTTTTACTTATCTGGCTTGACCTTTCCTCCTGCTCTTTAACCCTCCTGCCCTTCAAGTCTCAAGAAATGGTCGCGTACAAAGAATCCTATAATGCAGCCTTCGACTTGGTAAGCTGGAGATGTTGAGCTCTTCAATACCACATTGAATCCTTCACCCACTGAGGATCTGTTTGGAAGCCACATAATGAAATGAGCAGAATGTGCTTGTGTTCAATTGACCATTTGTCCTTTTGTGAAAAGAAAGGTTCCATGGGACAACAGCCCCTGGGTGATGCTTTGAAGCTAAATTTTGGAAGCAATGTGGCCAAAAAGAAGTTAGCTGAGGGTGGAGTGAGCTCTGCTCTGCCCTAGTTAGTGTCTTTCAGGTTGGAAACTAGGTCATTCCTTGGCATTCCTCAAGAATTTCTGTGTTGCAACACAGAGAAACCCACAGAACTGAACAATAAACACCTAAATCAAGGTCAGAACAGCAAGTTCATTTGTGTCACCTTTCTTTAATCAGTGTAGGTCCAGAACCTCTGGTGACCTGTGTGGGTACCAGCTGTCAATGTGAAAGCTTGACCAGTTCCCCTTAATGAGAACTCTTGTTTTTCACAGATACGCTTAATAAACATTCCGATTAAATTCATGGACCCATCAAGTATCCTAAATGATGGAAAGGATGATTAAATTTTAAAATTAGCAAAGTGACGGAGAGAGAAAAAAATACCTGCGGTTCTTAATGATATGACTTTTATACAAAGCTGACAGTGCAAATCAAGAAATTGCACACCAAATTCAACACAAATGTATTAGACTGAAGAAACAAAGAGTAGATATTTTTCAAGCATTAACTAATTTCTACTCTGTCAATAAAACAGCAACCATGAACATTTGCATGAGCAGTATTTCACATATCAGCAATGATCATTTTCACTTGATTTAAGCTCCAAAGTCATAGTCTTGACCATGGCACTATGAAGTTCCACAGATTCATTTCGCTATATTCATGCTGTTCCCACTAATTCATCAGGTCTAGTCATATAAAGAACATGAAATAAGGAACTCTATATGAAAACTCATTGATGGATTAACAATTTTACTTTTAGCTGCTAGTCAGTCTTAAATACCATAAATTCAGTATACCATAAGTTGTACTTTTATATGAAAATATAAAGTACTTCTTGAGCCATAAGTAACTAGAAGTCAGGTTAAAAAAATCAGTTAAAGACTCAGAATGTTTTGTGTTCTCATAGTTCTCATGAAAGCATGCTTTCCCCACTTGATATATATTTACAGCTAAGCCACATATTTAGTTTGACTCTTCTATTCCCTTCACACACATTTAGAAAATACCATGTTCGAAACAAATAAAATATTTTGGGAGTAGGACAGGATTTGAAACTTCTCAGATTGTTCTGAAAATTATAATTTACATTTTAGGAGAGAGTTCCTTCAGAACCATATATTTCATGAGGCTAAAATCATCCAGTTGATGTTCAGCAATCAGCTTTCTTCATATCATTTGCTTCTGCCCTTTTTGGGCAGTTCACAGCATCATCAAATCCCTACCAGCTCTTGTGTGCAAAGGCCTTGGGCTATTCCATGCACATGTTTGTCCAGAAGACTTTTTGCTTGGATAGGCCTTTTTCTTAGTCACTTCTTACTGCTCATTGTGCTGTTCTTTATTCAAAAATAAAGCATGTGGTGGGAGCTGGCCTCAAATACCAGCCAAGAGGTTGAGGAATGCCCTCAGGTAGGTTCTGGGAAATTTTCAGTGAGTTTGTTCTAGAAGCCTCTCCAATCTATGTTTGAAGCCTGTAAGAAATGTTTTGGTTTATTTGAGTTTTTCTCTGTTTGGCAAGAAGAGACATGTATATGTGTATGTATGAATATGCATTAGGGAATAATTAATGAATATACTTATTAGAAGAGCACCTGAATTATTTAAAATGTATTTGTAGGTATCTATCTGGGTTTTGCCTGGCACTTTAACAAGGTGTTCTCGACAATGATTTGTGCTTGTTGGGTGTCCTGTTGGACTGTGAAGACATTGGAGAACAGATTCAGCTGTTGCAGTGAAATTCTCTTTCTGATGCATACTTGAACTTCTAGTCACATATTTTTATACGTTATTATTTATTTGTTTGTAGTGACATATTTGAGCCTTGAAAGCTATACTTGTTAAAATGGGTGATTAACTGAGATTACTGATTGAAGGCTGGGAAAAAGTGAGTTTTAACCTTCTTCCAGGCTTATTTTCCCCTCTTCATATAGCTATTCTTTTTCTTGCTTGAGAGCACCTCTAGGCCCCAAGACAGATTTCAATGTTTAAGTTATTTTCATTTTTGGTAGGCTTCATTCCCTAAGTGCGAAATAAGCTCTGCTGCTTGTATTACAATTTTATTATCAGTAGCTTTCAGTGTATTCAGTCCTCTGCTTTGTAGTACCAGTCTTTGGAATACTAAATCAAGAGGTGTTATTCACTGGCAGTTCTTCTTTTGTCTGTCAATTTGGATTTATTTTTTTCAAGGCACATAATATTTAGAAAATTTAAGGCTACAAGAGATCATTTATGGTTGTACATTCTGACTCTGTGCTTTACCTGAATACAGAATTTAATTTACGTCAAACTTTTTTGGCTAAGCCCAGGAGGATATTTGAAATTCATGAAAAGCAATTTTTAAGGCAACTCAGAGCTGATAAGTTTTGTGTGGGACACAAAAATAATGAGACCTTTTGAATTGCCAGCCCAGGCTGCAATCAGGTGGATACAAACCACATTTAAGGGAAGGAGACTCCTCAGAGCCCTTCAGCTGTTGTTTCCATGTGTTGGCTGTCTGAGGGTCAGCCTTGCTGAGCTTTTCCTGACCAGCTGAGGACTTGTCCTTGAGTCTGACTGTGTCTATTACTCTGTTAGGTAAGAGAAGTCTCTTCTCTGGCTTTACCTTTCCCATGTACTTTGGCTGTGACTGTTGCCCTGACCTCACTCCTGGTTCCTGTCTGGAATTCCGTGTGCTGCCCCCTGAGCCCAGATCCAGCCAAGAGGGAAAATCCGATGGCTTGTCTGACACAGCTCTGTTGTAGGATCAGCTTCTGTGGGAGTAGGTACTGACTGTATCTTCAACTTTTTAATTACTTCAGGTATTTAATCAGAAGACTGGGGTTAAGCATTTGTTAAAATGTGTTTCTGGCCATGGGAATTCTTTGTGCCCAGTTTCTTCTGTTCACTACATACTCATTGACAAGTGGCTACTCTATCCCTCCTTATTCATGTTATCAACTCACTCTCCAGATAATTACAGGGAATATGTCCTTATTAGCTACATGTATTTTAACTGTTAGTAAAAAATCCCTGAAGGTCAAACTTAGTTGAGAGGAGACTCACCCCAAAGTGCCTGTCATGAGGTTCCAGCCTTGCCTCAAAATATGAGATGCTTTTCCATTTCACAGAGAAAGAGCAAACTTTTTTTTGTTCCAACAAAATAGAAATTATGTACTTGATATTTTTCCTGAAAAGTACAGCAGGTGAATAGTTCAGCAGTTATGTTAAAAGACCTCATTAGGCAAGCTAATTAAATGTGGCTGGAGCAGGGAGCTCTGTATTTCTGGTGCAGTAGTTGACTTCTAGTTGACTTATCTTGAAGATGTGTCTGTGTGCCTTTTACATGCCAGAAAGTAGCTCACCACCAAAAGAGTTACAGAGTCATTATGGAAGCATACCTATTTCAGAAGTATGCTGCTTTCTTTTTAAAATGTTATTTTATTCTTATTTTATTTTATTTTGGTTTTCTGCTGCAATTTTATTCAGTGCCATCTGCTCTTCAGCTTGGTTTGCTCTATTTTGTTTCTGTCTTTAGGCTATACTAGAAAGAACTTAAGTTTTACATGTTTCCAAGTTACCAGGTCCACTTGTGATGATGCATATTGCAAACAATTGACATTTGGTTTATCTCCTGTTATTACTGAAAACAGAAGCATCCATAGAGACTCCTAAAGAAATGAAGTATTTCTCCAGACACCACCTTTGAACAGTTCAGATACTTCAATCTAACTATTCAACAAGGGACCTTTTTATACTAAATTGATATAAAAGTACTATAGCTTAAACAATATACTTCTAAGGAAGTCTTGTGGATTTTATTAAGTTACAGAAAATCCAAATGACATGTGATCATTATGCTCTTTGCAGTTATAGATTGGAAAATGCATTTGTCAAGTACTTAAACCCATCTCAGCCATCCACCCATCCAGATGGAAGATACTCTTTGTTGTTAGAGGTATAATAAAATAACAGGATTATTGCACCAGCACGTTTTGCTTTCTTAAGTGCAAGCTTTTCTCCTCTTAGCTGTGATTTCTGATTGCCAAAGCTTATTTCATCAGCAGAGACATCTCCTGAACACTATACTGCTTTATCTATTTAATTGTGTTTAAGTTTGTAAGGGCAAACCAGATTGTAATTAACTTCCAGGAATAAAAGACATTTTATGATTTCCAGTAGCTGGAAAAGGACAGGCACTCTGAAAGTCCTTGAGCCCAGAGCTGCTCCTCTGCTCCCCCAGGAGAAGCAATGGCCCAGGGATTCCTTTTGCTTCCCCAAATAGCAGAGCAAAACCAAAACCAAGTGAAATTTAACTATTTCTTCAAATCTGGAACAAAAAACCCAGAACTGCAAGGTTTAACTTATGAAAAGGAAACGTTTCTGCAAACTGCTAAGAGACTTTTTTCGGAGTTTGCATGAATCTTCAATGCTTTTTAATTATTAATCCCTATTGTTTTCTGGAAAAATATTGAAAACTACACTATTTATAAAAGTACGGTCTTAAAAGGAATATTCTATGGTCTAGAGTTCTATGCTTCCAAACTTGAAGTCTGTCTTATATGACATTTTAAACTAAGTGCAAGTAAATTTGAAATACACAGTAAAATATTTCCATTTATTTGACATTGTGGATTATTTCCACTTACTTACAAAGTGTTTGCATCCTATAACTATGGGAACAAGTTCTTAAAGACTTTTAAGACCATAAAATCACAACCTTTGATCATTTTAGCTTATATAATTAGGATATTTTACCTCTAGGATAATTTTGCCCATTTTTCACCACTGAGGGGCTGTAGAGAATTCAGGATTTTGCTCAGTATTTTGCAGTTAACATTTACTCATTAACAATAACACCCTGCATTTTTGAGAGCATATTGAGGTCACCAATTGCCCTGGCTTTTCCTAGGATTTATCTGTCTGCCAGCATGATGTGGGAGTTGTGCTGGAATACTTTTCCAATGAGTTAGGTTTTTATCACATCTGAAAGGAAAAATGTGAGTTGTTTCCAAAATTGATTGCAAACTGTTTTACTGCCATAATTTTTAGGATAAAGGAAGACTTTTAAACTGTAATGTCTTTAATAGTAGGCAATTAATAAGTAGATAAATTGGGAAGGAAAAAAATTAGTTCTGTTTTTAACTGATTCACTTCTAGTCGTTCTCTATCAGCGTTCCAGAAAAAGCTTTAAAAAGTTGAAATCATTTCCAGTAATGCAGGAGAGGATGGGAAGATTCTTAATAAAAAATATAAGCAGTTACCAAAGTTTAATTTTTCAGCAAATTTATTAATATACTGAAGATTTTAAAGTGCTATTACTAGCATATATATGGAAATATACTTTATTACCTTATCTGTTGGTAGGAGGATTTGGAGCATTAAGTTTATGCAATAATTTGTTCATTTTGGGGCTCTTCCCTACAAGAAAGACATGGAGGGGCTGGAGCTTGTCCAGAGAAGGGAACAGACCTGGGGGAAGGGTCTGGAGCACCAGGAGGGGCTGAGGAAGCTTGGGGGACTCAGCCTGGAGAAAAGGAGGCTCAAGGGGGCCTTCTGGCTCTCTGCAGCTCCTTGACAGAAGGTTGTTGTGAGGTGGATATCAGTCTCTTCTCCCAAGAAACAAGCTACAGGACAACAGGAAGGGGCCTCAAGTTACACCAGGGGAGATTTAGATTGGATGCTAGGAAAAAAAAAAATCACAGCAAGGGTTGTCAAGCATTAGAACTGACTGCCCAAGGAAGTGGTGGAATCACCACCCTTGGAAGTGTCCAAAAACCTGTGGATGTGGTACTTGAGGAATGGTTTAATTGTGAACATGGTGGTGGTGCTGGGCTGATGGTTCAACTTGAGTTTAAAGTTTTTTTCCAGCCTTGATGGTTCTAGGAATCTGGTCCATGGGAGCATAGAAACTGCTGGGATCCTGTGTGAGCAGTGCATTGAAAGGACTTGCTTCAGGCCTGGATGTTTTCAGCCTCTGCCTCTCCATGTGCTGTATTGTCTCTTGTGGTGCTTAAGGGAAAATGTTGCTGCTGCCACTTGAAGGTCTGGCACCATTACCAGGTTCCTCCCAGGTGCTTCGGTGCAGGAGGAATTGCTGTCCCACAAGATCTGCACTGAGATCCCTGCACTTATAGTGAGCACATTGGGATATTTCTGCTGTTTAAGGACAAGGCTCTGAATTTAGGGAAAATCTTAAAAATGCTGGCATGGCTGGATTTACAAATCTATTTGTTTCTCTCAAATTTTAAGGAAAGTTTTCTCTGAACAGTCAAAAATTTCTTATTAAGTCAATGAAAGAGCCATTTCTGGAGTAGGGGAGCAGATGCTGTGGGGCTCTCACTGGGCACTGGTGACCTCTTGGTACATGTCAGTGGTGGCTGTCAGATGCCAGGAGTGGCTTTAAGTTTGCTGAGGGCCCTTTCACCATCTTTATTGCCCAGCAATGGCCTTAGAGGCTCATAAATAGGATGGTCCAAGTCCAAATTCTGTTCTCAGCTGGGAGCTCTAGGGAAAGTTTGTTAGAACAAAGAAGCTATTTAGTGTTCCTTTCCTTGTGTATTCGACACCAAGTCTGCCTTCTGTTCTTGTGCCTTCCTTGTGCTTAATAAGTGCTGAAATGTGATGATGATTGCTGGACTCTGTTAAACTTTTACTCCCTATGTAACTGTTTCTTGAATCCATATTGCCTTTTTACCTTAGTTTGTAAGGGATAATCACCCTTAAAAAAAGGAGTCTTGCTGGAAGTTGGTACAGCTCGAGTAGGTGTGACCTGCTGTGTTTCTTCACAGTGTAAGTTTTCCAGGTTGTGTAGCATAGCATGTGATAATTTATAGATTGACTGTACTTCTACTTGCAACACAAAGATAATTTGGTGATTCTTAGTATGTTCTCTCCCTGAATGGTTTCATAAGATGTGAACTTGTCCTGCTTAGAGGGGGGTTTATATAATCAGATGGTGGCACCTTCCTTGCTCAGTCCTTGGGCGCTCTGGGTAATCTGTGAGTTCTCTCTCTGTGCTACATTTACTGTGCAAATGGCATATTGTATATTTGGCTTCTTGCAACTTCTTCTTTGACTGTCAGTTTAAAATTTCATGTGGTCAAGAAACAAATTATATGTTTCTTTAGCAGCTAGAAAGTTTATAAAAGCAAGAAGTCAATATTTTTGTTCAGGTAAAAGAGTCTGTTTAAACAATCTTCATTTAGAAATTCATTATACTTTTGAAGATCAGTGAAATTACTAGAAAAATATCACTTTAAATAAAAAATATACAGTATTGAAAACATCAGGTATTAATATTTTGATTTAGATATTTTGAGTTAAGTATGGCTTTGATGATTATATTTTGGGCTTTCAATTAAATGTATTATGACAACAACTCTTTTGAAAAAAGGCATCTTGTGTTTAGTGAAAGAAATAGAATTGCATTTGTTGAATTAATATCTTACCTAGTAATTCAGAGGCCATTAACTTTGAGATGTTCCTGTATGTCTGTGTATCGTTGTACCCATTTCTAGTTATGACCATCTCGTTAATTCTGAATCCAGCTCTTGTTGCAGCCTTTCATCTCCTGTTTGGCTTGCCAAGTAATTGAGTGCCAACTGAATGCATTCATCAAAATTATTTGGTTCCATATTGATAGCTTTTATAAAATGTCCAGTATTGTGTGAGTCCAGCTCTTTGTGAAGGTTCACTAATACAGAAATTTTTACTTGGGAAAAAAGTCTGAAAACTATTTCTACATCTTTGTTAGTTCAAAAGATATTTTTTCTTCATCATAAAAAAAAAGTCAGCACATTAAATCTCCGTTACTCTGTTGTTTAAAAGAAACATTTTTGTTGAAATTTTATATTTGTAAATATAAGCAAGATGTGGAAAAAAATACTCACTCTTCATAATTCCTCCTGCTTTACTAAAGCTTTAATCTTTAACAGCTGTATCATCTGACAAGAGTTTTCACAGAAATATGCACCACCTTTTGTGTTTACATACTTACTTATCAAGGTCCCTTCTTCCAAATTTGTAGACTAGAGAAAGTCTAGAATAAAATATTCTTTTCCTCTTACTCAAGATTAGACCCATCATTAAGATAAGATTTCTTCTTGACTTTTCTTCAGTAGAAGCTGAGCAATATATCTGTATTTTTCTTATTATTTGAGGTGGGTTTTTTTTTTAATTAGAATTTTTATGTTTTCTGATAGAAACCAAGGGGATCTACAGGGGAATTTCTCAGGAATGTCTCATTTTGTCACCAAAGAAGGTAGATGAATTTCTCTGAACATAAAAACTTCCTATGTCTACCTACCCCCAACTTCCTTTTAACTGCTTAAGAGATTCATCATCCAAAGTTCTGATGGCCCAGATCCCAGTCTTCCCACTGTTTATCCCTATGATCTCCAATTCCTGAACAGTTAATCTTACTAAATGCCAGGAAACCTCATTTGTACTTGCCAAGCCTTGAGGAAGGTACCCATTTCTCACATAAAATGTTGTGATGTTAGATAGTCTTTAGAAAAATCTACTTGGTTTCCATGTATAAAGATGTCTGCAATTTTGTCAGAGGGAGGAGGAGAAATACACATAAATATTAGAGGTGATTAATGTGAATTTTGTACACCTGTCATTGCCTTTCCCTGCAGTATTTTAAATATCTGCTAAAAATGGAGTTATCTATATACGACCTATTTCTGTAACCCTACTTGATAAGAATGAGATTGTATTCTCACACCCAGCAATGGAAAATGTGCTTAAAAACCTGTGGGGTTTGACCAAGCTACTGTTCTTTATTCAGAAATGCCACCTTCCTGTAGAGAAAGCAAACTCTAATATCAGGCCCCAAAAGTTTTTCTTAAGTCACACAAATACTTTTTTAAGTAAAGTTAAAGGTTGTATACCCTTGGATAAGCATATGGTTTTTACAATGCAAACAGTGATAAAGAAAGCAAAAGCTGGAATAAATCCAACTACACAACATACAAAATGTCATGGCAGCAAAAAAAGTTTCAAACCTTCAGAAGCTCCAGTTTTAATTTGATCCCTTTGTGGAGAATATTTTAATAGGAAGCTTCAGACTGTGACAAATCAAGTGACTGTGTGTTAAACTGTTTTGGGTTTTTTTTGGTTGGCTTTGTTTAAGCACTTCATTAAGTGTAGCTCTGCATGAATATGGTATCTTTTGAACTGTCATTTATGAGAAAAAATGAAAACACTTTGTTATTGTAAAGTTCTACTTGAAATGCTGGTTGTTGTTGCTGGATACACGAGAACACAAAGCACCTGCTTGGAGAGGGAAGTCACATATTTTGGACATATTAAACTGGATCTAAACTGGGCCTCAACTGATCACAGAATGTGGCCAATTTGCTTAAACAGCAAGCTGATTGCCTGCCTTTTTTGATATTTTGGTGTAGTATAGAACAAACAGAGGTCCAATAATGGACAAAGCAGAATATTTTAGACTGTTGGTTTTTCTCTCTCCTGTATATTTACACTATTTTTTGTTTTACTCTACAATGACAGTTAATAAAAAAAAAGAGAACCAGAGAAAACCAAACTGGATAGTTTCTCCTTACAAGCGTAGTTTTATTGTTTGAAGAGTAAGCTGCTTGACTTTAACTGAAATGAAAATATATCTCTTGAAAAGTTTTTAATAAAGGCATTTGGAACAAAAATTATGTTAGTAGAATACTAATAAAAACAATGCAAGCTGTTTGTGATTGCTTCCAGATTCACTCATGTAATAACAATTAGCAGTTGTATCCTGTCTTTAATTACGTAACCGGGTAGGTGTGACATGTTGGCCAAAGGTGAGGATTTAGTTTAGCATGTTTTAAGGTGCTCACTCTTTTAATATGCTTTCTGGAAACAGATTTTATTGATGTTTCAGTGAATTCCAGAATAATAACTGGGAACTAATGAGAAGTAGATTGTCAAATACTAATGGATGTTTAGTCCTTTACTCTCCATGTCTATCATCAGAAGCTACCACTGATAAAGTTGTCTGCCTTTTAATTTGAAACTAGAAGAAATTAGGTGCATATAGTCAAGGCCTGCCTAATGGCACGGGTGGGACTGCTGATTTTAGTTTAGTAGGTCTCAATCAAATACTTCAACCGGTTTTGAGACACAAGTGAAAAACCAACCTCCTTTAGTACTGAAGAAGATAATAGATCCCCAAAAAGAGGATCATTCACAAATCAGTAACCAAGAGTGTGCCCATAGTGCAAGTATGGCAGGAATTTCACAGCCACAAAATGCAGGTCTTTGTTCTTGTGAATTCTACATATGTTTTAGTTTAGGGTGAACACTCATTGATCCATTCCTTGATTTAAAATCTTTGGCTTAAAGCTTTTCTCTTTTACAGTCTACAGTACAACAGGGCATGATCAGAGCAAATGTGAATAATGGGAAAAAAGTAATCTTAGAAATTCAAGAGCTGAGAAATGCAAAAAGCTTCTTCCTCCCTGAGACTGACACTGTGGGAAAGAAGTGGGGAAGAGGGGAGACCTTAAAAAAAGGACATTTCATACTTCACAGAAACAGCATTGGATAAGTTCCATGAAAATGCTTGGAGTCTTGTAAGTGGATTCTCTTTTCCCACTCATACCTATACACATATTTGAGAGCCTGGCTATTATACTGTATTAGCTCTTATTCCATAAACTCCAGAAAAACCATAGTATTTGTCTCTGTGGTGGTGGCAATGTCTATTAATGTTATCTTTTGTGATTTCATCTTCTTGTAATGTCTGAGAGCTCTACTTTAAACCAGCAGTTCGTGATTGTGACCAGTGAGATAAAAATTTCAGCAAGATAGAGAAAACTCACACTCCTCTGTGTGACAAATTGCTATGACAAGTCTGTGTTGATAGCAGCTTATGATGTGAAATGAAATCACAACCACAAAACCATAAAGATGTGTGCTTAGGGCATCTTTACAGAGCTTGAAGTGAAAGAAGATATGGTCAAAATGTCTAGTAGACACTGTGTTCCTTCCCTGCACTTCATTTTATTGCTAGTGCTGGTCAGTACTGCTCCATAAAAATACTTCATGCAATTCAGACTTTTTTTTTTTTTTTTTTTTTTTTTTTTTTTGCTTTGCTGTGTATTTTTATTCCAGCTCCTGGGTAATGGATACAACCAACATCTGAAAATTAGCTAAATTCATTATACAAAGACTATAATTGTTGGACTGTGTGACATAGCCATTTGATTGGATTTGTTCCATTGGCTGAACAATCCATTTGAAGAACAGACAACAGGAGAGGATAAATAACAGCAGTTACAGAAACACTCTGGGAAACTTCAGGGAGCTGCACCAATTCCTGTATTCATATTAGCAATTTATATGACTGACAAAGTACAAGCTGACAGGAGAAGTAACTTTATGAATTGGATATTAAGGGGAAAAGTTCAGTTGCCCAAATATTGAAATCCAAAGACTTTTTTTTAAATTAGATTTTTTATTTTATTTTATTAAAGATATCTTTGTGGGGTATAAGGCAGGGTGGATGGGAAAAAAGCACTTGAAGCAACAGATGAACATGGGAAATGGCACAAGAAACATATAATTTCACAACTGAATTATTGAGTAGTGACCTTTGTATTAGCCAAAATTTGGGATTCTATGAGGCAAAATATGTCTCTGGAAATGACAGGAAACTGCCATTTCAAAACTGAAAGCTAATATGATTCAAAATTTATATAATTTTTAATAATAACAAATATTGTTAAGCCCCTGAGAGGAAAAAGAAGTGTCTCCAAATCAGGACAAAGATTTGGAGGTAATATTCTTTCAGTACAGAGAGATGTGCTCTCAGGGAACAGTTGCAGATATCCTTGAAATTATTTTAATTTCCTGATATGATCTGCTAAATAAATTGCTATTGAAGAACTGAGTTTTCCACCTTCTGAATGACTAATGGGATCCATAATCAAATGGGGAAAGAAAGAAACAAAACAATTCCCACATTGGACCCTTTCAAGAATAGTTTTCAAAAATATTATTTTTATTTCTTGTTTATTAATTTGGTTTTAGTTTATTCTTTCTAGCGTTGCTATTCTAGTTAACTACCATTTAAAGGGTAATTATCAATTACCTCTTCTATAGTTCCTGTAGATGGTCTTTTGCTTCTTAAGGTTCAGGCGTGTTATGCTTCCATTCAAAGTCTGGTTTTGCATTGATTTCTGTCCCATCACACAATTAAAACCATATAAAAACATATTCTTAATGAAGTGGTAAGAATGCAAACCAATAATTGCTATAAACAGCATTTCTGCTGTTGATTAAAGAACGAGCAATAACTGATAAGAGCATGCAAATATTATTTTCTACCCATAGGTGCCACTATAAGCTAATTAAGCTAAAGTATTTAATGACAGGTTTAAAGGAGACATTAGGAAAACATATTCAACTATTCCCAACAAAGTGCACAAGTTATTTTAGTGACTTTTTATTATCTATCTGCTTGCTTTTTCTCTATGGTAGAAACAGCAAGGCAATCTTAAAATGTGTTCAGGTGCAGAAGTGGAGGAGAACTGTTTTCTCACAGTCATTTGCCAAGTGTTCCTGTCCCTTTTGCAGAGGGAACTCTGCAGTTCTGCTGGCACAGGGCAGGGGCAGAGGGGGTGTGTGGTGTCTGCAGCACCCAGAGCCCCTCACATCTGCTGCAGGTTCACCACAAACCAAGAAAAAGGGGGATTTGAACCTACTCCTGCTCAACCTTCCAGAGCCAGGACGGGTGAACTGAGTAACCCAGATGTTAATTGTATCTCTTCACAGTTTATCCTTTTGGGTAACCCATAACCTTTCTCGGGAGTGCTGATGGCAAAGTTGGTCTGTCCTTTCCCTGCTCCTTCTCCCTTGTGCAGTACAGTTGAACACACACATCCCTTTCTTCTGCCTCTGCTTTGTAGATTTTGTAATCAGTCTCCTTTTTTAAAAAACAGCTTTTTATCAGGCAAAGTTTTCAGGGGAGATAAACAGCAGAGAGTGATCCACCTCAGCTGAGTCCTGCCAGTGCAGGTTTCAGCAACTGGACCTAATTTATAGGAAAGAAATATTTATGGTGGAAGAATAGAGTAAACTATCACTGCAGTATTTCTTCAGTCAGATTTTCCATTTTAACCATCATAAAGATATATTTCAAACTCGGCCTCACCAAAATGTGGCTCATGTGAGGGTTTTGTTAGCAAAGCCATGGAGTATCACTGCATTTTTGTAATGCAATTGAGCTCCTAACCTTCTCCCTGTTGTAGATATCTGTAGCCAACCATGTAATTTAATCTCATTCTTATTCAGTCTTAATGGAAAGATGACCTTTCAGCAGATTAGAATTGATTTGTTTATAAATCTGCTAGTCTTGTCAAAGCTTTGTTCTTACAGACAATAATTTTGCTATCATCTGCCTGATGCTTATCAGTTTTTCATAGCAGCTGTAATGATTTTTTTATCTACCTTTAAAAAAAATCTCTTTTTTTTTTTTTTTTTTCCCCTTCCCCCCCCAGTACAGACAGCCTTGCTTGGCATCTCCTCATCCACGTTCTCTGTGACTCTCCACAGCTTGGGCAATGTCACTTGTGACACATCCCTCTGTCTACCACATGAAATGTCACACGTAGTTCCTTGTCTTTTATCCCTCTGCTCCTCTCTCATTTTAAGCAAACACATCCATACCCAATAAGGCCAGATCAACACAAGAATGTGAAAAGCTCCTTGTCAGCACCAGCAGTGCTTTTCATCCCAAATTTTGCTTTCTTTTCAGCTACATTTTGCTAATCATGGTTGTATCACAACTGCATTATCTGTGTATAGACTCTGTTGCTACTGTAAGAATTGAGATAATGTCATTGCCACTTTTTGTGGCACTCACCAGATTCAACTCCTCCTCCATTTTACAGCCTGTCTTCACTTCCCCAGTGTTGTTTGGGTGGGGATTTTGTGTGGGATTATTTTTAGAGTAATTGACTTGAACCTATCATAGCACTGTGTTCTCTGTAGGGTATTTTTTTGTAAGGAGGAAAAGTAATGCACCTCCCAGCTATAACAGGGAACATGGAATTAATTGTTGTGCTGTTTTTTCCACTGCTGATTGGGAATTTCACATCACACCAGTCTTATTTCCAAATGCAAGCACACAGGTGTTTGCACAGAAAGGCAAATTTTGAGAAATATTAAGATAAAATATTCTGAGGAACCTCCTGTTGGTGGCAGCAATAACTTACATTTAACTTGTTGGAAGTTGCAAAGGTAACAGAGCTCCTTTGCAGTCTGCAGTGCCTGCATGTAATAATGGGCTTGATGTGCATTTGAATGCTCTACATTGATCCTTATCTCTTAATAGCTCTTTAATCCAGACTTAAAATCACACATTGGGTGTAATGTACAGCTAATATTTTGCATAAGCTTGTGAATCTGGACTAAAGAGTAGCAATATGCCATGGATGTTTAAACTTCCAGGAAAATTACCCTGGTTCTGGTGTTCGAGGTTTTTTGGTTTGTTTTGTTGTTGCTATTTTTCCTTTTTGGTTTTTTTCTCTTTCTTGTAAGAAGAAATATGATTCAGTGTTTGTGTGTTCTTCAGGGTGCAATAGCAGAACTTTTGTAGTTTCTGCAGTCAGCACATTTTGGATACTGGCTATACAGCTGTTCTTCCAGGGGGAAAAGGGTTGGAATAATTCCTTACATTCCCTTTTATAGGGTGGATAGTTCATCATGGTGTGTGTTGCAGAGTAACATACAGTGCAGTGCATGGAGACACTAATTTGGGTTACCAGCAGCAGCTGGTCACAGAGGCCAATTTGGGCAGAATATGCACTAAACAATTATTTGAAGTTGAAGCAAGGTGGTTCTTTCAAGGTTGAAAGAACTTAGACTTCAGGTTTTGTCTGAAGCTGTGTTGTTAACAAGTTTAATGAGAATTTCTCCACTCAAAATATTTAAATGAAAAATCAAACAAAAAGAAATCTAGAGGAACATTTTGGCTCCTTAAACAGACGTACTGGTTCTGAGTATATTTAAAGGCGCATATACATAGTAGAGTCTTCTAAAATCTGTATTCTTTTATTTTGGCTAAGAGAAAATGGTTCCCTGTTCACAAGAAAAGAAAAAATTTCTACCCCTCAAGATGGCTTTTCTGCATTTTTGGCATAAACATTTTTTTTTCCACATTTTATACTCTTAATAGCATCATGTCAACACCAAGGGCTATGTCACCTGAAACACAATCCCCACTCTCACAGTAAGTGTCACTAAATATAATTGGGGCGTGTGTGCCTGTTATGATCTCTCTTTGTTTTCCACTCTCTGGATTTCTAATGCAGCCCCTTGTGACTTTTTCTTTGATGGTGATCTGATGCTTTCCAAATGACAAACTATAATTTCTCACCTTTCATCCCTCTGAGAGAAGGGACTGGGAAGGCTGCTTCTCTTTACACATTATTTCTCTCATACCTCTAAAAACTGCTGTCCTTTCTCAACCAAAACAAACTGTGAGTGTCTTGTTCTATTTTTTCATTAAAATATTTGAAGAAGTCCTCAGAAATGCACGGGCTGAGAGAGTTGGGGTTGTTCAGGCTGGAGAGGAGAAAGTTCTGGGGAGACCTGAGAGCCTCTTCCAGTGTCTAAAGAGGCTACAGAGAGCTTGAGAGGGACTTGGACAAGGGCATGGAGTGACAGGACAAGAGAGACTGGATTTAAGTTGAAGGAGGGTTGATTTAGACCAGATATTAAGAAGAAATTCCTTACTGTGAGGGTGGTGAGACCCTGGCTCAACCTTCCCAGAGAAGGTGTGGCTGCCCCATTCCTGAAAGTGTCTAAGACCAGGTTAGATGGGGCTTGGAACAACCTCTTCTAGTGGAAGATGCCCCTGCCCATGGCAGAGGGTTGGAATGAGATGATCTTTAAGGTTCCTTCCAACCCAAATTGTTCCATGATTGTATGATATACATATATATTATTGTATATTTCCCCACAGTGCAGTATTGCACTATATTGCAATGCCAATTGCTGAAGTTGTCTTGCACAAGTACTTTGACACGAAACTTTTGGAGATCATTGTTGTCTGTATTTCTTAATGACTGTTTCTGTGATACAGCTCCAAGCCTGAGCCAGGCAGTGCAGAGTGATGTGTGAATTGGCAAGTGTTGGTGTGGCAGTGACTCCCAGGAGCAACCAACCAGTTGTGAAAGTGTTTCTGTTGGGGTTAGTGAGGAGCAGATCTGTACTTGGCAAACGACAAAATGAGTCCAGAGAGAAAGGACTGACAGAAAGCAGCCACCCCCAAACTGTTAATGAACTGTCATAACTGTTTTAATTTCAGCCATCTGTACTCCAAAGGGAGGCAGTCTGTCCAGTAGAACTGTTGGAGAAAATCTAGAAAAGCCGGGAACACTTGGGTTTTCCCAGAGTTCTGGTGCCAGTGGTTTTGCACGATTGTTGCATCCTGGGTAGAAACCCAAAAGTTTGACTTTGCTGTCACAACTCTGAGGAAACCACAGCGTTCCTGTTGAGCACAACTGAATGTGTAGGTGTAACTTTATCTCAGTCTTTTCACTTCTAGAAGAAATTATTCTTTTTCTGGTCCTTCCCTTCTGGGAGCAGACCAGGCTCTCCTGTGTCTTTTCTGGCACTGCCACAGACTGTACTAGGTTACTACAGAGATGAGGGGATGAAGCCATAACTCAATAGAGAATAAGTTTTTCTTGGTTTATTGGTCACCTGGCTGGGAGTTTTGTTCATTTATTCATTTCCCCCTCTAGCACCCTCTATTTTAAATTTAGAGATTTTTAGGCAAAGCACTTGAGTTTGCAATGAGGGAAGCTGATTTTCTTTCTAATTGCAAACAAAAAAACCCCATTTCATCGAGGTGCACATTTACAACATCCCAAGATTTTCAAAAATGAAGAAATTTATTTTTAATATAGTAATTGAGTTCAGAAATTACCCCTCACTCTTTTTGTTTGGTTTTGGGTTTGTTTGGGGTTTTTGGGTTTTTTTAGTTTGGTGTTTTTTTTGTTTGTTTGTTTGTTTGTTTTTAAGACATAGGGCATAGAAAATGTGTATCTTATGCCAGGCAAGTTTTGTACGGAATCTCCTGTATCACCACATTTCTGAACAAAATCACATCTTGTAAGACTGTATTGGACAGTCGCTGAGTAGATGTCCATGACTATTAACTTTCATCAGCCACTTTCAACACACTTTATATTATTACTTCATAAATATGCTTAGCATCCAGAGGTCCAATGCCATGTAATGAACAACATAAATTTATTGCTTTTTATCGGAAATCACTCCTTCAAAGTTGTAAATATTTTCTTATCTCAAAACATGAATTCCTGTTATTTCTTTGCCCTTATTTTGCTTTGCTAAATATGGCTTTGTGCCTCAGAAATTATTTTATCTCATTGTTATACTTAACTGAAGATAGACACTTAGGGAATTACTGTTCATTTGGTTTGTTGTGTTTGTGTCACTGCACTTTGCAGAGCTGTTTCTTTGCAGAGGAATTCTTCCAATGTTTTGCTATTGCAGAACTAGAATTTTGGGGCTTTTTTTGTCCTGAATGAATAATTAATGTATCTCCCCACCCAGTATTTAGTTACTGTTTTTTCCCTCAATGCTTATTTTTATGCATGAACATTTAGCATATTTGGCTGCAAAGAGAAAGACAAATACAAAGCACGAGAGCTGATTTTCTGCATTGTCTGTATTGCCAGCCAGCTATGTTAGCCAAGATCCATGCCTAAATAAATACAGTTATTTGTATTGTTCTGACATCTTTTTCAATATGTACACTGAATTCTGACAATATTGTTTACTTTGTTGTGACCATCAGTTCAGAGATTCCCCAACCCTCCCAGCAGATGTGACAGAGCAGGCATGTTCTCTACTGCAGTCCTCATCAACTCAAAAGCCTTTGCCACTTGAGGAACCAGCTAAAATACTGTTGCTCTTTCTGACCATCAGGGTGGGACCCATAGGCTATGCCATTTTATCTGTCTTTCTGAACAGTCTTTAACTAAAGGAATACCCCAGAAGGCAAAGACTCCTTGATTTGTGACCAATAGTTTTTTCTAGGATGAACTTTTGCTCACTGTGCCAAGCTGAAGAGCTGCACGTTGTGCTGAGGCAACTCACACTCAGCTCATGATGGCATCTTGATTATTTAGTTTGTTGATTTTTCTGTCCACCCTTCAAAACTGTATAAAGGTTAAGGGAAAAGTATCGTTATCAGACTGGAGTAGTGAATTTTATGACCTTCAAAGTTACAGGTACTTCATTCTCAGTAAATTTGGGTTTTTTATATTGCGCCTTGAATTGTGTCTCCATCATCTTACTTCAACAACTGAGACTGTTTTGTTCTCTAAAGAGAACAGGTTTTCTTGAGTACAATGTTACATTCCTTAGCTGTGTTCTCCATACTGACCGATTTGAGCCTGTTGAAATAAATGACAGCCAAGGTTGTCATTGGGATTTGATTGAAATAAATTCTCTTAACATACCAAAAACATAACTGACTTGACAGAAAGTAGGAACTTTGTGGGAAGTTGGAGGGTGCAAGATAGGAAGGAGGAGCAAGTGGTTGTTTTTCTCTTTTTAAGCCAGAGTTTGGCCTAATTTAAATTCTTAGAGTATTAAATGTTCTATTGTGAAAGAATTCTTTAAGAATGCACTGACAATGTTAGAGAATTCAAGCTGGTAACTCTTCAGTGTCAAACCTTTGAACTGATTTGGTTTTGTTCTTCAGCTTACAAAGCACTTTCTTAATTAGATTAGCCTGCCACAGGCTCTTGGCAAATTCAAACTTTAGTGGCAATAAGAACAAACACAATTAATTAATCCATACATGAGAAAGGAAGGGATAAATGGTCCGATTACCCTGGCAGGGAAAACTCTGCTGTAACCTCAGAGTTCCACTATCACTCATTGCAGTTCTTTTATGCAACCATGGGTTATACAAATGTGTCTAGTGGAAAGCATGAAAAAGTTACTATGACATACACTTCAAAATTTCCTCTGATTTATAAAATTGCAATCCAATTGCTTATTTTTCACTTGCAAGGGTTACAAATTTTCCATTTCAGAAAGACAAAACTGGCCTCAGGAGCACCTTATGTGTCTTTATTACAAACATTTAAAGTTGGCATTAATATTTATTTCAGTAATATTGCTTCAAAGTATGGTCTGATGTTTTAATTTTGCATGACATTTGAGAAGCAGCACAGTCTAAGTGATTTTCTGTAAATACGTTGACTTTATAATATTAAAGACTTTATTCTTTGGTGCAAGTTAATAGCACTGTTACCATGGAACACTTATTCCTTTAATTTCATATAAATTTAAATTTTATGATGTTTGCTTCTCCAAGATTACATAATCCCTTTTTATTGAAAAGAATCACAATTATGCAAATGATGATATCCAAGGAGACAAGCAGCAATTAACTGCAAAAGACAAGCTGTTACCAAAAGAGTTTACTCTCAATGAACAAAACAGGACCTCCTTTATAATAAACCTTTATTTAAAGAAATCAATTTGGCATAGTTGCTAAAAGAAAGCAATTCATTCAGACAGAAGTTTCTAGTCTTCGGACTCTGCTCAATAATATCTTTGAGTTTTTTTCTTTGACTCCAAATGCATTATTTCTTCAGATGGAAAGCAGAAAGCTTCAGCAACAGTGTGGACTCTGCTGGCTTTGCTTCTAAGAAAACCCATAAAAGATTTGCATTTCTACAGGAAGCTATTAATGAAGCAAAATAATAATCTGTAAGCATGGATTTATCCAGTCTGATAGTCTGAGCAACCTGCTCTAGTGGAAGGTGTCCTTGCCCATGCAGGGGGATTTGGGTTAGGTCTTTAAGGTCCATTCCAATCCAGATTGTTCCTTGAGAGTGACTGGTCACAGCTCTGGAAAGGTAAAATAATGCTCGAAGGAGCTGTGTGGATCACAACAAACCTCCCTAGAGAAGGCATGTCTTTAATCTAGCCACGTGCCTTGCCCTCCTAATGACACCAGAGTCTCCTGTGTGCTTTGGAATGCACTTTATAATGTTCACAGATGGCTTGAGAACATACTCAAGAGCCATCTCTCCTTGGATATCTCCCCTGTGCTTGATGGGAGAGTTATGCTGCTTCAGGTATGGGCAGACTTGCAACTGTAGGCTGTGTATGTGCTGTTAGAGTTAATTTTGCTTTCCCAGTTCCCCGTGTAGAGAACTAAGCAGTGTGGGAGGAGGAGGAAATAGCAGCTGGTTTCTGAGGTGAAAAGATTTTTTTCCTCAGTAACTTTGATACTCTGAGCTGTTAAGGAGACTCAAGGGAGACTGTGGAAGGGAAAATAGGAGGTCAGGGTGGGATTTGAACTGGTCAGAGAGCAAGAAAATTGTGTCACAGCTTAAGTGTGACAGGGCTCATGCAGGAACTACCAAAATCCTCTCTGCCACTGCATACTGGGTAATGCAAACCCATTTTCTCTTGCCTCCTTACAGGTAATAGTGAATAAACAATATGAGTGCAATCTGGGTCTAGGGCTATTTCCTCCAAGAAGAAACACAGATGTGTTTTTCCTTCTCCACTTTCCCTTCCAGTCAATCAGCCAAGGGAGCAGCCTGGGCAGGGATCCATCAGACTTTAGGGAGGCTGTTGCTTCAAACACAGTTGTTACAGTTGTGCATGGGCTCAGGAAAGTCTCATGACTGCCAAGAGTCTGAAGGGTGTCAACAGATTCTGTGTGCTTTAAATCACAGGAACTGTCAGAAAGTTTCATGGCTACAGATAACTGAGATTAGTGCACCTGGGAAAATATTTTTTCCATTAGTGGCCTTCCCTCAAAGTCAAAGATTAAATAAAATGCTCCCCCCACCTTAGCAAAGGAAAATAGATTTCAAAATTTGTCTGATAACTGTAAAACAGTGAGACCTCATTTTATGCTTTCTGTTTGCACTTCTCCAAACATTTTATAATGTGTTAAATACTAGGTGTGGTAAACATATAGTATCACATTTTATGGGTAGGTCAACACTGAAAATAAAGATATTTTGAGAACTCTACATTAAATTCCTTCTTATACAGGGCTTTGTCTGTAATGGTAGTCAGAGATGAGAGGTTGTGTACTGGACAGTTACTTATCCTGAACACAATGAATAGAGATGCTATCAGCTTGGAATTACAGAGTTCATTTTGATTGGTTTGGTTTGGTTTTGCCAGTTTAATGGGAGTTTTTTCATGCTTTAGGATAACACTAATGTGCAAAAGGATTAGAATTCTCTCAGAGATGAATGTCAGACAAGTGCCAGTAATGCAGCTGATACACTTTGCTGATGCACCGTGCTGGAGTTAAGGTGCAACTGTGAGGACCAGAGAGAGGGAATTCAGAAAGTTTCTGACACTGGAAAAAGGTTGTAATAAACTGTGTGCAGGATCAGGGTAAAACTGGCATTTCAGTGCAGTGTGAATGTCAAGTCATAGAAAGGTGTTGACCTCTAACCATCAATTATATTTACATTCCTTCTCTGTGCTCCCAAGTGCTTTGCCCCAGAGTTGCTAATACCTCTCAGCTGTCATTAAAAGCATTGCACTTGGACAGTCTCTGCTAAGTGGAGTGATTAGATTTTCTTCGGTGAATATCATGTGTAAGGAGTGGACTTGACCATGTCTTTTAAAAGTAACACACTTTGGACATCACGTGTGGTAACATCTACAAAGGTCCTGGTGGAACAGGAATCAGATGGATCCACCCAAGTGTAGTTTGGATTTGGCTTTCTCAAAAAATAGGATTTTTATATGAATCAAGTAAAGCTTGCTAACTGTCTGGAAAACCAAGTTTCAACCATGCAGGACTTAGTGTGTTTATGCTTTATTAATGAAAAATCAAACCCCAGGCAGAAATGGAGTGTTGATGACGATCACTTTGTAATGCCTGTACAGCAAAATGAGAAAATCAACTGTCAGGATACAATACAGGCTGAGGGAGCAAAAGCATCTACTTCTGTTACTACATTGGGTCAAAGAATAGCTTCTCTTTTATTTATTTATTTAAGGCTGAGTGTGGAGGACAGAAAACACTTTGGAGAAATTGATTTAATATACAGAAAAGCAATGAGCAATTTAAAAATAACTAGAGTTTATAACTGATATAGTCATTTTTCAGGCGTCCCTATGTAAGTTTTTTATGGAGACCTATTTAAAATGCTGCAAATTTAATAAAAACATAACCATAATTTTGATATCCGTGCTGTTGTAAAGCTACCAGAGAACCAGAATCTAAGGACACCGTGAAGATGGAAAGAAAATGTTAATGTTTGTGGAAAGGTTGTTTTGAATGGAACCAGAAATGTGTAATACTTACAAAAAGTATTTGTGTGATTAATTTGAATTTCTACCAGAGCTTTAGCAGGGTTACAGTTTAATGAGCTACAGCATCTTACTTAACTTCTTCTCGACTAGGCAGCTCACAAACAGCTTTTAATTCTGCACTTTAAGTAGTATATGAAACATAATCAGGCTGATTGGTGTGATTTTGGCATTATCTAAATTGTTTCAAAATAAATTTGTAAAATAACCCCACAAACAAACACTTCAACCAAACAAAAGCAAACAACAACAACAAAGCAGACAAAAAACCCCACAAAAACAACAACAAAAAAAAACAAAAACAAAAACACCCCCAAAACACCAAACCCATCCAATCAATGCCAACCAAACAAAACCCCCTCAAATCTCAGTTAAATAAAATGGCACCTTAAGGTAATATTGAAAATATGTATTTTTTTTTTTTCCACATTGCTGCCTTGATTTCCCCACATGCATAAGTTACCACACTCCAAGGAATTTATATGGGATTCTTGGAAATTTGAAGTTCATCCACCACTTTGTATTCTTTTTGGCTGTAAAATACATGTTCACAATACCAACTCTTGCTTTGAGGCCAAGAATCATTTTTACATTTGTTTACAGAACCTATAGAAGGTTTTGATACCAAAATCTCTCTGAAGATCTTAGTTTAGAAATAGTGAACTACCCTTGAGTAATAAAGTGAAATAGGTGATATTCATATGACACAACCATTAATGAACAGAGCAGAAAATAGAGGAGATACCTCTCAGATATCCCTTAGGAAGAGTTAAAAGCACAGACAATCTGCTGAAATAACACAGAAGGATTTTTGGTTCTGCTTGTGCACAGGAGATTTTTGGGGGCTTAGTGGGAGAGATGGAGAAGCTTGTACAGAGAGTTTCTGCTGAACTTGCTCCAAAAGACCTGCAGATGATGAAAAGTCCAAGGCTTTGCACAGCTGAGCTCAGATGAAATCTCTGTTGTCTGATCTCTCAACTATTCTTTCTTGAAGTAAAAAGATTTTTTTTTCCTTTTAGAACTACTAACACCAAGTTTTATTCCGTAAATCCAGAAAACAGGCACCAAAACCTGCCAGAATTAAGTATATCCCTGTAGGGGAACATTCCTGATATTTACTGAAGCAAATGTTTGAAGGAATGAGTGTGTATATATAAATATTGATAAAATAAAATCCCCCCCCCCTTCTCTCTCCCACCACTCCAAGTGCTATTAGAGGTAGGGGCAATGAACTACTTTTATTCTCTGCAGCATTTCATTCATTTATTTACTATTAAGGACAAACTTACCCTTTATAAAACAGTGCAAAGCATATATTTGTGTTTCATTAAGAATCTTATCTAGACTGTTTTTTTTTTATCTTTACTTAGAAACAATATTTTTTCATATACTACAACCATAGACTTTTAGAAATTATTAAAAAGGAATATGAGGTACCACACATTCACCGTTTTCTCTATTTATTCTCTCTGACTCTCATTTAGGTACAACTGCGAAGGGAGACCTGACTCTTAAGTGTGGCCAAACCCAAAATGTCAGGATTTGAGAAATCTCCCCTGAATTTGTCAGGCTGAGGTTTCTTTCTCAAATCTGATATTCTGAGGTGCTTATCTTTATTAATAAAACACACCTGATAAATTCAACCAGGCAAAAACAAGCACAAGTTGGAGGCAGTGGTGCAGAAAACACTCTGGAAAGCTGGAGCACAAAGCCTGATTTTCAGAATATGTGGTAGATACAAAGATGTATGAAGTTTGGAGGTGGGAAAGGGAAAGTCAAAGAGAAGTGGTGAGACAGAAAATAAATAAATCTTGAGTTTAACCTGAATATGTTTTAAGGAAAGGGGAAAAAAAGTGAAATTAAAAAGATATAAAATACAAGAATATGAGCTTAAATTGATATAACTTACAAATTTTTCCAGCGATATTTAGAGGCAAAAATATAAAATTTATGATTTTTATATCAGTGTCTAAAAGAAGAAGTAGGAACTTCTAAACTCAGTGCATTCCCAGTCATTTCTTTTAGGCTTTTGATCATGGTGTAGAAGTGTAGCTTGTACTGTCTTTGTAGGATCACTTGTAGATGCCTGGCTGAGTTTCAAGTCCTTTTTCTCTTGGGAAGTCAAGTCTTTTCCAGCTTCCTAGTAATTAAAAAGAAAAAAAGCAGACTCCCACTGTGAAGGTATGGCATATCAGCACAATTTTTATAATGCTGGAGTAGAATGACTTCATAAGCTTTGGAAGGACAAAAAAAAAAAAAAATCAAGTCAGTGCTTTTGGTTCTACATTAATTCTTATTCTGTTGCTCCTGATTGCACTCTGGTGTGGTTGTCATTTTATGACTCTGAGTTTGAGCCTTGGCATGAGAATGTGTATGTTTGTACCTTAAAATCCACCTCTTGGAGAACAGCTTGTTTTCTGTATTTCAGATGTGTTTTACTTGAAAAGACAAATATGTTTTTAGGCTTCTCAGTTCTGTTGTCAAGTTCAGTTTCCTCTGTTCTTGTGTCTTCCTTAAAAATACAAAATCTAGTTATCCTGAATCCAAAAAAATAAAGTACCTGACTTGAGGTGTGGCCATTCAGTCTTTAGTTTACATAATGCAATAAAAAGGAGGCAAAAGGGCTCTCTGGACAGCAGAAAAATACTGGTAATTATTATAATTCAGAAAATACATGTTACGGGTTAATCCTACTGTCACAAATTACTGTAAGGAGTTGTGAGCTGGATAGAAAACCCAGGCAATCTCACATGTGAGAGAAGTCTCCAAAGGGAATCTCACTGTGGTGTATATCCATTGTATTAGAGCCAAAATATACTGCTGGTGGTGGGCTATAAATATAGCCAGAAAGATCTGCAGCTCAGTCCTCACTCACCACAGTGCCAATTTATACTGCTGTCTGTAGTAATCACAGCTCCCAGTTTGGATCAGAGGGGGGGAAAAAAGTATTTTCAAAAGAAGCAGTAAGAAATCCCAGAAGAATGAATATTCCACCAGGAGAATATCACGAGATGAAGTATTCTATTTATATTTATATTGAATTCCTGCTGTGAAGGGAATTGCTACAATTTTACAGCATCATGTAGAACTTCATGTTTCTTTAGCTGTGAAGGTGTTCAGGTGTTTAGGAAGGTTTTTGTTCTCAGCTTGCTTTGCTTTGTGGCATTGGTTAACTTTGTCTAAAGATGTTGGTTGTGAACTGCCACGGGGTATGACTTGCACCTCTCATGGCTGCAGGAATATTTCAGGCAAGAGACAGTCATTTAGGAAGCATGAAAACATTGCTATAATTGGTGGTAATTGTGTCTTTCACTTGTAGGTACAAAATATTAAGATATATCTATTTCAAATTCTCACTAAATATTTCCTTGTGATATGAAGATGTGCACTGCCCACCAAGGTGCAATACAGAAGGTGTTCCCAGCACTGTTTGGGGATGCTCACAGAGGTGACTCTTAAGTTTGCTGTTTGTGAGCAATGCTCCAATGCCCTACACCTGCTCCAGTAGCTTTAGTGCTGTTCCGCATCACTGTGCATGCTTTATGGCAGCACTCTGAGCACAAGATTAAGTGCTGGAAGCCCCAGAATCCTGATGCATGGCATAGATCTAGCTCAGGATGCTTTGGATACAAAGCCACACACTTGGGCCTCTACTAATGAAAGACCAACACATACTTTTTTTTTTTTTTTTTTTTTTTTTTTTTTTTAAGTGACGGATTTATTATTTAATAAGCATTCAAAAACATAAGGTAGTGATCATCAACAATAGCAAGAATTTGGTATCAGAACCTGCAATGACAAACTCATTATGATAACCACATTACGGAAAAGTCACAGTGCTACCCATTCCATCTTTATTCAAAGAACTGAGCCAAGAAAGGTCCAAAGATGGTTGGAGGTCAAGTGAAAAGGGTGACTTTAATACAATCATGATATGAAAACCAAATTCCTCATTGCTGAATAAAACATCTGCCTTCTATGTTGTGTCTGTCTGGCCATACAACACTGCTGTCTGCAGATATTTAGTACTTTAAAATCCTTTTGTCCTTCCAGGACTTGAGAATTGAGTTTCCCTAGGGAACAGTTCTAGACCACTAAGATTTTTGAAATGTTTACTTAGAGGCTTAATTAAGTTAAAATAAATGAATAAAAGTAAACCTAATCTCTCTAAACACCAACACAGAAGGTCTGGATGTTCAAATCTGAACAGTTCCTTGCTATCAGCGTTATGTGCTCTTGCATATATTCATTCTGTAGCAAATAACAGTTAAATAAATACAGTTGCTTTGTCCAACACCAAATAATCCATGTTTAAAAGTTTTAGTAAGGCCAGGCATCCTTGTGGTGTCTCAGCTGCAGAACACCTTGGGAGTTAAATGGGAATGACTTAATGTTGGTGGTGTTCAAAATCCTTGTGCTCATGCAAGTCATCCTTCAAGAACAGTGTGAAGTTCCTTCAGGAGGTCTTGTACTGACAGAAATGAAGGGTTTTCACTGGACTGTCTGATTCTACCAAACCATTTTAGGTTGACTCTCACCATCTGAGGCACTTCACTGCCACATCAAGATAACTAAACATACAGTTTTTGCCTTTGCTTATCTCTCCAGGTTTCAGCTTTTAGAGTGGAAACAGGAGGAGTATATGTGATGATGTTGATTGACAGGAGAAAATTAATTCATTTAATGTGGAGGAGAAAGACACTTACACTTTTCCTTTGTCATTATTCTATTTTAAGCTTCAGAAATTATTTGGAAAATCTTAGAAATTGAAGTATCTATTACAGTTTGTTTTTTCTTTTTTTTTTTGAGAGATAATCTTTATAACTTTCTTGAATGACAGATGTAAAATGTCAAAATCAGATACTTCATGATAGGAGGATGGTGAAGGATTACAAAGCAAAGAAATAACACAAAAGAAAAGAAAGATGTGGATTTTCTTTTCTATCTATTATCTGACAGCTTCTGTTTTGCTGTCATTCTACATATGTCTTCTAATAAAACCAAGCATTTTTATTCATAAAAATTGCCACTTTTCAGTGTTAGGAAAAGGGGAATTTGCAGTTTTGCATCATTCATAGAGAAAGAGAACAGAGGGGGATAGACAATCCTGCTTTCTCTGGTCATCCTATAATGGCAAATACATATTCATCTCTTTCTGACCCTTTTAGCTCCTCCCTCCCTGTCCTTCCCTCTCTTTCTCTCCCTCACCTCCTCTTCCTCCTTCCTTTTGGTAAAGCTCTTCACATCTAATCCAATAACTTTGCAGTTTATCTTCTCCACGTCTCAATTTTTCTTAGGGAATGTTTGAAACTATTGGGTTGCATATTCCCCTCTTGCAGATCGCCTAAAACATGTCTGTGCTCTCCCTCTTGAGGAGAGTTTTGTGCCAGACAATGAATAGCAAAAGTCTGTCTTTGACAGGAATACATATACTGACCTTCAATTAAGCTGCAGGTTAAGACAATACTGGAAAATCAATAGCTCATTTTCTGTCTTTTGTGCTCAGATTTTGATGTTTACTAAGATAAAGGATGACAAGGCTGAAGGCAGGAATCTTTGCAGAACATCCATTGATGTTGCCAGAGGCTCAAGGGCCAGGTATGGCCTAATCTTTGCAAAGCTCCCAAACACCAATATGTCAATAGATATCAACTGTAGCTTTATACGACATCCACTGCCTCAGAATTTTCAGCAAGCAGCATTTGCTGTTCTCTCCAATCTTCTGACCCAGAGGTTCCAAAAAGGGGCCATGAGCAATCTCAAATCAGTTCTTTGGTGGTTACAGTTACTGTGAGGAAAGTCTGTAGCGGGAAGGCTTAAACTCTGCATCTAATTTTTAGGTCCGAGCCCTAACTTACAGATTCTGGTGCATGCAACTTTTACTTTCCTCTTATTTTATTTTTTTTTTTTCTGGATATGTGTTTGTGAGAAAGAAATGGGCACCCAGAATGGAAAGGGGACATTGAACTCCACATTTTGGCACAAACATATCTAGAAAGGTATCTTTTACCTACAATTTATGTTTGTCCAATAATACACACAATGACAATGGGTTAATAAACCTTTGAGGCCAAAGTGAATGATTCCAGACAGGTCCTCTTTATGGCAAAAGATAAACAATCAGCCAAAAGATAGAAAATCTTGTTTACAATAGGAGTAAATGTATCTTAATTGACCTCTATTTTTCATTTTGACCAAATTTGAAAAAAACAAAGCCTCACTTCTAATTCCACCTTTTTTTTTTTCCCCCACAAGGCAAAAATATGATAAATTTATATTTACAGGAAATGCTGTTTAAACGTTATGAGTAGGTATTAAAATTATTGCAACAGCAAAAAGGGAAGGACATGAGCCCAGGGAGAACATATTCAGTCCTGGAGCTTCTCCGTGCGGTGTGTCAGGAGAGCTCACATGAGGAGACATCTGCCAGGAAGAGATGGGGGGGGGGAAGATCCAAGGAAGAAAAGATGCAAATTGGAAGGACAAAACAGTAGAGGAGAAAGGCTAATTATCTGTCTTCCTCTAACTCCCATTCCTCATCTACTGCTATAATGACAAACTGTTTGACCTTAGCTGTAGCTGGAAGTTTTTCCAAGTAATACCCTGGATTTATCATAGATGCATTCATGTGGGTGAACACACAAGCTGAGCAAGTCAGATTTCAATCATGAGAAAATTAGTAATTGCAATATATCAAAATGAAAATTGGCCTTTCTCCTAAATGTATTTAAGTTTTGATCTTAAGGATAATGTGGCTTGTTCTTATTAAACCTTTAAAAATTGATAACTCTTAATAAATTTTGTTCAAATCAAAAATAGGATGTAAAATATGGACTTGGGGCAACAGTTTGATATGTTATGCCATGTAGTGTTGGAAACAGTCTTTGGCTTTGCCCTGATGTGTGTTGGGCCTGCAAATTAAATATTTGTTAGGGTACAAGCTGACCTGGCTGCATGGAGTGTACTAACGAGCTCTGACTGGCAGCCTCCAGTCCTCGACTAAAGATCTGGTAATTGTGACGTGAGACCCTGAAGCAGAAAAGTGTAAAGGTCAGAAAACTTATAATGTCCCTTACAAGCTCCTGGAGGGAGCATTCCCAGGAGACTCTGCCTGTTAAGCAGGAGTACAGAAAGAGGGGAATAGTTTTGTGTTAGGGAAGTGAAATGTAGCCATGTTCATGTGTCTGAATAAGAAATCTACTTATTCTGTGTTTTGGGCTGGCTCCCAGAGCACCTTTTATTTTGTTTCCCATTTTGCAAGTTAGCATCTGTCTTTTCTTTGGGTTTTTTTGGTGAGTATTTTATTTTTATTTTATTTTATTTTATTTTATTTTATTTTATTTTATTTTATTTTATTTTATTTGTGAGTCCTGCACATCACATCCAAAAAAGAATAAAAAGAGTACAATCCTCCTCCAATTCTGCCTGCCAATAATCCCTGTGCCATGTGCTTTCTGAGGCACTGGCTGTGTCTGAGTGCAGGTTGGAGCAGGGCGAGCAGCGCTGGGGGCAACTCTCCTAATGAGCTGTCCAGGTTGCTTTAGAGGCTCTGCTTTATATGCCTCCCTGAGTCAGGAGAAGCCAAAGAGCTGCATGTCCCTACCATTTCTTTCCAGGCAGATTTTAAAGACAAGACAGTCTAGTTGTTTGTTGTTTTTTTTGGTTTTTTTCTTTTCCTTGAACTTTTTCAGCCTGTGATTTTCAGCCTTAAAAGTAATGCCACTGTGCCCTCGTGTATAAGCAATGAGTGTTCGTATCTTTAATATTTGATATGATGAGTCATTTCCAAGCAATGCACCCAAGTTCATTTCTTCCATGACTATTTTATTATCTATTTTAAAAGTGAAAATAAACTGTGCTTTTCCATTGATCACATCAAAACAATGAAGCAGAACTTAAAATGTTGTTTTCTTCCTTTCCTACAAATCGTGCAGTGATAAGTAAACTAAAAGCATCTTCTTGTGGGAATATGAAGTCTGGTTAAAATTTTATTTTGAGCTCTCTAAATCAATTTTCATATTTTTACTTTGCATGTTTCTCGAAAATGTCCACAAATGTTAGAATCAAAATATAGTTATCAAGTGAAAATGCAAGCGAGGGTCTGTTCCCAATGTAGTTTAACTCAGAAAATAATAGTCAAGTCCTATAAGGACAAGTATCGAGGCTCTATTTCTTCCCCAACACAATATGACTTTATGAGAGATTCCTCAAAATGTGATTACAGCATTATACAGTGAATTTTGTATAAAACTATCATTGCTTCCCTTAGAAACTGATTGCGTGGATTAATGCTTTAATTCATCTTTTATATTGAAAGTAGATGAGCAACACAACTGGAATGTCTACTTGGAAATGGAGAAAAATGTATATGAATGTGAATTTTCTTACCAAGAAATTTAATGAACCAGAGAAGCAATGATTCACTCAATAAATTGAATAAGGCTGTATTTTCCATAGTTATCACCTGTTATTTCACTCTTCTGGAGGGGAAAAATTAATCTGGTCATAAGGGAGCTGATATGGAAGGAAGGGAAGGATAAAGTGCATGCAAAGCTGGTATTGGGGCTAACACTGCATTTATATTGTTTCCATGCAAAAAGTAAACTGGAAAAAAAGCTGCCCAATAGACTTCTAAAAATATGATTCTCCGTGAAAACTGTATCAACTAAAATTATAATGGAATTTTGATGGAGCTAAGTAAATTAATATGTTGACTATAAAGTCTTGAGTCTCTACTTCTTTCTGGTTTTATGAGCAGGGTTTTTTTTTAACAGATGTTAATGGTTTCAATAATCAAGTTTTTGAAATCATTTTGAATTCCAGACATCATGAGTCGTTCAGTAGGTATTGACTGCTGGAGTTTGGGATTTCGTGGTAAATCAGACAAGTCCCACAGCAGTAAGTCCTTCCAGCACAAACACTTTTGTGTGTGGATTTTACTTTCTTTTTGCAAATACTGGTGCATAGTACTTTGAAATTAACTTTGCACAAATGTGCATGGCAATAAGTTAGTCACTCAAATGCTCATGAAAATCAAACACCCCAAAGGATCTGAGCATGGCCAAGAAGAACTGATTTAATAAAATCAGCTGAATATTCAGATAGATTCTTTTCCACAAGAAAATGGTTCTACCATGGGCAGAACCTTAATACTGACAATTTTGATAAGTACCTCTCTAACTCTAAAGAGATGTCTTTGCCCAGGGGGACTCATGAATTTAATCATAGCCAGCTTATAGGTAGATTTTATTGGGAAAAAAAAAAAAAAAGAAAAAAAGAAAAAAAAGAAAAAAAGAATATATTTATTGAGAATGGCAGAGTTTACACAAAGTAAAGATGTCTTGGATGTTTAGAGCTGGAGTGAATGCAATTGCATTCACTTCTGTGTCATCCCAAAGACTTCAAAGTCCATGAAATGCAGTTTTCTCAGTGGTTTCAGGAACAGAGGTACAATTAAACATCTTTACAGCTCAGGTTCTGCACTGGATGGGGCTGATCCTCTGCACTTGGAAACCTGTACTTTGGCATAGAAATCAACTGTGAGGTATCACTACTTTACATTTATCATGAGGAAGAGTGTCTGCCTTAGCTAAATCTGTGATGATGTGTCCATGTGCTCCCAGCTTTACTCCAGCCGTGTTTTGCAATCTGTGCATCTCACCATCACATCCATCTTTCAGCTGTGAGGCCTCCCAAAAAAGTCTCCCTGAAGTTCTTTTCTCCGAGATGAAAAGAACTCTTCACTGAAGAATATATATTTTATTCCCTTTTTTTCCTGCTATTTCTTTATATATAAGGCTTAAAAAAAAATCATTTTTGAAAGGTCTCCTTTAACATTATTAGATTTGAGATGGTGAAATCCCAGAGTTAGTTCTGTGAATAGGATTCAACATACCAGTCCTTGACCAGTCCATGATCGCAGACCTAGTTCAGTTTACAGAAATCTGCTTGAGATGTGCAGTAACATATAAAGATTACTTTTTTGTGACATGCTGATAAAATTTGGCAGCTGATCTGACAGAGCTGAGCAACCTGATCTGGTTGAAGATGGCTCTGCTCATTGCAGAGGTGTTAGATGAGACAACTTTGAGGGTCCTCTCCAATCCAAACTATTCTATGATCTTACACCCATAGATGTTTCCCTAATTAGTATCCCTTAATCTGTCTGCATTACAGATAACAATGGCAAAAACATAAGACTAAAATACATGCATTAAAATTTGAAAGTATCTTGAAAAACTTCATATTTAAGGTGTAGATATTAAATTTTTTTTTTTCTCCATTTAAAATAGACATAAGAGATCTAAATTATGGTGGCATAATACTTTATTAGAGTCTACTTTGTCATTCAACATCTGGAAACTTCTTCCAAACCATTGCCATGTTTTCTGTGTAGAGCTGAAAAGAATAGTAAAAATCTGGAAGTGTTTATAAATTTCCTCCATCACCTTCTATTTGTCCCAAGTGGTTGTGTGGGAATGTGAGGACAAAGGTATGACCCCTCTCTACTGAACTCAGCAATTATTTTTAATGCTTGTGTGAGTTTTTAAATAGAAAAGCTTGTGGAGAGCTCCTGTTGTTCAGCCCATGTGCCACTACTTTTTAACATTGTTCTAAAATAGCAGTTGCACAGATCAATGAAAACAGGGTTAAAATTAAATCAAAGACATTGTGGACAGAATTTGTTCAAAGAACTTTCTAAGTGCTACTCTAAATCACGTCCTTTCACAGGAAAACTGTTCTTCAGTGTTTGTCGTGCAAATTCATGCTTAATGTTTTCAGGAGAAACCAACCAGTTTGTTCTGGTACAGGAGGATTTATCTGTGATTTTAATTCATCTCTTGCCATCCAGACTAAGATCAGATTAATGCTGGTGTTCTCTGAGCTCTTCCATTGCAATGTCAATGATATGCTGCTCCCATCGAACACATCTGCCTTCCACATCTGGAGCACAGGTTGGGGTAACATGGGCAGTGCATGGGGTGCCACCAGCAAAATAGCCGGTAACTCTGGATTGTAAGGAACACACTTTCTTTCAGTGATTCCTCAAAAAGAACAGTATGAATTCAGTGTTTTTGTCAAAGAAGTTTCTAAATCCTACATGGCAGATTAATCTGGTATTGAGAGCTGGTTGGGTTTCCATTTTGTTATTTGGTGTCGACACGTCTGGTGTAATAAGTTCACATGTGCTAAGGAATGAACCACCTTTTTAAACAGCAATTGTGGTGTTATTGGGTGCCTTAGGGATTACAGATCATAACCATGCATCCATCTGGACTGCATGATCACTTTAGGTCCCTTCCAAATGACACAGTCTGTTTGGTCCATATGAATAGAACACTGTGGATGTCTGGCCTAGATCATGGAAACACATTCTTGATGCAAATATACAATTTTAAAAAGGAATAAAAAGTCAGTGATTGCAAGTGTTGTGCTTGCAAGTTCGAGCATTAAGTGAGAAATGGGCATTGAAAAAGATGTATCTCAGCAAAAATAAGAAATGTGTAAATCATCTTTCAGCAAGCTCTGGTGGCTCTTTTATTTCACTCTCACTAGTTCACCCATTTAGACTTGATGGTTTGGTTTCATTTTTTCTTAGGCACATTAACCAGTATGGTCACTCTTGCTATTTTTTTTTTAGGATTGTGGAAATACAGGAATGTGCTACTGAAAATCCTGCCGAAGCAGATTATGAATTCAATTTAGATAGTATGGGCTCTGTGATTTTTTTCTTTAAATGTCAACTATTGAAGTGCCAATAAAGCACAACAAATGATGGTGGCTCATCCACATTTATGGCTGGAAATAGTTTTACTGCTGAGCTATTAATACACATCATCAAAGAGATAGATGAAACAAGAGTAAGTACAATCTGTTTATCAGAGTCCAGTCATGGAGACAGGAGCAGTTATGACTGTGGAAAGACCTCTGGCTTGAGGAGAGACTAAAATAGGCCATAGCAAATATAAAACTAGGCTTAGCAAGGAGAAGAAAAAGCAAAGCTGATCTTGCCTGGATTTTACACTGAGAGTATGTTTATGAATTAATAGTCTTTTATTCTTTAATTCCTGCTTCTGTGGTTGAAATTATCCTAAATTAGAAGAGCTAAGCTTTAGAGATCAACCATGTGCTCAAGTGTGCAAAGAAACACAACTACTACTAGAGAGAGTTCATCAGCTATCCTATAAGATGGTTTTGTACAATTTCTACAATGTTTGGGTAGTAAATTTAGGCTGTTTCTGTGAGGAGAAATAATTTTTCTTCACCTGTTCTTTAAAAACAAGGAGTGCCATAATATTATACAGTCGATAGAAAAGTATTGAAGCAATTGTGATCACTAATCTGCTTTCAGTGCTTGAAATTTGGTATAAGGACAGTTAAATGTCGTGCAGAAAGCCCTTCATGCCTCTAAGAAAATGAAAGTATCATGGTGTGCATTTTCATTGCATGCTGCATTTACCAGGTGTTTTCCACTATTTTATCTGTAATAAGGTGACCTTGAGTTGCTAGATTTCAGATTTTGGTAGCTCTTTTACTGAATTCTGATGATCACAGCAAAGGGTATTTGCACGTTGAGTCCCACAAACCTGCAAGGATGTGGCCAGCTGACCCAGAACAGAACATCAATGTTCCAATCCAAAAGATTTGAGTCTGAATAACCTTCTCCTGTATATGACATAAGGATACTCCACGCAGAGTTAAAGGCAAATGAGATTATTAGAATTATGTTCCCTATAAATAGCTGTAAAGAGACTGCCTGTGTCTAGCAAATGTAACATTTCCATGCAGTTATATTTCACAGCTAGTTACTAAATTCCCTCATGCAAAATACAAATTAATAAATGGGCCTAAATATCACACTGCACACGTCAGCAGGATTGTTCATATGTCTTTTAAGCACACTTTATTTGGAGCTAAAAAGACTGAATGTGGAAAGTTCACTCCTCACAGTCTGTACGTTTAGTACAATACTTGTATTTT
>JAWWEV010000152.1:4005439-4060547 GCA_035583235.1 Hafferia zeledoni | reverse complement strand
CGCCCCCCCCCCCCCCCTCCCCCCCCAAAAAAAAAAGAAAAAAAGAAAAAAAAAGTCCTATTCCATGTGTACAATCCGGGTTTCAAGTCAGCAGCTGAGTGCTGGGAGCAGGGAATAAGCATCAGGTACAAGCTGCAAAGAGAAGACCCTTGTGTGAGGAAGATGAGTTGAGTCATTTGCAAGTCTGTGCCGGAGCATTTCGGCTCCCGACTCCTACACAGGAGCTCTCTCTGTCTTTGCTAACAAGCTGCAACGTTCTGCTGGCACTGAAGGCTTGTATTGAGTGCCATTAACTTGTGCAGCTATTCCCTATGCAAATTGGGCGGTTGCCATGGCAACTGCAGCCGAGCACAGCCAGCCCTGGCAGCCCAAGAGCCCCGGCTGGGGTCGGAGCCGTGGGGTTCGGCTCTGCTGCCCTCCCAGGGAGCCACTGTCGGATCCGTGGGGAAGGGACGATGCTGCACAGGCATCCCGGGCTGGGGGGAATCCCATCGTGAGATGAACCCCACAACCTCTGCTTGGAAAACACCAGCCCTGTATTTATTTTTGAGTTGTTTTGTTTGTTTGTTTGTTTGTTTTAACATGGAAATTAAAGCAAATAATGATTTGTGACAGTTAACTGTGACTTTCGGTGTTTCGTAATGAGAGAACTCTTTAATAGTTTTTTTCCTAGTGAAGAATAAATTATTTTGTGATTACATTAATTTCTCCATTATTGTCCTTGCATATGTTTTGTGTTAACTAACCTACCAGTCTTTTTTGTCTTTTTAATTTGCTTTAGTCTTTCACTGCAATAAAAGCAATCAGTTTTTTCTTCATTTCACTAATAATTTAATATTTGGCATACCTGAGGCACAGTGAACAGACTGCAGGACCAGCTGAATGTTGCACAAAAGGCTCTGGAATGGTTAAAACCACAGCAATGTTGTTAAAGTACAAATGCTACATCATTCACACCTTGCAGTTTAAGAGGAGCAGTGCTTGTAGAGAGGCTTAACGCTTAGAGCTAGAGTAATGCCAAATATAAAATAAAGCAAGCAACCAAACCACCTGATGAATTGGTACGGGGATTACCTTCATGATACTCATTTTTCTTCCCAGCCTGCACCTTTACAGCCTTTACTGCAGAGACAGAGCATTCCTGTGTTTTTCATTGAATTTGCTGCGCAACCTGGGGGTGTTTCATTTTCAACCAAACTGTAAAGTTTTCTCTTTAACTCATACATGGACAAACCTGACCTCGTTTGCAGAGTCCTCCCTTTCCTGAAGTGTTCTCACCCCTTTCAACCCTCACTGAACAGCTCCTTGGTAGGCCTGAAGTTATTTCAATAATCCCTTTAAGCATATTGGGAATACAGGCTTGGAAAAGCTCTCCTCTGATCAGGCTGTTTTTTTTAAATTTATCCAGCTCCATCTTAGGATGAATGTGTTCCTTTTGTTATGTTTCCCTGCTCTCCCTCTCCCCTTACCCCTCAAGAAGGCTGTTTCAACATCTCACCCCTCTGGGAGTTATAAACCAGTTTCTTGTTTGTAGCCTAAATTTCTTCTTTGCTTTAATGCTGATGTGACAACACTATCAGAGGCTTTAACAGCTTTTATTTTTTTTCCCCCCAGTTGTTGCCCTCACTAACGTATTTGTAAATTACAGTTGTTCAGTCAATAAATAAACTTTATTGTGTATTTAAGCTGATGCTTAAAGTAATTCTGAAACACAAAATGCTCACAAATTTTGGCTTGATTTCTCAGCAACAACTTAGCTTGAGTCCTGAAGCTCTGGTGAAAGTTAGAGCGTGCTTGGAGACTTATGTGTCGGTCCGTTCCCTCGAGACAGTAGGAGATAAACTGCTCATTAGAGGTCCTGAACATGGCACCACCGTTCTTCCCATCCCTACTTCTCCATCCCAGGACTATTTTCAGCCTTCAGAAATAAACCTAGACTCCAGAGTCAAGACAGAGGACTAAAACATATAAGAAAAATCACAAAAACCTGCGTAGGAAGAACTGTGACTCCTGTGATTAGAACACATCAAGGGTGACCATCAAGGTTGACTGTAGATCTCAGTATTGATACATAACTCCACAATTTTTTATTACATGTGTTTAATTATCTTTCAAAACCAATGTTCTCTCACTGGACAAAAGCTGAGAACCTGGTTTTGAGAGAAAACTCAAAGCACAAGACTGAAAGTCACTATTTTTCCACTGAATTGATGCAAAGAAACATTTCAAAACAATTTGCTCATTTGTTTTTTATTAACGCTCTGAGCCCTCAAATTGATAGATCTAGGCAAAATAACTTTTAGTTTCCAAATGTCTTTAGTGACTTAATGACAATGACCTATTACACATGTTCCTGGTCTTAAAAGCTCTCTGAAAACTATATTAGCCTATAGAGTTCAGTGTAACCTTTAGCAGAAAGTGACTTGCCTGAAGTGCTGTTTTGTGCACTGTATTTTAGGTTTTGGGAAAGGGTGGGAATATTACGATGCACAGCATTAAGCTGAACATGGTTAAAGGCTGAGTGAGTGACAAATGCCTCTGGAAATGTTTAAAGAGAGCCATCTATTTCGCAAGGATACTTGAAAGAAAGCAGCTTTGAAAAGAAAAAAGATAAACTTTGGAACATTCACTTTTTAGCAAGAAAAAAATGGACTATATTTTATACAGAGAAATTCTCATCTAGTAGAAGAAACATTGAGTATTCAAAGAGATATATTTCTTCTTCAAAAAGGCAAGATCTTATAGACTCAACTAAAACAAGGGAAATTTTAAATATATATATATTAAAAAGGTCAAATTTTCCAAACCCCTGAATTCAAACCCAGCCATATTTCCCTTTAGTTTCAATGAGATGTAATCTTCTAAAGTCACAGCAAACTGACATCTCTCAGGATCTAGATTTGAAATGATAACTTTGAGTGAGTCTTCAGAGGCCTGAGATATATCGAGAGACACAGAGATAACTGTAGCTACATAGTTATGTAATCAGGTAAGAATTTGGAGTTTAAATACATTTGGAAATATCTGTTTCTAGCAAAATTATTTTAAATTTTTTTCTGGATGGATTTTTTGTGTAATGTGAAGCAGACAGTGGTAAGTGTGACTTGGTTGATTTGCTACTGATTAGTTATTTTCATTTGAGAAGAGCTTGCTCTAAGTCTCAGCTTAAGGAAAACAGAGACCTGGTTTGGCAGTGAGAGTTTGCAAGAGTTTGGAAACCTAGTCAAAGAATTTTCTGTATGTTTTATTTTGTAACTGTTATTCATCTTTGTATTTCAGGAGGGAATAACAGCACTCTTTAGTTGAATACATTCAGAAGGTAAGAATTAATCTTAAGATCTATTTTGATCCCTGTCCAGTCAGAGTTCAATAACTATTTTGCCATTTATCATTTCAATTTTTAGAAGAAAATATTTACATAACAGAAAAGGAGTGCTAGGTCTGATCCTTAGAGTTATTAGTAACTAACACTTAATAGATGTTTGACACTGTTAACATTAAAAGCAAAAGGATGCCTTTTTTAATTCAGGAATCCAGTCTTCCCCTGAAGATAAGAAATGGTTCAGGAGGAATATTTCTACAGAGCCTCATAAATATTATTTTTTAATTTTTTCGGCTATACATACCATAGTTTTCTGAACTGCTGCATTTTGGAAATAAAAATATTTTGAAATTAAAGTCATGTTAGACACAGATCTGCCAGTTTCGGGTAAGCATCATTCATATTATGATAGTTGCAACTTAATTGTTCTCTTGGCACAGCAGGGAAGAAACGGGAGAGGCCAGAATTGCACCCCTCTGGGATTGCCTTCATGAAGGGCAGCAGAGATGAAAGCACACTGATATATTTGCATTAAAAATACATTTAACAAACCGTAGGAAAGGAGCAGGTAAAGAATATTTGAGTACTTTCCCAGCCTGATATTCATATTTCCAACTTAAATCTCCAGCATCTGATTAAATAGCACCACTCATTCCATTAAAAACGTGTGTGGAATGAACACACATTTTTAACATTAGGTTCCAGATGTCATTTTAATTAGAAGAAGGGAAACTTTTCTATAGAACAGAAACTTTTCTTTTTCTTTCTTTTGTTCTCAGTTTTAATTGGACATGGTTTCTGTGAAAGCTGTTGGCTGTTATGATGTGTGCAGTTTTGGAAAGAGAAAACATATCTTCCCGTGAGTAGAGATAAGCTATCTAAAAGCACAAGGCTTATTGTAATTTTTCAATGCATGTCATGAGAAAGATCCTATTTGGGATCTGTTTCTCCCCTTTGTAAAGAGTATTATTTATGATATTATTAGTAACTTATATTTATTATTGCTTTTTCACAATAGTAAAAAAGAGCAATTTAATATTATTTGTGTACATCAAATGTCACTTACCTCAAAGCTGACATTTTCAAATGCTACTTTTAAATCTGATTTTGTTCTACTAATAACAAAATAAGCATCTGAGATTGTTTTTTTTTTCTTACTGAAAAATGTTTATAAAAATATATTTAACACTGTGTGCAACAAACTTTACCCAAGCTTGAAGAGTGCAGCTGGTTGGACAAAAGTGGGAGTGTGTTTTTGTCGGCCTCCTCTCCCACTGAAATTTGCAGATAAGCACTGAAAGAGCACAGATATTGAGTCAGGGAGGCAGAAGGGTCTTCAGTGAGGGAAACTAAAAGAGAAAATACAAGATAGATACAGGAGACAAATGCTGAAATGTGTATGTCTTCCTTCTGTCCATTTTTAGTTGTGTTAACAACAAGGTTTTAACTGTAATCTTTTATTTTCCCCTCATTAAAAAGTAATGGGGTTTATTCTGTACTCTGCTATGTTAGTTTGGTGCAGGGGTGACTTTCATAAAGCTTTCGAGATCAGAAACCTGCATTCAATCTGGGCATCCCAGAGCACAGTCTGCACCCACCTTGTGTGAAATCCTGGCCAGTGAAATCAATGCAGGATTCCCATTGACTTCAAAGAGGGTTGGATTTCACACCCAATCTCCTCTTCCTTTTTTCCTCAGCCTCTCTGCTTTTGCTAAATGGGATTGCTTTTCCCAGATGGACCTCTTCATGCTACTCACAATGATCATTTCCACTTTCTTTTATAAAATAGTGCAAGTCTTCTGAGGAAAATTCCGTCTTTTCTTTTTTGTTTCTTTTTATGCAATACTGACATCCTCCATAGTAAGGCAAAGTGTCACCCCCTCTTCTGTTGACTTCACAGTATTTTGTCTCTTTTTTTGCTCACAATTGAAGAAGGTATGGTTTTCAGAAGTCCACATGTTAAATATCATTTGGCTACCTATCACAGGAGCACAAGTTTTTGATGAGAACTCTGTTCCACCATGAATATTTATATCCACATACAGTCAATCACACAAACAGCTAAATGCAACGTATTTTTAATTTCTCCCTTACTCATAACCTCAATTCTGCTGTGTTTTAATCATATCATGTCACCTTCTTTGAACTTCTTTAAGAAACAAACCAGAATGTTTTATGTTTATATGCTTAAAAGCAGCTGGCCATTTGTGTTATTTTTGCCATTCCATTTAAAACCTGAATTCTCCATTCTTGGTTATTTTTATTTTTTTTTCTGTGAAGACCATGACCATATTTGCAAGTGTGGTTGTTCCTTAAATCAACAGATAGAAGGATCTATTTACTGCAGATCCAAAACTTTAACTTGTCCCTAAACATTTTAAGGGCATTCATATATCTTTAAAGATTAGGCCCTTCCTTAAAAATAACTACTGAACAAGGCTAAGCCATTTATTAGCAAATGTTGGACCCAATGTACAGACATTTTTTTTTTTTTCAGTATTTGCTGAATGTTTATAACTTTTATCTTCTGTAAATAAGATAAAATCTTCCTATAACTTGTTAAATTATGAACTACACTTTTGATTATATATTAATCACAGAGAAAAGAAACACAGAATAAGCCCTCAAGTGGTTGGAAGTTTATGTCATCTAACTAAGAGATTTCCATAGGTTTGAATGGCTTACTCTTGCTTGTTCATCCAAAGACCCTTTCTCTTTGAACTGAGCTTTTCTGCATCAGAAATGCACACACTAAATAGCATAAGAAAATATGTGGATAACTCATTAATTTGAATGTATTTATAGAATGACTTTGCCTGTCACAGGGGGAGGTGCTGAGCCCTATCATGACAAACATGTTGACTGCTGGATGGACATGAAGCTCTTAATCAAACTGCTGACAACAGTCCCAGGCTCATCTTTCTAAATAGCTGCCATTGTCCTCTCTTTTGAACTTTCTTGAGTTATAGAATTTGGTTTTTCCCTTCATTTCCTAGCTGTGTATAAGGTGTCTCATTCACTATTATTTTCTCCATTCCTTTTTGTGCTCTCATCACTTATTTTCAAGGATTTGTATGTGTTTTCTCCTCATTTATTCTTTCTTTCTTACTAATGCAACAAAAACAATCTATCAAATGTGTTTGTAAATCAATACCCACAAATGCTGTTACAATTTGTAGAAAAATCTGTGCCAGAGATTGTTAAAAATTCAGATACTCTGATGTAATCAACAACGTAGCCAGTTTACAGAAACCAGTAATGTTCTTAAAACATCACAGATAAAACAGTATGGTTTTTTAAAAATATGATTTACTTTTAAATTATAAGGTATAAACATGTTTCTGCAGTTATAATATCTATACTAATTTGCAGTTCTATTCTATCTGATATGCTCTTACTGTCTAAATATGTAATTTGACATTTCAAATTTGTTTTCATGGTGTATGCCCCAAGTACCTATTTTCCCCATAACACTGTTTTGCGTTCAACACCATTGAATAATTATTATACTTCAAAAATCATACATAGTTTTTTCATGGGAAGTCTACTACAGATAAGCAAACAGGAAAATGCACCCATCATGCACAAATAATTCAAGTTGTAAAAGCAATTGATGCATTAGAATGGTTAGCAAAAGAACTCTTACAGCATTGGTTGTACAGCTTATAATTTCTACAGTTTGGCAATTCTTTTTGTCTCATTTGGTAGTTTTGCCATTAGCTCTCTTACTCTCAGGCTGCTTTCTGGTTCATGTACCTGTCAGGATTACTCTGCACAGCAGCTCAGCCTTCCAGATCATCAGCTACTGCCCCTCTTTTGGTGCTCTGCAGGTTTTTTTAGAGTGCTCTGTCCCCTGTTCCAGGTCATTAACATATTTACCTCTGCTGACCCTGAGGAGTGACACTAATCACTGGCCACCAGCTGGAATTTCGCTCCCAATCTCAACCCAGCAGCTGATCCAATTTTCCATCCAACTTATGATTCACTTACCCACTTTATATCTTACCAATATTGCTATAAAAATGCTGTGAGTAGCAGTGACCAACGCCTTGCTAAAATTGCAAATTAGATTAACATCAAGTGATGTTCCCTTGCCTGCAGAGCCTGTCATCTTTGCATGGCAAGCAATCAAGCTGTCAGCCATGACCTGGCTTTGGAAAGGCTTCCAGAAGGATTTGCTGCACAACCTTTCTAGGTCCAAAGGTAGAGCTCCTCAGGTTTTATCTGCACCATCCTTGGGATGCCCAGCACAGCATCATCTGTGCTCCTCCCTTATCTTCTCCCACAGGCTGTTCGGGCCCATCAGCTGCCCCAGGGTGAACAGGCTGTGTTCCAACTGCTCCTCTGCACAGGACAGGACCTTTTCTCCACACCTTCCCTGCTCTCCTGTACAGCCTTTCTCTGTCTGTATTTTACACAGGTGGGGATGATTTTGACAGTCACACAAAAGAAAAAAACCCCCAAACAATCTTTGCACTTCATGTTAAGTGTGGGAGTGGGAAATACAGGAATCTGCTTTACTAACAGTGTCTCACACCATGTCTGCATCATCAGCAACTACAAAGAACTACTTCCTAAGAGATATTTTATCTTGAATTTGGTGCAGGTAAAAAATAGAAGAAATAAATCTGGGGCTTATAAGAAAAGATGGTTTAAAAAAATAGTCTTAATATTGCCTGTGACAGATAAACAGAGTTTGAAGAATGTTTGAATTAGTACAAGCTACCCATACCTTCTATTTATATTTTCTTTTTATCTTTGAAACCATATACTCTTCTAAAATTGTCAGAGACACAAACAGAACAATACCTGGTGGTTAGGTAAGACTTTCTGACAATACTAGCCTTGTTTTTCATTTTAACAATTCTCTGCAATTAAATATCTCTCTCTATATATATATATACACGTATATCCCCTGGTAAGGTAACTGCAAAGTGCTGTGTACTCCTTCAGTAGGATTTTTGTTTTTTTCCTTGTTTTTGGCTTTAAAAGTTATCCAGTTTATGGGATAATAGCTATATCCCTCCCACAGTCTGGTTAATAAATATGATAGCACTGTAATAATTTGCTAAATAATGACTGGAGTGGCTTACAAGTTTTTGCCACGGTGTTTTAAAGCTCTGTGTGAAAGTTGGATTCTAAGGATTGGAAAGTACTTGTATTTTGTCCAGCTGGTTTGGGTTTTCTGTGATTATGGATAGTTGGAAGTATTCATCCATTTCTGGTCTTCTTGAAACATCTGCTCCTGTGCAATGGGATTTTCTTGTACTCAGAAGTTATGTGGGACTCAAAGGCTGAACAGGACTGTTCAGAATTACTCGGGAAATGTAGCCAGTAATATAAGCAGAAAAGGAGTCTAAAATATTCTATTCTAAACACATTATGACTGTCATTTAGAAAAACTAAATTGGAATTATGCTGTTTAATATTTGCCATATTTATCTTTGTAAGTTTGGTTATTTAAAGGGTTTTTTAGATAGTTTTAGCCCATTAGTGCAAAACTACTGGTAATTGTTTTAGAAGGATAAGATTTATAAATACCATCATAATAAATTCCATCAAAGTTTGTTTTCTAATATAATTATATATGCAGTTTGATGGTTCTGTAATCACTGCTGTCTCTCTTTAAAATTAAATTACATGTTCTTAGCTGCAAGAAGTCACACTAGAAAAAATCTTTGGTAAGAACAAAGATTTCCAGATTTATGATCTCACAAGGAACACCTCTAAAGTGTATCTGGCACAATGATTAAAGGTAATGCTTTTGTAGTTCATAAAATTTCAGTATTAGACAATAAAAGATTCTAAATTAGATACAAGAGTTTTTAGGAACTCAGACTAGCTAGATTTAACTAGAACGCTATTTATTTCTATTATGTGTGTAGGGAAATGTTAAAGGAGTTGACCTTCCACGAGCTAGCATGAAAGCATTTACAACTCCATTAAATTGAGGAGATATGTTTCAACCTGTCTGTGTGTTCCTCTGAGACATTTCATTTTGCCAGCGTTTACTTTGGTTGGAAATAAAAGGAATTATATCAGTAAACTGGAGGCACAAGTTAATGTGTCAGGATTATGAAACATCATGTTTTCTGATTTTTGAGGTTTTAATGGGTGAGACTGTCGAGGCTCTGAAGAATGGCACAAAAAAAGGATTGCACATAGAAAGTACCCTGATGAAAACTGTCCTTATTTACTGGCCTTATAGATATGTGCATCCATTCTGAAAAGTCATGGTTTTATTTTTTGAAGATTTAGTATTGATACAGGGAAATTGTTGCCTATTTTATCAGCTTACCAGTGTTCTGAGTATTTATTTTCTTGCTTTCAAAATACATAAAATATACCATTATGAATCAATTACCCTTGGAGTTTATTGTTAGTTTTTAGCTAATAAAAACAAAAAAAAAGAGGCTGCAAATACATATGGTATAGGAATATTGGAGTAAATGAATGAAAAATACCAGTTCCAGGGTAATTTTTTTTTTCTTATTTTCCTGCAAACATAGTAAAGTACTTGGAAAAATTAAGAATTAAACTGGGTAATCCAGTTCCAGTTAGCTTCACATACTGGGGCACTGCTGTTAGGTGAGAAAATAGTTTTCCCAATTATCTAAAGGGCAGGATGACACAATTTAAAATCAAAGTACTGTCAGACACATTTGCTTACAATCTGGTAGGAAAATGGCAGTTGCCACAATTGCTGACAGAAATTCTTTGGTGTTTTGTAGGAAACTATTTTGATATTGAAAGTTGCATTGATTTCTCAAATTCATATTAACTTTGCAATTTCAAGTCTGTCATGGTGTGAAAATTGCACACAAACACAACAATGGCTGTGAGGATTAGCAGAGCAAGTGGAGAGAGAGTCTTTTAATGTGCTCCATGGGCAAACTTGATAGTCTCCTACAGCATTTCCCTCTTGCCCAAGTCTCTAATCCTCTTCCAGAGTCTGACTCAAGTGAAATGCAAGGAACTTCAAGTCTTCCTTTGCTGTCCACAGGGAAGGTATTTTCTCTTTCATTGTTTCCTTCAAAAAAAGAAAGATGAAGAGGAACTGAGGAATGAGGAAAATAAGGAGGACAAATGATTTCAAAGGTCAAACAGAAAAAGAAAGTCGAGGATCCTCCTGTGAAGCTTTTGAAGTTAATCAGAGGGTTGGTTTGACATCTGCCAACAGTTCCTCTGACATTTAGACAGGCTTTTCACTTATGTTAAGTGAGTAAGCTCTGGTTTATTTTCTAACTTTCCATATGTTTGTATTCTGAACACATTTTGAACAGTGCCATTAATGACTCTTTTTGTCTTTCAGCAGTCAGTCATATCATGTCTTTTTAAAAAAGGGTTAAAAAGTGACTTTTCAGATATTTGAACGCAGCATCTGCAGAACAGGCTAGATCAGATAGTTTAAAAATCTTTGGTTAAACATAGTTTATAAGCTTTTATGACAAACCAAGAAGCTACACTTTTTTGTAGCCAAATAACTTTAGTCAGATGTGCTGGAGGCTGTGAAATGCATAGACTACAACATAAGCCAGATAAAATTCTTCACTTCCCTTCTAAGTTTCCAGAAATCTTGGATTTCTGAAAAGATGCACATTTTCTTCTGTTACTTTAGTCTGGTGGGTTTTCATCTTTACTTTCCAAGACTTGATTTTTAAATATCATAGAAATATTGTTTCAGGAAAAAAAAAAAAAAAAAAAGGTGAGAACCTGGTGAAGATAAAATCTTATTCTTACTTAAATTGACCTTTAAGTATTTCTTACTGTGCTTGGATTTTTGCAAAAATGTTATTTCAGTAAAACTGTTGATGTTTATTCTCTTTAATAGAGTTTAATTGCCACATAAATTTTTTAGTTCACTGAGGAAACTGTTTTCATTTATCTATATATATCACTCTCTGTAACTAATTAACATCTGGACTTTGGGGCTCTAGTTAAGCAAGTACATTCTCCAGGGTCATCCCCACTCATCACCAGGTCTTCTGCCAGATACAATTTCTACAAAAACACTCAGTAATAATGTTAAACAAAAGCTAATTATCAAATGTGAACAATGAGTTGCCTACAGCACATGGTGTGTTGAAGCAGTCATTTAACAAAAGGAAATTATGCAGATTTCCAGTGCGTAAGAAAATACAATTTTACCAACATTATCTGCTCTCAGATCCCCTAAATCTGATGCTGATGCAAATATGTGAGTGAGAAGTTAGGAAATTTTCTGAGTGGCCTCTGTAAACCTCATACAATGTCTGATACAGCTGATAAAGTCTATGCATGGTTGAACAATACAGCTCCAAATTAGAACAAAGCAAAAGGATTTGCATTTATGTTTTTTCCTTTCCTTGTCTTTTTTTTTTTCTTTTTTTGACATGGGAGTGCCAACATTTTATTTTTTGTTTCCCTCTGACTCCTTGTCAGCACCATTACCTAAGTGTGAGGCAAAACATTTAAATCAACCCTTCCAAGTGCATGATTCTGCAGATTCTTTTAACTAAACTTAATATAGCTTTATGCCTCTCATTTTCGAGATCATTTGTGCTGCAAAGATGTATTTGTTCAAACTGTGTTCTCATTTACAACATGCAAACTACCACAAAAACATCAGTGGCTTTGTCATGGGTCCCCTGTGACTGAATCATTAAAGCTCCTTCCATCTGTAAAAACTCGGAGTGTAGTTGCTTACAACATCTGGATACAAATAGAGAAATAATATTCTTCTGTCCCTTTCAAAGATCTCACCAGAAGGGGTGTTTTTTTAACATAACTTCACGCCATAAAGCAATTCATTTTCAGTGCAATCCTGAATGATGGGTTTGTGACAGAGCAAGCACATGGACTTTTATTAGTGAAAGTGGTGTAAGGCTGGAATTGTTCTTCGTGTAGCCAGTTATGTGAAGGAAGAATTTTGTTGCCTTTACTGTGAGTTTCCAGCCTTGAAAAACTACCACAACCATTGCAAATGAAGATACAACTTCCCTTCTTGTTAAAAGGCCAATCCTGTGTAAACCTCATGAGCTAATTTTGAAAAAGTTATATTGCTTGATAGTGCAATTACAAATGGCTTTTTAAACATGGCTTGAAGGATATTGTAGTTTTTAATCATTTGAACACAGAAGGGAGTCTGCTGTAATCACCTGGGGCACCAGGAGAAAAATCTCTGCTACAAAGTTTTCTCTTTCTTTTTGGTGACAGATATCTAATTGTCTATCTAAATTGCAATAAGGATCTCAAAGCATAGGTTACACTTATTTCCAGGTAATACCATTTGAAGATAAGAGAACTTTTTCCCTTCAGTGCTGCACAAACACAAAACTCAGACTGAAATTATTCTTTGAAAATGAATGCATTTAAAGGAGATTCTGCAAAGGGTAAAGCAAAGTATTTATGATAATACATGCAAAAGGCATCACTGTCTGTGTTTTAATTGGTGCATTTATGAGGCAGTTTCCTCCAACCCATTTATTGCTCAGTTATTTCAGTTCTGTGTCCTCAGGAAAAAGGATCTGTGTGAGAGCATCCTCTGCCTGCTCTCCCTCGCTCCCTTCGGTAAATGTTGAATCTCTTGGCCAATTTCAACCAGGTTTGACAAAGGGACAGAAGTCTCAAAGATAATTAAGTTCCTACAAATTTCCTGACAAGTTGTGTCCAGGGGATGGGGAACAACTCAGGTTAATGCTCTGCTGAGAAACACCAGCAGACAATTTGTGGTGCCTCGAGCAGACACACTGAGCCTCTCTGGGGTATAAACGGAGCTGAACCAACACAGAAAACATTAATAATTTAAAGTGGGCAATAACTGTTCTGCAGTGGGCATGGAGAGTTATTCAAGTTGGATGAGGTCAGGGGGAAAGTACGAAATGGGCCACTTTAATTCTTCCAGTGACTCAAGATTTGTTAATAATTTTCAGAAAATTGGAGTTGGTGGGTGTAAGAAAATAAAAATTGGCTATTTTCAGAAGGCAGGACTTAGTAACAGGCTGAATGTAATTGCACAATGATGATGAAAGCTTTAGACCTGAGATGAAAAATACCAGAAGGCAAAAAGTCCTCAAATATTTGTGTGAGTTTAATAGGGTATTTCACCAGTGTGCATCATTATGTTCAATTGAGAAAAAGAAACATCTTTTTTTTAACATTTTGTAGCCTGAATTTTAGATTGAAGTAGAATTCCCTTCCCTTTATGAATCACAATGATTTTCACCAAAATCTTCATAGTCTGAAGTAGTTGCAACATTTTTAATGGAAATTCTATTTGTGCCAAAACCTAATTTTGGAGATGTCACAACTTTCCAATTGGCCATTTGAATGAAATCTCTTTCTGGAAAGAAGCATTTAAATCCTGACAAATAAAAACACTCTTATTTTACTTTTAAGAGACAATTAGATGCAATTTTATAATTCATACTGTACAGTAAAAAATTTGAATAATTTCAAATATGTTGATGCAAAAATACATTGTGCTAAAAGAAACATTTTGAGATTTTTGAAATATATAAAATACTTTATCACAATATAGCATATATATGATCTATCATATATGCTATGTATTGTAATTACCAATGAAATGACAGTACTAAGATTTGTGCAGTTTTACTGTTGTCTTAAACTTAATTCAACATAACTTATAAGCTTTGATGCATTTCATTTGCACTATGATTATTAAGTTACAAATGTAGAAAATTTTATTAATTAAATCAAAATTAGTAAGTTAACAATCCAGGTATATACTTCACATTTACCAGCAGGAATGAAATAAATATTTCTCAGCAACATGAGCATAGAATGAGTGTTTACAAGTAAGGGAATGGTAAGTGAAGAACTATTTTAATTGTAGTAGTACGTCTAATTTGAAAGCAAAATATTTTCTTTTTAATTACTCTGAGCTAAAAAAATTGTAGGGTATTATAGAATGTTACAATATTAGTACTCAATTTTAGAGAGCATATGTTTCTTGACTGTATTTTCTCCCAGAAAGAGAAGTATAGTAATTATATAATATGCATATACATTCATGGGGTAGGCAAGTAAAGCTGCACAGTTACAGACTTCATTCAAACAAACAAAACTTTCCTTAAAATATAAGTAGTTTCTGTGAAGTGGTCACCAAAATGGGTACATGGAAGATATTTTTTTTTAATGCAGTTTGAACAGATATGAAAAAAATATCTATCAAGCCCTAGAAGCAAATGTTCCTTTTTTTTTTTTTTTTTTTTTTTTTTTTTTTTTTTTTTGCAATTTTAGTTATTTATTGGAATTAATAGTTTGGCCTCACCCTGGCAGAACATGAATTAAGCAACAGCTTATTTATCTGCAATAGGTTCTGCAGAATAATGTAGTCTTGCCCTGTGTTTCCTGTATTCCCTCCTTTCAGCTTGTCAGTATTCAGTGCAGGAAGTGTAACAGAAAGTTGCATTTGAAGTTAAAAACAAAGAAAACCAAAACAAGAAAAAAACCCCAAGCCTCTGGCAACTCTAAAGAACTAACTGGGATCAAGATTAAAGATAGAAGTGGCAAAAAATGCATAAAACTATTCTAAACCTTTAGGCACTGTGAAAGATAGAACATGAAATGTTTATATAGATAAGGGAGCCCTAATGAAAGAACAGAAGTTTGATCACTACTGAATTTTATCATGACATTGTCTGGAATGAGAAATGTGGAGCCAGAATTCTGACAGCCTTTTGCCAGTGGCTGCTCTTCCAGAACTGTCTCCTTTATTAATCAGCAAACAATACCCTGGGAAGAGGCAAAAAGGGATTGTGGCATCGCAGCTGGACCAGATACAATAAATTGGACAGAAGTTTGGGAGTGTCTTAGTCAGGATTCAAGTAAGGAAAAAGCAGGCAAAATCAGGACACTGATAAAATCCTGAAAATACTTCAACACTGTAGACTTGGTGAGCAACTGTAAGTTGGGCAGAAATACAATGTTTGTTCATTAAACAGGCAAGGGAGGTAATACCAAAGCAGTGACCCTTTCATGTAAATCAAGACCACTCACCACAATAAAAGGGCATATTAAAAGCGTGTCAACCTATGAGAAACCTTAACTTTTTATCTTCAATGTTTGCATTGTATCTTTTGAATAAGAATTTCTTAACATTGTGGTTAACTCTAGTCTTCCATTGACTCCTTGGGAGCTAAAACCAGAAGATTTTTGTTGTGACCTATGTCAAAACTGGAATATGGGTTTTGGATTCAAGAAGCTACAGAAAATTACCTAAGATATCACTAGAATAAATGTGTGTGCTTTATAGAGCCAAGTCCTACAGTTTGTTTTTCTAAAAACAGAGGCTGCTGTAAGCCAGTTAATGAACAGGCATCTCATAGTTGAAGCTGTAGTAACTGAGTCATCTAAACATCATAATTACATTTATAGCTGAAGAAATATTTCTATCCTACAGTAATAATGAAATGCAGAACTATGTGGCAGTTATGAACTCAATAGTAATGACAAAACTTTTGACTGGGTCAACAAATTGCTTAAAGAAAGAATGAAAAATACATGGTCTTGGGTTTTTTTTATTCACTATATTAAAAAAAAAAGACTAAATATTTTTAATCCTGCATTAAATTGAAATCTCACAATTACAGATTTTCTACTCTGGTATGTTCCAGCCTACATGTTTCAAGAAAGGTAGAACTACAGTATAGCATATTATTCTGGATTTTGGCAAGATATCAATAAAAATATATTAAATGTTCAAGGGAAAAATATTTAAATGCATATTATACTTTCAAAATAATTATTAGGATTGCACATATCCCCACAATGTTCAAATTATATGTTTCTATTACAGTTATTATTGTAAGTCTGCCACCTTTTTTTAATGATCTCTGACTGAAAGGGCAGCAGCCCTCATAAGACTTCTTGCTTTAGAATGCTGCATTTGCTTTCTTTTGTCTGCATTTTGGACAGACTACTAAAGAATTTTTTTTTTCTTAATAAGGCAAATTGAGCTCCTCTAGGCTTTGAATTGAAAGGAAAAAAATATGCTCAAGTGTAATCTTAGCTGTATCCACGGAAACCAGTTGCTTCACTGGAGAATATTCTGTATTCCACTCAATAGACTTGTGTACCAGAAAAGAAAACTGGTTTGGACTGAATCATTATCCTCAAGAAAACACAAAGTCTAAGGTTCCTGTAAAGGTGTTTGTTGTTAAAAACTATTCATCCTCAGATTCCCCCATGTGTTTACTCTGGATATCTAATGAAGTGTCCTCTGGCCCATCTGGGCTGAACCATTTTATTGTGGATCTAAACCAACTTCCAATGAACAGTGAGCCCATGGAATTCCAAATCACAGTTGGGTAACATTGAGGATATTTTCTCTGGGACTTTATGAGCATGTCTGGTGGAAACTGCTGGGTGAAAGTAACTCATAATTTGATAATATTAATTTTGTTGTTGTTTGGGTGGGTGTTGTTGAGGGGTATGATTCAGCAAAAGAATTCACGTATTTCTGCAGAGCCTCAGTATATGTTCCTCTCCTGTGTATGGAGCAGCAAAAGAAGTGAAAGCTGTTTTCCATAAATTACTTCCCACTCTGAAAAACTGAAATGCCTTGCTAAAAACTGTCTAATATTATTGTCCTCCTTTTTCTGTCTGTGTAAGGAAGGACTGGCAGAGTATAATGATGACTTTCTAAAAGTGTGAAGTGTGTTGGTGTTGAGAGAATGGGAAAGGAGCTGTCTCTGAAGAACCTGCCAGTCCCAGAAGGACTTGCTGGAGAGCAGAGCAGTCTGTGCACCAACAGTGTGAGAGAATTGTCTGAGCTGCTGGAGAGGTGCTTGACAATGGCACTGTTAAAATTGGCAACATCAGAATAGGGGCAGAAAAAATTCACCCTCAAATTCCTTCAGAATCTTTGGAATTCTTGATCTTTGCCCAACTTTCTCTGATGTCTTTGTAAAATTAAAAGCAAGAGAAAGTGTTCTCCATACAGCTGCATGGACATCACAGAATCACAGAATATTCTGAGTTGGAAGGGACCCCCAAGGATCATCAAGTTCAACTTTTAGTGGTTCCTCTTGGTTTGATCAAGAGGTAGCACTGAAGAAAAGCAATTAAAATACTGAATGGTTTAAAATGTTATAAAAATTCCAGGCATAGAACGAGTGGGAGGACATGGCAGGATGGTTATCCTGAGTACTGTGATAGGAGCACCATGCCCTTTGATTTGATGGAGGTCCTGGCATAAGTGCAATGTGAGGTTGAGAGTGTTGTGTGGAATGAGGTAAAATCAAAATTAGGAGCTAAGACATTAAGGTTAACTTTTAGGTGTTTGTTTTTTTAAGTAACAGGAAAAAAATAATCCAGACTCCATTCCTGCTGATGAAGTTTTGCCTGAATTGTATAGTCTGATTCTGATTAATGCTGAGTAAAAGTGGATGAAATTCAGTCCTGCTCTGTTTCCTACCTCCAAAATATATATTGCTGTCCACTTAATACCTCGTTTATGCATAGTTAGAACAGCAAACTGCATTTGTATAATTGTGCTGCTCTGAATGTGCCACTGAAAGAGAGCCATCCACCTCTGCACAGCCTGGCAGAGCTCTTGCACTTTGGCTTTCTGCAGCAGTCTCTGTGCACAGCTCTCTGAGGAGCCCAGAACGTTTTAAAATGTGGCTTTTTGGTGCATGAGTTCAGGAAGACCTGACTGTGCTGTGAAATGGGATTTCACAACTCCTTGACCAAGTCTTTTAGTGAATGTTAGTAAAGCTCTTAGGATGCATTTTCAGAGGCTGAATAGGGAATAAACTCGACTAAAGAAATCTTCCAGTTTCCAGAACTTTGAAAAGCTAAGGTTATACAACCCATCTCACACTGAGCATCTTCCAATCAAAAGTCACTTCAGACAGCAGAAGTCTTGCCTATATTTTCATTTCTGTTAATATATGATGTCGCTGTCATCTAGAATGAGGACTTGGTTGGTATGACCTAACAGACCTCAGAATATTCCTATAGCAGAATTTTAGTGTTTAGAGAATTGAAAATTTTAAAACAGTGTAATTAAAAATGATTTCCAAATAATTTTTCAGAGAATATTCTCATTTTACTAATCGATCATATGTTTCAAAAAGGAAGTAATTTTGGCATGATTTTCATTTGATACTTGGTCTACATTCAGTTTCAACAGATCAATGCCTCTATTTCAGGCTACTATTCATGTTCTTACTCTGATGTAGTTTAACTTCTTAAGGTTTCTGATGTGGCCACATGTGATGTCTATAAAGGATTCCTTTTGAACATTTTTGTGTTCATTCATGTCAAAGGGAAACAGCAGTAGCATTTATTTCATCAGTTAGAGATTAATATTGACTGAAATCAAGAAAGGTGTTTTTTTTAAAATACATCAAGCATTTGACTTCTTTTAAAATTGTATCAGAATTTGCACAGGACTCTTCAACTATGTTATTCAAGTGGCTTTTGTCTTCTCTTTTATTATTAACTAAATACTTTTGGTTAATGCTGCTGTGATTTTTATACTAAAACAAAATAATTGTTTGATCAGCATATGAATTAAGTAACTAAAAAGGGCGATTTCTTGCTGGAAATGTACAAAGCACTTAAACTCACAGTCTACTTTTCATATAGTAATCCAAAAATTTTGTCAGAATCCAAAGTTATGTGTATTCTGAGTAATATCAGCAATCAAATAAGTCTATGTCTTAGATGTGTTATTCAGTATATTTCTGTTCCTGAGTACTGTGTGACATTTTACATTACATGGGGAGTTCTTACCACTTAGACAAGCTTTTTTTGAACTAATTAAAAGACTTTAGAAAATCACAAACCATAAATTCTTTGAAGTATCTATGGAAGGATTTGGAGGAAGGACTGGTTTCAGGTTACTTCAATAGTAGAAACTAAGCAAGAACAACTTCTTTTTAAGTATGAATGGATGGATTTGCTGACATAGTAAACTATGTGAAAACAAATTGTTTTGATTGCATTTCTTACATTGCTGAAGGAATGGAGGGCACTATCACAGACCCAGAGGGTGGTTGGGCACTGAACAGACCCCCCAGGACAGTGGTCACAGCCCAGAGCCTGACAGAGCTCAAGAAAGGTTTGGAAAATGCTCTCAGGCACATGCTGTGACTCTTGGGGTGTCCTGGCAAGGAGCTGGACTTCATAGTCTTTGTGTGTTGCTTCCAACTCAGGGTATTCTATGATTCTGTGATTTACAGTGCTGACGCTGACCATAGGCTGTCCCAGCTGCATTATCCATGTCTATGGTATGAAAAATTCACTCTGCAATTCAAGGAAGGTGATGACCTCTGAGGAAGATAAGTTTGCAAAAAGCAACACCACAGGTTTTCTATAAAATCTGAAATTCAGTTTTTAATATTGGAAAAATGTTATGTCAGACTTTTTCCAGTTAGGTATCAGTTTAATACCAGCCAAACAGGTCTTTGTGTGTGTGTGTGCCAGCAGTGCTGCTGTTACACTCCTGCCCCACAGAGTGGATGCAATCGGTGACAACACTTGCTCCTTGCATCTTCCCTTTTGTGGCACTGAGCCAGCACAGAGAGAAAAACACAAAAGGAAACCAAGTTTTACTGTACAGGGGTGAGTTATGCTTTATTTCCTCACCTCTGACTCTAGGAGTGATGTGTTCTCTCTTTATAGAAGACATGTGGAATGCTTACAGAAATAAAAAGAAGAATTGTGTATAGATTGAGGAAAGCAGAGGCAGGAGCTCTGTTAGTTCAGCAGGTACCTGCCAGTTCTGCAGAGCAGAGAGCTAAGCTGCAGGTGGCATTGCTGCTGGAGCAGCCAACACTGGATCTCCAGCGAGAGGGAGGATGCTCTAAACACCAAAGTTAAGAATAACTGCAAAGTACTGAAGCTGCAGCACTTGGAGGTAGATCCCTATGTTCAATTCACACGTTTCCAACAATGTGTCTTGGACCACTAATGATTGTAGTTAGACCAGTATAGTCTAGAGACACTTTTATATTTTAAGAATTAACATGAGAAATGGTTCTAAGTATGAGTTTAGTTGCTGCAGTATGTTGTCATGGAAATTCCTTGCTGTGAGCTTATTTTATAAAATCTGTGTATTTTCTGTGGGGAAACAGTTCCAATCCCAAGGCTGAATGCAGCATCCAGACCCTGTTCCTTGGACGGCCTGGGGCTGTGGTGAGGAGGGAAGGCCAAACAGAAGAGCCAACCTGCAGTGATGTTTCTATCAGCTCCCACCTTCGTGTGGTCTGTGCTGGTCCAGTTTCCCCAAATTCCTGCTCTGGGAGGGGATGTGACCTGAAGAGATGCTTCTTCAGCACATGACATGGGACAGTGGTTTTTGACAGTGGGGTGATGAAGTGACCTCTGCAGCTTTTTACACGGATTGATTTTCATTCTCTCTGCTCCAGCACTTTACCTGAATGTACCAATTGATCTGTGATTATAGAGTGCTGAAGAGCATTTCATTTTCAAAATTAATAAACTTGGCCTTTAAAAGAAAAGAAGGAAAAAAAAAGAAAAAAAGCTTAAAATATTTCCAAAACAGACTTAGTGATGGTAGAAAGAAAATTGCTACTACTATTTGGCTGACATTAATTTAATGTGTATTGATTTCAAAGGTTTTTTTTCTGTTGAGGTATCCCAAATAATTTTACCTAAGTTCTTTCCTTTTAAATCATGACAGAGGTTTAACAATAACACTGAACTATCTAAGTCTTGGAGACATATATTCTCAGGGCTGCAAGTACAAAATAAGATCCTTGTTATGATAGGTTGGGAAAGTAGAAGTTTTTATTACTTAATTTAGCTGAGTTTCATAAAAGAGTATATCTCACTATAAAACATAAGATGTCATCCTCAAACACTCAGGAAGACTAACTTAACCATGCAGCTTTCAGGGTTTATTTTGTTGGGGTTTTTGGTTGTTTTTTGTTTGGGTTTTTTTTTGGTTTGGTTTGGTTTTGTTTTTTTTTTTTCTTCTTTCTGGGAGAGTTTAGGGGTTTCACTGAGAAAAATGGATTCCTCATTGCCACTAGGCTTAGTCAAAGCAAGGTGCTGTCTGACAGCCAGTCCTCCTTTACATTCTTTGCAAGTCTCATGTTTATTTATTTATTTTATTTGGTAAATTATCTGAAAGAACTTGCACAGGTTCAAGTCAATAAAAATGTTTTTGATGCGGAGGTAAATGGACATTTAAATGCAGTTTTTAAAAGTTAAACTATCCTTCATGTCACTTAAATTGCCTAACTCAAAGGCAATCGGGGAAGGAGAAACATGCTTTTCCTTATGTTACCTCACTTCTGTATTCAGAAATGTTCAGTTTAACTTCAAGTTTTGTTCATAACTTTATGTGTGAATGTGGAAGTTACTATTAAAATTCTGAATTCCCACTCCCAAGGAAGAATTATTGAGCACAATGAAGGATGTGTACTTAAATTATATCCTGAAATATTGAATGAGCCTGAGAGAGAAGTTAAATTTATTTTTTAATGCCATTTCTAAAAACGCACTCTGTTTATCATGAGTCATTTTCTGGTAAGCCCTGAAGTATGGATATTATACTTTAATATCATTTTCCGTAACATTAAATTTGCAATGGAGAAAGGCAGTAGGTCTGATTCATCATTTCATTACACTGCTCACATTTCTCTGACTTCAACAGAGTAAATTGGAGTAGGATAAAGGACAATCTGGTTTCCCTTCTTTTATAATTTTTCTGATTAGCTTTTTCTCTTTTTTTCATTCCAGAATTTCTTATGTTCTAATCTGAATGAAATCATTAATGAACGAGTTTAAAATGTAGAGGTTATTTACCGTGTTAAAGTGCCCCAAATAATCTGGATTCAATGGAAGTGAACTGCAACTGAAGAGTTTCTGCTACAGCTTTAGAAAATATTCTAAAGAAATATGATTTGGTAATAGCTTCGTTGTGACTCAAGAATCACTGAATACTTAGGTGAGTGAAAGAAAGCTCAAAGAGCATTAACATAGAGATAAAAACACATTTACCTATTGTCCAATTATTTTCTCAGACTGCTGGTTATGTTTCCCTTACTGGACATTCATCTGACTTCTTTGGATGTCTGTGCTGTACCATAAATGGGGTTCTCCAGGTTCTAACTCCCAGAGTTAAGCATATTTTGAGTGATGATTCCAGGGCCACCCTTCTTCCAGATGAATTGCCAATATTCAGTGACCAATGTCAGCACTACAGCCTTTCCAAATGCTAAACACACATTTTTCTGTGCTGTTTATAATTCCCTGCTTCAGCAATAGCTGATGGCTAAAACAAAGTACTAAAGATCTGCAGTAACTCTTTCAGGCTAAATAAGAAATGCAGTGATCTAAACCAATCAAACAAAGAGACCAACACCCTGATCACTCTGCTATCTGCTGTCTTCCTTGTTATCCCTTGACTCTGTATTGAAAACCTTATCATATGTCCAACTTTTTAGTCTTGAAGCTTATTGAGATTAACAGGAGTCCTGGATCACTATCAGACTTGTAGCTCCTCATTTTTATTGCTTGGTTTCCAGAGTGGAATCCAAACCCAGTTCATTTTCTGTCAATGCATGGAAAGATTGCAAAATTCAGAGTAACAATTTCTACCTAGGAAATAGGGAGGTGCCTTATCCCAAGGATGTACTCTCAAGTCTTGCCCTTGAGAACTTAAGCACAGTGGATTTAATGTATTCCCCATTCTGAAGTTCTTCCTGTCAACAAAGTATGCTGAATAGGATCATTCCCATTCTTTCCCCTTCAGAAAGGAATGGAAGATTCTGACATTATCAAACAGGGGGAAAAAACACACCAAAACAAAACTCAGAAAAGAAGTCTCAATAAAGATCGTATATTTTAAAATTATTTCTGTTCCCTGACAAGAACAATTGTGCTCTGGCTTTGGTTGACTGCCTTTAATAAGTGGAGAGACTTCCAGTCCATCCCACAGTCTCTTGTATGAGCAGCAATAGACTAACATTGCAGGAAAGGCATAAAGCTGTAGATGGTTATTAAATGTGGAGTTCATATTGAAGCTGGAGCTCATAAATTACATACAAGCTCCCCAGATTATCACAGCTCAATCCTCAAAACATAATATGAACCAAAGTGTCATGATAATTCATAGTTTCCTGTAACTTGGAATCCAAATTACTCTCTGAGTAAGGCATAAGCAAAGACTACTAGAAGTGCAACTAGAATTCTTATCGTAGAAGTGTCTCACTAGAAATGAAGGCTTTTAAAACCAGCATTTTTTTCTCATTACTTTAAACAAATTAAATAAACTGGAAGTAAAAACAGTCTCAAGAACACCAGCCAAAACTCCAGGGTGTTCTCAGAAAAAACAAAGAATTCTCAGTATCCCTCTTGGTCCAGTGATGTGATGAGTATATGAACACTTTTGACTTATAGAGTCATATTTTTCTAAATTCTGGATTTTTTTACAGATTCTTGGTATTTTGGCCAAGTACTCTTTACTGAGCTTCTGAGACTACTTTTTTGTATCAACTTTTTTCATTATAGACAGTGCTTTCCTTTATAAATATCTGCAGATGAACATATTCAACCAGTGCCTTGAAGCTGTTCTATGTATCGATGTACAGATCTTTCTTATGAAGTAATAGTGGAGACATTTAGTCATAGGCAATAAATAGGAGGCCTTTAAGATTCGAGACTGACATTGATGTATATTCTTAGTGGCCAGTCAAAACTTTTAAACCAGCCTTAACACTAGTACAGGAGTCTTAGTGCTTGAGATTACCCATGGATAACTCTCTTCTTCATTGGGAGAATATATATTTATATATACAAATATTTTAGACTCTAACACTCAAATATTCCAAATTCTATATATAAAAATTGCTACAGTATTAGCTACCATCATTTCTGTGGAAAGATCACAGATTTTCTGCTTACAGAAACTACCACATATCTTTTTAAGCATCCACAGGCAGAAACTATTTTTATTTAGAAAGACAACCTAATGGAGTCAAGTTGCTGTTCATGTGTGCTTGTCTCCTGGGAATGATTTGCTATTTGGAAGCAGAAATGGTTATTGTAGGACAGGAGCTGCTAAGTACTGCATGCCACAACCTGCATTTTTATCAGCTGGTCAGTCATCTCACATTGTATTTTTTCCCTTTTCTCTCATAATAGAAGATTAAGTAGTTAAAACTTTTTTATGGGAGCAACTGAAGCCATAAATTGTGCCTGATGAATAGACCAGTAATAGAGGGAATATATTAGAGAGGGGAAATTAATGCACCAAGGTCAAATTATGCGGATAAAGATGCAAGGGATGACCAGAATAGATGGAACATAGGGATTTTTTGATCTTATTTCTCCTCTTTTTTCTGATAGTATAAGGATCACTTTGTCTGATCTATTTGGTGAAAGACAAGGCTGCCTTTTGTGTGGTGGCTGTGACTATGCTGGTTATTTTAGGAGCTGTGTTCAAAGCTGTTAACTGACTGCTCCAACTGGAGACAGTTCTGTAGAAACCACTTGGACAGGACAGTGTTTGATGCCAAACAGTCACTCAGGAAGCAAAGGAAGCATTCACTGCATCCATGTGCACTCAAAGAAACTGAGAGTTCATTGGGAACCCAAATATACATCCTAAGCATTGACTAATATGACTGTAGGACATGGTTGAAATCACCCAACACAGCAAATAGTCAATTGTTACTCCGAGTACAGCCTTGTTATAATTTTCTGAGGCTTGGTCACTATTCAGCAATGACTGTGACTTTATGAGAGGAGCAAAGTGCTGAATTAAATGAATCTTACATACTTTCATTTTATTGCATTCTTCAAGTATTTTTTTTTATTACTGAATTCAGCCCAATAATCAATCCTACAACACAGCATGTGTGCTTACCATTTAAAAAGTGAATAAAAGAAAGAAAGTATGTTGTGCTTTACCATCAGAGCTGTCTATAATGAAAAGCTTTTAGAAAAATCTCTGTGAGGTACCAGCAGAATATCTAATTACATGTTAAAGCTAGTTAAACTATCTACCAGGTGTTCACAAACAGCCACACTATTTGCTTTCTTCTTTCCATAATTTTTTTGGGTCTTTCTTCTGCTGCTATTATTTTAGATCCCAAATCCTCTTTCTGATTAAATAAGCTTTTAAAGAAAAAAAAAAAAAAAGTAGGAAAACATGGCTAATAATATAGTTGGGAGGAGGGAGGTAGGAATATTTTTGCTGTTCTGCATGATTAGATGAAATTTCAATAGCACTTCAGATTTTTGAAATACCGTTCCTACCTGATTTTAAGCTTTCCACATATAATCTGAAATCTATGAGTCAATTAAGCTTGCCTGGTAGACACACATTTTCATTTGATCCATGGTAATTTTCCAATATTGATTTTGCATGTAGCTAATTATAATAGTAGCCAAAAGTAGGAGTCTGATTCACCAGTAATTATGTTAGATTTGTAATTTTTGATTGTGCATTGGTGTATCTTAAAACTGAATATCTTTCTCCTCATTTCAGTTAATGTGAAATGAGACTCCAACTGAAAATTTACCTTGATTTTTAGGGAAAACTTCCACATATCACCTGGAGGTCAGCAAATAGTGAGACTCTTTACCCAGGCTTCATTGATTCAACATGTGCTCACTAGTTGCTATTTAAGCTCATCCCGCTGCGTCGATGAATTAACAAACCATAGGACTTATGGTTATCCTAATTTTTTTCCCTCAGAAATTTAATTTCTTGTCAACGAATATGTGCTGATACACCTTTTTTCTTTGTTTTTTTGTTGTGGTTTTTTTTTTTTTTTAATTTATTAATTCATGGCCGTGTCTTTCATCAGTCACAAATTGCATCTAGTTCTTTATTATTTTCATTCATACAATTTTTACTGAAAATACCTGTCCAATGACAAATTCAGCTCCTGGTATTTTTGCAGTCCTTGAATCTCACTTGAGTGCAGGTAACATGCAAGTGTATGGCACATTCACCACTGAACAATATCAGAAGACTCATTTCTTCCCCCAGTCACATTATATGAGCTTTGAAAAGTGAAATAAGTATATCAAACAAAAACTTTACTAAAGCAGTTAAAATGTCCCTAAGTGTTGTTTTCTATTTCCATTTCAGCCTACAGTGTAATATGTGTTCTTTGTTGGAGTAAAAAGATAGACATTAAACATTAGTTCATTTTAAATGCATTTACAAGTGGGTGTGGAATAGTCTCAAGTGTTTGGCGTTCAATTCTTATTTGCAAGTTTAGGTGATTATGGATAACCTCCCTTTCAAACCTGTACTTCCTCTGACTTTAAATAGCATTTTTCTCTTAAAATCACCCCATTAAAGCTATTGATGCAATTTCCCTTGTATCAGTGCTCACCAAAGCAACGTTTGGCTAAACAGCAATGAGATTGATGCTAGTACTTGATTCTTGCAATATTTAGTATGCAGAACACTGGAGTTGGCTCAAAACTTAGGGAAGTAAACACGAGGGACTCAAACACCTACATAAGTCCTACAAATGCTGGTGGCTGTTTGGCACACTGTAAGTTGCAGTGGAAACATGATTCTCCTGGCAATGTTCTTTAGCAGGTGCTGAACATCTGCACCTTTTAGAAAGGTCTTTAGAGCTGTGGATGCTCAGAGACAGCTTTAAAATGAAGCAGTTAATCTTTCACTTTACACCTGGTTTTTCCCAGGCTTGGAAGAGGAGTATTAGAAAACAAACGAGAGACAAGAGAATCATGAAAAGTTGTCACTGTTCAAATTAGGTGTCTGAAGTGTAAGTACCCCCATATGATAAATAAGGGATTGAACGTTGTCAGTTTAATAATTTGCTGGCTGTTTTTTTTTTTTTTTTTTTAGCTTTGTAATAAAGATTTCCAGGGAATTAGCTAGAGAAGTTGATAGTAAAAATATCTCAAAAAATAATCTTTTAAAGAACTGTCACTGGGCTCTGATGCAGGATCAGCTAGCAAGACTCTCATACCCCAAAACAATGGGACTCTGGCTGTATTTCCAGCAGCTTTGTGTTTAGTCAATTTTATACATTTTGGGTTTGACTGTCCATTGTCATGAGGATGGGTTTTCTCACTCAGAGTTCTTTTCTAATGAGAACATCCAAGGAGAAGAGTGAAATTTTTTGTTATAAATAAGTATGGTATTCTTTAAAATAATATTTGTTTTTTAAATAGTCTAGAGATGAAAAATGAAATATGTTCTTTATTTTATCAGAATCCATTCACCTGTTCAAGAGGAAATAGACTGTAGCAAAGTGCTATATTCAGCTCACAAAGCCTACTCATCAATATCTCTACTAGCAACATAATCTGAAAAGTTATTCCCTTATTGGCACATTTAGCACTCCCTATTTTATGCATCTCTCTGTCAAGGCTGACTGGAATCAAACCAGTCCAACAGTCAAATTTACTAATTCTAACAAGCAACCTCCTCTGGTTCCTCAGTTATCAGAAGAGTGCCCTCAGTGAGCCCACTCAGGGTGGATCAATGCAATTATCATCCCCTGACATATGGCGAGGAGCTATGAGTATTTTCACATGAGCTGAATTGAATGGGACACAAATCATTGACTCATGTCAAGGAAACCAGAGACAGCAGCTGAAAACCAGCACATTTCAGAGGGAGCTGACAGGCAGTGAGTGAGGAAAACAGAACTGTCTGTTGTTGGTTCTGTTCTGAACAGAAATCACTCCACTCCTGTGCAGCTTGATACTTGCTCTGTCACTTGGCCAAAGTGAAGTGCAGTGGGATGTGCATCCTGGATGTCTTATTTATGCAACTCTTTGCTTACTCATTTGCATGTTCTTTCCAGAGGGTAAATGCCCTTATTCCTTTTAAAAGTATGTTTGGTAAAATGTAATCAGGAGTGCTATAACTGCTGCTGGCAATCCACATGGAAAAATAGCAAGGATTTCAGCAGTCAAAATGCTTTCCACACTGTTACCAGCCTCAGCAATGAAGATAACCGTTTAAAAAGATGAGAAATGCTGCTTTTGTTTTTATTTCCTTTTCAATCCAAATGTGGAATGTCATTTTATGAAAAACATAATAGTGACTTAATTTAATTTGAATCCTGGAGATTTATTGCAGCTCATTAAGTCCATATTTGTGGGTGAAAAGGAAGTGTGGTTCAATGTGTTTAGTTCAGGCTATTTGGTACATAAAGAGATAGTCGCACCATCTAAATTCAAGACCTTGTGGTGCCTAAACCAGAAATTAATCTCCTTAAGCCTCCAATGAAATTTGTGATGAAATTCCTCCAGAGGGCCATTCAGAGTAAGAATTTAACTTAGGTGCTTTGCATTGAACTCCTCCAGGGAACACCCACCACCTTCTTTTAGGTACATGGTGTGTGACCAGCCTTCTAACTCGGCACTTTAGTCAGGGGAGTGAGAGCGTGTGAGCATCTCCTACAGCTCCATGGAGACCTGGTATGGAACAAACATTTTCTTGCTAAATAGTGATTTCTTTGTAAAAAACAATTTCTTCTGTCTTGGAATAGTTCAGGGATATGGGTAATATTAAAAAAAAATAATAATAATTCTGCAGGTAGGTTGAGTGTAGGGAAGTACAATTTCCTAGTGAAAGGTGGTTATTTTTTTATAATTACAATATCTTAATGTTATTTCATGTTCACTATACTTTTGGAAAATATTAAATAAATGCGCAAAGGTGAAATATTTGCAAGAAAGAAATGCAGCAATGGTAGATAGAGATATATTTTTAGGTTTCATTAAATGTGTTTGTCACCTTGTTTTAGCAAGTGTTTTGTAATAGTTTTGTGAGATGCCTTGAGTGTTATAGATTTGTTCAGATACACTCTGGCTGAATTGCATATGATGTGTTATTTAATTTTTGTTAGACTTCATGTCAATAGGTAGTTTAATATAATCATACAAGCCTTTTGCTTTGACCAATATGTTGTTAATGGAAACTATCAGCTGTTTTGAGACACCCTGAAATAGGGGGTGTGGCAAGTGCAGAGCATACAGTGAAAGGCATTCCAGCCTGATCCAGGGGTTGAGCAGCTGGAATCAGTATTCTGGGAATGATAGAAACTCTGAGCAAAGACCAAAGGTTCACTTCTTAAATTTTTAGCCTGGCAGGACCCCCTGCTTTCTGCTGGCCCAGTTTTTCCGGGAAAATGGAAAACAACAACAAAAAAGCAGCTTCTTAGGGATTCACTTTAGTGCTTTTTGAGTTTTCTCCCTTTTACTTCCCTTGTGGTTGTCAAAGCCACCTTATTCTTCCAATTACCCCAGGCCTGGGCACTCTCTTTCCATAGACCATTTCCTCCTAAATGCCTTTTGGCTTTTCCTCAAGTCTCCATCCATCACAGCCTCTTTCTGCAAAGCTTCAGAGGGAGCAGCTCTGTTGAAAAGTCTGGAGAAACAAGACAGCTTTCAGGCCTTTCATAGACTGACCAGCCAAGCAAAGAGTGGAGAAAGATGAAAAAAATATGAAAAACAACAACAACAACAAAAAAGAGATGCCCCTGTCATAGCAAGGGTATTGGAACTAGAGGATCAAGATGATCTCTAAGGTCCAGTCTCTGACTCTATTAAACACCTCTATGGGAGTACAATGAGTTAATATTCAGTAGAAAATTACAAATACTCAACAGACACTCTAATCCAGACTGTCCTTCAGCTGACAGCAAAAAGATATCTCAAACCCATTTTTGCTTCCACTTTTTGACTTGTTTCAAAGGCCATTGTGGCCTACGAAAGTGCCTCAAAGCCTGCAGCCTCTCTCTAGCCTGTGATACCATCCCTCCATGCTCCTATGAAAGGTTAAAAGTAATATTATTCAGAATATTTCTCTGATTTCTAAATATGTGCACACACACACACAAAAAAAATACAAACTAAACCAAACAAATAAAAAATCACAACAGAAATATTAGATCAAGGTTTTAACATTTTTCATTGCTCAGAGTGGAAGAGCCTTTCCTGAGTTTAAGCTGCTCTATACAGTTTTCCCAGTAAGAGGAAGGGTTAAAATGAGTTTGGATATTGTTGTGTTGCACAGCAGTCACTGGAGCACACTTAGCACTAAGGCAGCTAATCTTTGAAGAGCAGATTCTTCTTGCCTTCTTGTATATAAGAAGTTGTTACCTAAACATGACTGTATGATTAATTTATTTCAAGGCCTATATCATACTTAAGTGGCTTCTAAAGTAACAAGGCAACTAAAATATCAAGTAGCATCATATTAATATTCAATCTTCATATGTTGTATCAGATAATTAATATTAAGAAACTTTGTGTAAAAATTCAATTGCTTCCAAAAGTGACTTTAATAAAGCTTATACAACCTAAAGTGTTGGAAGAAGATAAAATGTATTCAGATCAAACCCAAACAAGACTTAGAAATGGGCTGATACTCTGATTTATAAAGAACCGAATGGCAGAGTACTTAAATAGTATGGGAATCCCACACTAGATATTCCATATAATGACTTAATTACTGCATGTTATCTACACTCTTCCCAAGAAAAATAAATTTCAGGGCTTGTGAAAAGACTCTCTCTTTTAAACTGAGTAAAGGAAGAGAGAAATGTGTGCAAACTTATTATTGTCATACACATTTATCTTCCTTTATTTTGGTTGATCGTTATGGATGAAGGTGTATTAACATCTGGTACAAAGTTTTGCATTTAAATATCAAGCAAACCATGATGCCTGTATTAAAGAAGTCCCAGTCTATTTATATATATAACTGTTTGGGGATTTTTTCAGTTCCATAGAGGAGTTTGTCAGTGCTATGCAGAACATGTAAACCTGGTTAGTAAGTTGCTTGTAATTGTATATAATTAAACCTTGGATTTATGGAAAGGTTAATGCACCACAAAGCTCATGGTAACCACACAGCAGAACAGTGAAGGTTAAATTGTGCCCTTAGCTTCATTTCTTATCCTCCCCAAAGCCACTCATGTCTTAAATGGCAGAAAGTTGTTAAGACTTTAAGTATCTGACTTCAGAGTTGTGTAGAGGTAGTGTAAGGACAGGGAGAGGAAGAACAATTGGTCCAGGGAGCATTCAGATAAAACCAAGTCTTATCACTTCTGTTGTACAGAGAAAAACAATTTAACAAGTGTGGAGCTTCTCTTCCCTCAAGGATTTTGGCTGCCCACTCCAGTCCTGCCCTCAGCTGCTGTGCTGCTGTCTATGTGTTCTCTCCAGCACCACTCAAAACCAGGTGAGCATGGACCAGGAAGCAGCAAGTTCTGAGAATATGAACCTTTGTTAGAAACTGTAGCTGAAAAAAGAAGGGAGTTCAGGAACTCAGAGCACTGGACTCCTCCTGCAGCCTTCCCTTCAACTCATACACAGCTACATCCCACACTGATGGGAACAGAAAGCAGATTAATGTCCAGATCCTCTCCTAGTGATTTTTCTTTTTAAGAGGCTGGTTCACCACTGGCAAAATATCCTTTTTTTCCCCTCCCCTAGCATTCTTATCTTTCGTCTTATTTATTTTTGCAGCATACTGGCTTGTCACTTATATGAGAAGCATTTATTTTTTCCATAAAATCACTCTTTCCAGCATGTTTAATCTCTGTTACTTTATTAAGTAAGCTATTTTTAAGGAATTACATTAAAAACCAAAGTCAAGAATTATTTCCAGACCCATAGTTAAGCAAGTAGCTACAGCAGGATTAAGCAAATCCATGGATACTACAAAGCAAGTCCTGCAGCTATGAAACCATATGTGGTATCATATCATTTCACCCATGTGGAAGAGCCTGAGCCTGCCCCAAACTGGGCATTGTGAGCAAACTTGTATGGATTTAGTGCCTGCCAAGCCACTGAGAGCTCCATTATCTTAATCAACAAAAGCAGCAGTAATCCTGATTTTTGGAAGCAGTTGGAATGTTTGCTGCAATAGATATGAAGATGTATAACACTAACTACATTGTAAATTGCATAGGTTGGAAATAATTAAATTTAACACAGATGTTTTATTTCCTTGATTGTTCTCTAAATAAAACTATAGTGCACAAGGCAGTCATTTAGGTGAAAAGGAGACAGGAGAGCAGTGATAAAACAGGATAGGGGATGTAAAACCAGGAAACAGGGAGTAAATGCAAGTTACTATTTAAAAGGCTCATGCAATTTCTAAAGGGAAGTAAAAATAGAACAGGAATATCCATAGTGAATAAAGTAAAAAGGAAGGGTTTCCAAAATAAATAGAGTTTGGGTTAAAAATAGCTTTGTAAAACCGGTGTAAGAAATAATAGTTATGCCAGGATTTGAAATCATGCTCTTTCCAGCCCTGGTGAAATGGAAAGGTTGTCAGTTATAGCTGGGGATGATAAGAAGAAACATTTACTGAAAATATAGTATGTAATCCTCTAGCCTGGGTGACATGAGTTCTGCAGGCATAGGAGAACTCTGTGTTGTCCTGAACCATAACTGACATCAGCATTAACAAGAAAGCAAGGGCTGCACAAAAGATTGAGGTTATAAAATTGCCCCAGTAATAAATTAACATGTTAAAAAGTTAGAAATCATGACTTATATATCAACTGGATTGATATTGATTCTAAGTAAATAAAGGAGCAATAGAGTTAGGACTTTAAAGACAGCTAATTATTACAGTTCTGATTCTTATATTACTTGTCCGGTTTTGTGGAATTTGTTTTTCCAAACTTTCTGTTGTTCCATCCTGACAGGCCTGCAGACCTGGTCAGAACAGACTGTCAGTATTATGATACCTGGATTTCTCCAGCCTCCTTGTGATTGCAATCTCTCATTAAATGGAATCACAGGGTATTTTGCAGGATTAAATTAAAAGTGACCCCCTAATAGAAAACAATTTAAAGTTTCTAATGAGTAGAAAAGAAAGTACTGGGATGTTAGTGAGTAAATAATATTTGCTGGAGACATATAGAGAATATGTGAAGTTTGCAAATAATACAATGTTTCTGTGGTAAGAAATGGTGAGAATGATGGGACACAAACACAGAGCAAGGGATGGGTTCAGTAGATGACCTGATTGAAGAGGCTGCTCAACAGCAGCCAGGCAAGTGCAGCACATTCACTGTGTCAACTCATCCTTCCTCCGGGCAGAAGTTACAACTCCATTAATCTTCCTCCTTTCTTCCAGTGTATGTGGTCTTAAGAATGACCTGGAGCACTTAATTAAGTGGTCACAATTGAATACTGATATGCATAATGATATGCATTTCAAAGCAGAGACCACACAGTGTGCTTGCAAAGTTGGAGCTCTTGTGTAGAAATACAGTAAGTTAAAAAGGGGTTTAATGCTCGTTATGAGGAGATATACATTTGAAATTCACTTCAGCATCAACTGAAAAATTACATCCCAAGAATGAACAATCTGAAAAAAAAATTAGGTAATAATTCAGTTGTTTATGGCTGTGCTAAAAGTACCACAGTTCAAAAGGAATGTTAAAATAATCAAGTAGGAATAAAGGAAACTCCCCAAATATATCCAGAATTTGGAATATCAAGTCTTATGTTGCAAAGAGTGGCTTATCCAAGAGGAATCTGAGAGAAGACTTTCTCTCTCTTTGGAAGTGCTTTTGGATGGCTGCCCTTGAATCATGCCAGGAGTGATGCTTCCTCTATCCAAAGACTGTTAACAGGCTGGAGACATTCCTTGCTAATTAGGACAACATTTCCTAGCACTCTGACAGACGATGCAGAGATGCAACTTCTTATCATTCCAAATGTTTGATGTGAATTGGAACAGCTTTCTAAGATGTGCATGATTTAATTCAGCTTCTCAGAAGGAATCTTCAACCTGTGTGTACTGAGGAATCATCCTGAATCTTTCAGATGGTTTATGCATCTTCCTGGGGCATTTCATGACACTATTTTTTTGCATTAAATACTCTCATTTCACTTAGTTTCATGAAAGCATAGCATTCAGTAGTCTCATTTAGTCATCTGACCAATCAGAAATTAATATTTGTTTCACCTTCTGTAGGAATATTACTTTACCATGACTACATAAATTCTCTTCTCCTTTCTGAAACTTCAGGTTTTTTTCCCCAAAATGAAGATAGGATGGTAAACTGTGGGTGCTGGAGGGGAGATATTAGAATTACTGCTCATCTTGATTAATACATTTGTCCCTCCTGCTCAGAGTAGAAAAATTCTTTCTTCAGCCTCTGATATGATAAATGTCTAAGACACCTTAAGCTCTTGGTTCCTAATTTTTGTATTCTTCTTTTTCAGCGTGTGGTAGAGTTCACCACACCTGGATCAACATATTCCCCACCATCAGGGAGGTATTGGATATCAGGGGTCTCCTAGGCTTTTTTGATTTCTTTTTTTTGTTTTTTTTCCTCTGTTCTGTTATTGTTTTCCAGAGGGGTTTCTGGGAATTCAGATTTTTTGAGTAATTGAAGTTGCTACTAAAGGCAAGTCAAACGATATAGAAGAATAGATGGTGTGCAGAGGGTTGACTTCAAAAGTCTAAATACATTTACCTGTGTGTTAGTTGGCTGTCCAGTGTGCAAAACTTTTCTAGAATGATCTATAGTCAGTGAATGTATTTTCCAGAGAACAACCCAGCCTACCTATTTTAAGAAGGGATTAATTACCTTCTGATAATTAATGATACAATAAAGTATTATTTTAGAATTATACTCCACTCCTTGCCTTCTGGTGGCTAAAACCAGGTGAATATATATCACTTACTGTGATCTAAAAGCCTAATAATGTATTTTTTTTTCTCTTTGAAATAATGCTAACTTAACATTTGGCTATAAACAGGGGATACACAGCTTAAAAAAAAAAAAAAATTAATTAATTAATTAATTAATTAATTGTACATGCATATATGCATACATACTATCTGATTTGCTTTTCAGGAATTGCAGAGTTACCATAGATGTATCATTATATTAGGAATTGCCACATAATTTGGGCCACACAGAGAACATAACCATTAGAGGAGCTCTGTAGTTATTAAAAGGGAAAATGAAAATGGCTTCATTGAGCAGCATCATTACTCATAAATGCTTGCTTTGTGTTATCCACTGTGTTTTTCTCATAGAATGAATAACAGTTAAGATCAAAACAATTATGCCAAATGTTGAAAGTAATTGTACAATATCTATACTCAGACACAAGATTTATAATAGATAATAAGAACATGATCAAAATACAATTACACATGTAATTTGTTTTCATGTACATGGTATTGTGTGATAAAAATGCTTTAATTCAAGCCTTCTTTTTTGTTGTTGTTTTTGTTTTGTTGGGTTTTTTTTATAATGTCCACTACTATAAGGATAAGTTAGATTAACAAAATGACATTTATGAATTGCAGTCCACCTTTTAGTGGGAAATATGTCACCCCCATGATAAGTGAAGCATGAAGAGTGATGTGTCTGCTGATATAATTTGGAAGATCTAACCCTCAGGTTTGGCTGACACTTTTCATTCTTTGGGGTTTTATTATAAGATATTCATTCTGTAGAAACAATCCATCATTAACAGAAAATTCCCCTGTCAGAACTGTGGTCTTGAGGTACTGGGTGAGAAATTGCAGCAAAGAGAGAGTCTAAGACATGAAGGGTTGGGATTAAGGATTATTAATTTCCAGTCTTATCATTATATATGGAATGATCTGCAAATAATGCTTAAGAATACCATGACTCCAAGAAGGAGCTCAATATGAGATAAAATTCTGTAGCATATGCAGCATTCCCTCCTTGGCATGTCAGGGCTTTGGCTTGGAGTTCTTTGGCATAGATTTCCAAGTGCAATTAGATAGAGGGTTGCAGAAGTTTAATGTTCAGATCCTGTGCTAAGCATGATCTGAGTCATCTATAGGAACAAACGTCTTAGAGGGAAAAGAGGTCTATTATTCTCAAGATTTAGTTTGTCTTTTGATGCATAAAGTTATGCATGTTTGGAGATGGAAGGGAGGAAGGGTTACCCATTAACTGATGTCAACAGTCTCTATTTCTAACTAACCTGTGCAACCAGATTACTCATTAAAAACTGGAAAATTTGTCAGCATTTTATTTTAGAATATTTAAAAAATATATGTAATTTTATATACGGATGCATATAAAAATCAAATCTATCTTACAGAAGGGATTATTGTAGCTTTTAGTACCATGGTTTGTTTCCTGACATTTCTGTGTTGTTCTGTTGGAGTGTGATGTCAGACTTGTGTGCAAGAAGTAACACCATCATCTCATTATATGGCAAATCTGTGCTTTCCAAAGTGTGTTGATTTTGCTGCACCTTCCTAATACCAATTCTTTAATGTATGTTCTGAATTTTTCTGCTAACCATTCGCTGCCTCCTTTTCCCTGGGAGATCCCAAACAATGGATAAACTGTGAATGTGTAACTGTCCACTTGCTTTCATGCACAGCAGAAGCACAGGTTGAGTATGCACTTGAGCTCTCCCATTTCTTTTCAGCACTCTCCTGCTATCAAAGCTAAAATAGCTGCACTCCCAACTCTAAGCATGAACTTCCTGTTAAAAAAGTAAAAGTAACTGCCAGGAAGGAAGAACTAACTTACTGGATGTCAGAGGTCCCTTGACAGTGCTAAACTTTAATGGAGGATGAGCTGCCTCTATTTTCCCATGCTGAGATGTCTACCTATTTTGTCTGCTCAGACTGACAGGTCTGAAAATGAATGATTTTTCCTCAGTCATGATGGATACCATTTCTAGACATATTGTAGCATAATGGACAAATAACTTCTCTTAAAGACTTGTCATATAATTTGAAGGAAAAAAAAAATTGTACCCGAGACAGACATTTCTATCTATATCCTCTGGGAATAATGAGACCTTAGAGCAGAGTCTAAGGCTAAGAGTTGGTTCAAAACATCATGATGTGATGTGCCCTTATCTTCCTTTACAGATAAGACAGGCAGACTGTTTCTTGCACAGAAAATTAAAGAGTGGGCTGTAAAATCATAGGAAATGAAAACCGACAACTGAAATCTTTCCTTTCCTTTGAAAAAATATTTCTTCCAGAAATTCTTTTTTATTTTCCTCTCTTCCTTTCCACTCTAGTGACCATAGCTGAATGCCAAGTGATTCTTCTGAACGTGAAAAATATAAACCTCTATAGTTAATTTCAAATATTTGTGTTGTTAATAAGCCACCTTAAATTAAAACAAACAAACAAACAAATGAAAAAACCCAAACCAAATAAAAAAAAAAAACAACCAAAAACAAAACCACAAAAACAACTACTTGAGAGCACAGAACTGGAGGTCACTCAGTCCCCTACACTCTCAGATGCAGCAGATATTCAGGACAGAGAGCTTTGCTAATTGGTCTGTTGATCTCCCTCCATCCCTCAAACCCTTACACGTCCCATGAGGTCTCAGAAGCAGCTGGTGCAGATTTGTGACCCTGCCTTAGCAGGAAGAGCTTGTGAAGCAGAAGGTGGTGGGATGTCCAGATGCAAGACATGGTCAGTGATTTGCTTGTAGGTTTGTGTAATCTTATTTATATAGTCCTTCTGTTTTGTCCTGAGGAAGAGGCCACTGTTATTGTTCACTCCTCCTTTTTCCCCCTGACAGACCTGTCTCTTGCTCCCCTTCTGAGTTCCATGGAAGGAGAAATGCAGTGACCCTCCAGCCACAGGGCTGTGACCTCCTGCCTGCAGAAGGCACTAGGGATGTGCTGTGGCCCTGACTGCAGCTGGGAGCAGCTCACTGAACTGGAGAACATGGCCTATGAACCTCTGAGAATACTCCAGGCTGAGGAGAAACCAGTTCATGGGCAGCATGTGGGAACAGAGAAATGCTCTCCTAAGAGAAGACACAGAGCTGAAGGGGCCATGTGTGGAATGATGTACAATAAAGTGATGATGGCCTTTTGAGATCTGTGTTCACTTTAGCACACAGGACATCAGCAGCAGAGTGCAAAGGAGCCATAGTTGTACTTTTCTTAAGCCAGTACCTGACTAGTTTCCTATTATAAACAAGAGGTCAGGTGGCTTCTGTAGAACTCTCTGTGTTGGTGTCAAGAACTGTTTTCCCTCCTCAGGTCATAAAGTCAATCAGTGCCCCAAGAGGAAGAGTTAGTTGATGAATATGCCTATTAGTTGTTTCATATGGTAAAGGTGCTCGTGACAGGCTCCAAGAGCTCTTTGCATCTAAGGGATCATTCATATGTGCTGAAAGCCCTGCTGTGGGAGAGGGGCTGTTACTCTGGCATGACTGGGATGTCTCCAAAATGTCACAGTTTTTAACACTTTGATGTTTTCCATATCAAAAAAGGACCACCCAGGAAATAGTTGAAGGAAACCTAAGAAATAGACTCAGGGAAAATGTGATATAAGAAAAGAAATCTGAAAAAAAAACCCAAAAGAGATTGACATCTGTCAAACATCATTAAGTACATCAAATGTTAATCATAACAAAGGATGTAATTTATTGAAATCTGCATAGTAACACACAGAGAACATTATACTATAAAGCACATAATTAGTATTTGGGTCCACGATGGTTGTGCATGACAATCTGTCACTCTACCTGTTTGCCTTACAAATTGCTATGTGGAACTGATTAATTATTTTTTTTTATTCATTAATAAGTGTTATTTCTAAGTCTCTCTAGGTTTCACAATTGCTTTTTTACTGGAACCTCATCTTTTTGAGAATCTAGAAAGATTTACTTGCTTCCTCATTGACAGTGAGACTCACTTTCTTTGGGTGATAAAACTTGTGTCTGCAGGTTTGTGTACATTGACATGGAGCTATGAACAGTCTTTTTATTCAGCAAGTATGTTGGATTATCCGTGCAGAAAAGTCAACTAAAATTCCAGAAATACATTTCAAAATTTGAAAAAAAAAAAAAACAAAAAAAAACATAGAGAAAGGTTTGGGGTTTTTTTCAAAATTAATTTATTTTGAAATTATATTTCATTTACAAAGCTGGCTAAAACTAAATAGCAGGGTTTAAGGTTAAAATATATAGCTAAAAACAAAGCTTCATTTGACTCAAAACAACATCTGTTGTTTGTTCTAAGCAAACTAGAAATTGATTGACCTAGAATTGATTAAAAATTGTAGTCTCTCACCAAGCCAAAAAAAATAACATTTTTTTTCACAATCTAGTGAAGTACATCTTAATATTATATACTAAAATATCTGAGCTGTATTTGAAAGCATATTACAAAATCCCTGTTGACATTTATGAGGAAAATTACGGTTTTCAGCCCCTAACCACTTCATATATGTAATTTCTTTGGAGATAATATGATTTTTATTTACTGGAAAAGAGTCTCTGATGAACAGACTGTAATTAATTAAATACATTAGTCTGTTTTGGTTTAAGTATAGATTTACAGGATGAAGGATGGACCTGTTTCTAATACAGAGGATGTGAGTGGGCCTGGCCCAGACTACTGTAAAAAAAAAAAATCATAGCTTTTTTTTCCCCTCACTCACTTTTTGGTCAAAATACTCTTCATTTCAATGAGTTTCTTGCCTGATGGGGAAAAGGAATTGTAAGTAGATTATATCCATCATCTTCCAGGCAAGCCCCATGATTTCCTGGCAGGTATAAATCCTTGGATGCCCAAGTTTTCTACAGTGTTAACTGGGATGTAAAACTAGAGAAGGCAGAAGTTTCAACTTTGGCTGCCTAATTGCAGAAAATCCAGCTGTGGCTGCACACCTGGAGTGCTGCAAGTGCGTGGTAATAGGGGAATTCAAGTACTCCATTTAAAGGCTATTTGAAGGTTTATAAAACTTAGCACTAAGTGTCTTTAGAAAGGGATATGCTGAGAATTAAAGAACGTGAATTTAGGCTTTTATTGCTGCCTTTTAAATGACAGTGGGATTGCAGTCCACAAATGAAATCATTGACCACAACCCTCATTAAAAGTCAATATTTATGGAAATTACTGCATTCTGGGATCTGAGAAACTGAAGCACAGAAAAAGCAATGACTAGTGCTATGGCATACACATCAATATTTTAATAGCACCACTGAGGCGAAGTACCTCAATTATAACTTCACTGTCTTACAATGAACTGTTTGTAAATCTCTAAAACACATTTTAAGTTTCTTTATTTTTCTATTTTTTTCCCTATTTTTTATCTGAGCAAAACCATTCTTACAAATGTAAATCTAAGCACTAATCTTAAATAAACCTGTTCACACTATAAATTCTTCTGAGCTTCTAGTAGCTAAAATGAGCTTAAAAAAAAAAAAAAAAAAAAGCAAACCAGCTCTGATGGAGGACAAAAAAGCCAACTGACCGTGGTTGCTCTGGTAACAAATTGCCTTTCTCTGTGAGTATGTGTAGGGATGCATGAATATGAGACAGATATCTGTGTAGAGCTCAGAGCTGGTTGCATATTTGTACACGTCCATTTACTTGTGCATCATTCCCTCTCTCAGATTCCTTCCCATGTTTTATTACCCATGGATCTGTGTAGCTCTTTTTCCCCTTTAAATTTCATTAATCATCCTTGTAAATGGAATGCTTCCCTTGAGTGACATTTTTATGTTAAAATTATATTATATTTGATTTGAAAAGCAACCTAATTAAGGTAGGCATCCTGTAAGCTATTTAAGTCTCACCTCCCAGTGGAATCATGGAACATTTAGAAAAATAATGAATTACATCTTATATAATCTTTATTGCTACTTTTTAGAATGAATAATATATTCAGTTTGGGTTGAAATAACATATCCCTAAGGTACAATTCGTTTCCACAAATTAGATTGGTCCCTCACATACAAGATTATTAAGCATGAAGAAGAAAGTTATTGGGTTCCCTGTTCCCCCCAGGAATAGTGTTTTTTCCCTTCACATCCAAGCTTTAAATGTAGCCCAATTCAATCAAAATCTGGTAAATAGTTAAAAGAATGATGCAGTTACTCGGACTTGCATATTAACCTTGTTATTTAAAATTCTCCTCCTTTTTGTTTTGGGTACATGACTGATGTGTACAGCTCAAAGGGAAGCACAAAGAACAGAAATACTACTGTGATTCTCTGGTTTTATGGGTTCTGAATGTAGTTTTAGTTCTCCTTCTAGCTTTACCCATCTTTAAGTTGATTAAAAATCTCAGTGTGATTCACTCTGATTGTCAAGAAAGAGTTGAATTATTATTTCTAGAGAAAAAATGTGATTATACCAGTAATATGAAGTGGGGTGAAACATGTTCAATACACAGTTACCATTAAATTATTTATAAGTCTGATAGTTCCTCTGGAAAAGGCTTGAATAACAATTTATCTGATGAATCACGGAAAATTATTTGCAAATGATGGAACAAAAAGTTGGGGTTGTTTTTTTATCATTGCCTAAGATAGTCATATAGTTCTCAGTGTGCTCTCTCTATAATTACATTAAATAATCATTTGTTTCTTTTTCACGAAGGTGGAGGTATGTATTTGTTCCAAGTCACTTCAACAGGTTGAGACAAAGAAACACAACTGCTCAGTTAAAAAATCCACTCTAAGTTACATTTTACAAACATTGTTTTATTATTGTTTATACTAAACAAGTAAACTAGTAAAATGAAAAGCAGATTAATGCAGTATTTCCTGTCATACCTGTTGATTCTGTTAAAGCATATTTGTTAAATAGTGAAAAGATTATACAGTTATTTTTTAAGCAGGTTTATAACTATAACTAAGTTCTGTTGAACAGGAAACTTAAATTTTATTAGCTTTGAAACTAGAATGAATATTAAAGTAATGTTTCCTTAAGTTTTTATGTTTCTGAGAATTTTCTGCCTGTTTTATTAGCAAATGTCTATTTAGTTTCCCAGATTATATTAGTTTGTGTTCTGGTAGTAACTGAACTCAACTCAGGTGCTGAGTTCAACATCAACCTGTTCAATCTGCTCTGTGTTACAAGAAGGTCATCCCAGTCTGGTTTTGACTGACATGGAAAATGCAGGTAGATTTCTGTTCTTATGGTTAAGATTATAGAAAATCTGATGTAGGAGATGGCTAGAATTTTAAATCCTGTTTACATCTGGCCTTATATATACCCAGATTAAAAGATACAACTGGTAAGAGCTGGGGAGATCTGGTATATGTAAGATTTTATGTTGTTACCATCTAAGCTAGGAAGAAGAGATTTTAAATGAGGTAAAGCTACTGTTATGAGCTCATTAGAATTTTTAGCATCTTCACAGTTCAGTGTTAATAGATACATATATAAACTTTGGATTTTTTTTCTCTTCTTTTTTTTCTGTGAAGAAATTGTGTTCCTCTAAGGGGAGGTATGAAGTCACTCAGCCTTCCTCAAATAAGCTATTCTGATGGATAAAGAGCTAAAAATGAATTGGGAGGCCATGGCACAACTGCTTCCTCCTTTAGCTGCACTGTAGAACCTTCTCACAAAGGTGAAGGCGTAAGGAGGTCAAGCTCCCAAAACTGTGCAAGGAAAGACATGGGCTTCACTAGTTAGTACTTTGGAGAAGAAAACTTACAGTAGTATCACTCTTCTTTGACTGAAAAATGGTAGAAAGGAGAGATAAAAATGTGAGATATATGGTTTTGAGGAAAAGAATCTTACAGTTTATAGCATGTGTGCACACCTACAATATAGAACAGGATGAATTATACCTCTCTTTCAGTGTTTGAGCATGGATTTGCTTTTCCTTTGGGTTTGGTGGACTTTTTTTTTTTTTTTTATTTTATTTTAGGAGAATATTTTTAGCTTTTTACCACAACTGAAGAGCTGTTTTGTATGAGGAGGAACAGCAGATTTTGATTTAAGAAAAGGCTGGTTTGTTTTAAGAAACAATGTGTGAAACAGTGAAACATTCCCAGGAAAACGCTGCTATTCCACTCAGCCACAGCTGCAACTGATTCCAGGTATTTAAGGTATATAAGGAGGGGGAGCATGGGGAGGGCTGAGGTTGTCTGTATGGCTCCTTCTGGTTCAGGGCTTTAAGGAAACCCCTCCAGGTACAGTGGGACTGCAATGTCATGAATCCAAGTGTTTCTGTATGAAGGGTGTTCTGAAGTGTTGTAACAAAACTGTTGTGGACTCTCTGCAGTTCTGACTCAGAGGGAAGTAGAAAGCACATCAGTGACAGAATATGTTTCTTACGTTTCCAGCCAGTTGTTGCTTTCATGTGTTGCAACTGGACAGAATGTGTAAATTTTGCATTGTTGACTTAAATGTGTTCCCTAAAAGCTATCATCACACCCTGGTGCCTCTTCTCTGAATTCTTCTGTCTGAGATTGTTGCAGCACTTCAGGTCCTGATGCTGCTGGAAGGTGTTTCGTTCCAGGTGAGACAGATGAGGTGCTCTGCCCAGTGGGCAAACTGGGGGACAGGTCCAGAGCTCAGTGTTCAAAGCAGGATCCTGAATGCTTGGGATTTGCTGGTTAATATGCATGAGTTTACCCCTCTCCCTCTTTTTCTCTTTGATTCGATTGCTTTTGTTAAGAAGGCTGTTGGCATAATTTTGCTGGTTTATTTGAATTTTCATGAATTGGGTATTGCTTCCAGGCAGACTCTTTATGAAGTCGTCTTGTTTGGAATTTTTCTAGTTTAGATTATGGGCTATGAGTTAGGCAAAGAGTCTTTATATCAAAAACATCTTCTCAGGATATTAAGTAGTTCACAAATTTTTTTTTCTCGTTTAATTCCTTGAGCTCATAGTGTTTTCCTTGTCCAGGATGATTCATCTATGACAGGTACATATTTTTCGTTATTACCAGAAGTGAATTCACCTTCTCTACTGCTGTGTCATGCCAAAATATCTTTGGACTTTAAAATTGCCAGTGGTGTCACCACAGGTCTGGGGAAGTGACATGTACCAAGACAACACCTTGGACACTGTTCAAGAAATACTATTGTGTGTTGAACATAAATACCACTTATTTGTCAAATAATGCTTGAAAAAAAAAGAGAAGGAGTGGGAAAATGGAGAAAACAGAGAAAGAGATTTTTAAAAAGGTGAATGTGGGTTTGGTTGCTGGATCCTAAATCCTTGAAAATAGAGAAATCAGGATGGGATTCCTAGTGGGGATTCTGAATCAAAAGACTAGTTATTATTTGCAGTATCAGATTTTGTCACCATTCAGGAAATGCCAGTAGGATCATCTGACATGAAGACTGAGCAGGCAGGAGGGTTATCTGGAATAATGTTTATTCAAGTAGATACTACATGTATTAAAGCTTTCTGAAATTTCTCTTTTGGTCTGTGCATTGACTTCCCCTAAAGCTGCTGCTTCTTCAGTTATGGTCTCCTTTGAGGAGCTGTTCATGGCTGTGCTTTTTAATATAAACTCAAAATGGCAAGGAGACTCTGAATTTCATCTTGTGTCTGAAAAAGTATATGAATTTTCCCAGTAAATCCTATTTCCACTGAGGCCAGTGGAACTTTTCCATTGACTTCAATAGAATTACATTTTTCACCCTTAATCTGTGCAGGTGACAAATAAACCGTAGCTTGTACATCATAGAACAGTCTTCCAAAGTCATCAGAATGCCTCTGAATCATCATAGCCAGAATTTCATGCACTCTATGGTATATTGGCCTTCTAGGAACTTGGATTAATACTCACAAAGACTCAGCAGTGGAAAAAAATGGTCACTGGCTTAAAGAATTTGCTCTCTGACCCCATTTCTGCACTGCATTCATAGAAGTTCCAGGGTCCTGTCTCAATATTCATGCCATTTACAGATCCATTGCTTGCTTTTCCTTTTCCTGATGAAATTCACAAATAATAAAGCTAATTGATTATTTTAAATCAGGATTCCAGAGGGGGGAAAATATAATTCAGAAATAGGTTTCAGTTAATAATATCTTTTATTTTTCTTGAAGAAATGCCCCCTTGACATGCTGGCAGTGCTTCTTATGATGCAGCCCAGGATATGTTTGGCTTTCTGGGTTGTGAGTGCACATTGTTGGATTATTCTTAAGAGCTGTAGTAGCACAGCAACTTATTAGATAGTATCCCAACTCTGTTCCAGTTCCAGGATCTAGGTGATGTTTCCTGGCTTTATCACTAGCCCAGATTCAGTCAGGCTGGATGTAGTTGCTGCACACGGTATTTTGCATGAGTTATAATGTGTGAACCTACTCAATAACAATGCCTCACTAAGAGGAATAAATGCCAAAGGCTGACTTTTACTGCAGTCAGTGTGATTGCTGGGGTGATAGGTTGTTTTTCTTCCCTTCTGTATGATGTCCAGGATTCCACCAGCTCTGTGTTTTAATGACAGTGCCTAATAGCCTAGTGTTTCTCTTTTCGTCAGTAAATATACTGAACAAATTGCACGGAGCAACAAGGGATATATTGGGTAAAACGTGGGATCACCTCCAGAGATGGCTCAGAATTAAATGGCAAAATATCTGTCACTGTGTCTGAAGCACCAGAAAAGGATTAACTTTGGAGTCTTTTTATTTTGTGTGAAAAGGTGCATGTGCTATTGATGGAGTCTTTTTGCTTATTTGAGCATTTTAAATTTAAAAGTGGGTGATAATGTTCAAATTGGTTTGTAAAACCAAAGTTTTCCATCAGAAGTGCCCAGTAGGAAAGTCTGTCTGCTTTGCAAGGCACTTTGTATTGTCTTTGTTATCCAGCAGTGAAACACTGCAAAGCAAACACAGAGGGAGCAATACTAACCCATAAATAATTGTCTTCATTATTATAAGGATGGCCATTGGATCAACAGTTGTGCAATAATTCCCTCATTTGGCAATAAACAGCCTCATTTATCATTAGCTTAACAGTTCAAAAATTATGCTGACTAAATCGAAATATGCAAATTGATGTTAGAGCTAAGTAAGGAAAGTTTGGCAAAAATCAGTTGATGCTGAATGTTCATGTGATTTCTACAATTGTCACATGAATTATCACTCTGATATGCAATAATATAACCATACAAATGAGTTTGCTGAGATTTATGGCAAAGCTAATCTGTGTTCCTCTTGTAATTCATGGAGAGGAACAATCACATTCACTCTGCCTGAGAACAGTGGCAATTTGCATCTGCACTGACTCTGCCTTTTAGAGTTTATTGCTGCCATTTGTGTATTGTTTGTGCCTGTAATATTAAGTTGTAGGAGGAAAAAATTTAGCAAAAAGAATATTTAAAATAAGGCTGTGCAATCTGTTTTCTTTTGAGGGTGTTTCTAAATGAAAGAAAATCAAGAAAGAATGTATAGACTTAGAATTTGATGACTATACTTAACTATATTGAAAATCAGTATAGATTCCAACCCCAAATCTGTGTAATGCCTATGGTGTAGTTCCTACATGGCATATTATATAAAGACATAAAAGTCAATCTGTATTCTTATTTTAGAACCAAATTGTACCCTATAAGTTGCAGAACAAGCTGCCTGGATGAATGTTCCAGGCTCTCTTTAAGTCTGTAAATAAATAGTGTATTTCTAGAAGATGTGCAAAGTGCTCCTGTCACTGATTCTTATGTAATGTTCTGAGTGGTGCAAGGAAACTTGTTCCTAACAGAATGCTTGAGTACCTGAGAGTCAGTGCTTGAAAAATATGTTATGCTCTATAAGGTTGTTTCAAATGCTATCACCTGTAGTCCTCTCATGTTTGAGATAGAGCTTGTCTGAATTTAAATCAACTTATACTTAATGTATATTCAGATTCTATTTATTTGAGTTTTTCTCCACTTGGTAAAGTTCTTACAAGACCATGAATATTTTCTATCACTTTGTAGAGAGACAATAGTGTAACTTTCTGTCAATTTTGGAAGCAGAAATGTTGATAATAAGGCATTGGATAGTTTTAAGAGATTTGAACAGCAGTTCTAGTTAGTTTTTTTTGCAGAAAACTCTACAGTTTCTCTGGTATTAGAAAATTTTAGTTTGAAATCTGCAACTCCACAGGAACTTGTAATGAAGCTATTAATTTTTTTTTAAATCTTGTTGAAAAGAATACTGCCATATTTTATGTCATGATTCCTATGTATGATTCAGAATCTAGAACAAGAATATAATTTACTGGGTTCACAAAGCCCATCTGATTGTAGGGACTCTTTTTTTTTTTTTTTTTTTTTAAATCTCTGTTTCCTATCTATGGAGATGTGAGAGGAGATTTTTAATTATTTACTTTTAGTGGTGGAAAAGAATAAAGTAGTGCTTCTTACACTTAAAGGTTGAGATATGGCCCCAATAGCTTTATTAGAAACAAAAGTAGTGACCATCTGTCAAGGTAGATTCTTTCTTTAAGATGTCATACGTGAGTTATGTAGAAATAATGCTCAAATAGTTACTTTATCGATCAGTTTGATGCCCAGCCTTTCTCTGGGTGACTCCTGAGATTCCCTGCTTTCAGACTCTTCTGTAGATAGTGCTAACCTGAGGATTCAGCTTGTGGTTTTTAGTTTAGAGCACGTGTGGCACTGTTTTATCCTTAGCTGTCCACTTATGTATTGATCCTATTTTCAATGTTATTACATAGTTGACTGCTTTGCAGCTACTGTAATATGCTCACAAAACCCAAACAACACAAAGGAACACTTACTATTCATTAAGATCTGTCAGAATTCTCCTGTAAGTTGTTCCCACATTAGAAATCCAACAGCTAAACCTGTCACTAAGGTCACCAAGCTCGAGTTCTCGAGTGGCAGTGGGTGTTTTGCCATGAGATTCACCTATTCATCATTACTGTTAATTTCATTTTTCATTAACGCCATCCTTGTTTTTTTTCCAGAATTCCAGTTTCATATGCACAAGTCTCAGGTGTGAACTTCACTAACAGCTTGTTCAGTGGCAGATGCAGCAAAGCAGCAGTAGGTGGGTCCAGGACGCTCCCTGTGCTGAGCCATCTGAGATGTCAGAGGGGGACTCTCAGTTTTAGACACACAGATTTGCATCGCACCTCTTGACTTCTAGACACACTTTTGACTTCTGCTCCTTCTGGCTGTTCTTTTCTAGTTGTGCAATGATGATTGAAAATAAATGATTCTTCTCTATCAGAGCATGTGATTCAAAAGTGTCACTTTGTAGGGTGTCAATGCCTATAGCTGGAAAGGTGCCAATTTCATAGTTAGTCTTTTACAATGTATATGAGCACTGAAATAGTATTTCTAGTCCTTAGAATTAGTCTTACGTGAAAAATTTTTGTGATATTTAAAGGGCAAATCCCATTAAAGCATTAGGAGAAAAAAAAAAAAAACGAAAAAAAAATGTAGAGTTCTGAACACTGGAGACAAATTCCAACTAGAAAAGAAAAAGCCACAAAGAGTCTTTTTTTTTTTGTGTTTTTTTTTTTTTTTTTTTTTTTTTTTTGCCCCCCTCCCTAAAAGCCCTCTAGACTTATTTATGGAGTCTCACATTCAGCATCATCAAACTTCCACCAGCCACAGGAGGAGAGAAAATAACTTACGATGTCCTGGTGACCTGTATGACTTTATGTCACTCTGCCATTCCTCCTCATCCAGGTGATTCATTTCAAAGTTGTCATCAACACTGCCTTTTTCCACAGTGGTCCAGCTTTCATATCCACTCCTGTACCAAGGCCAGCTAATCTTTTAGAGCTGATCCCTCCTTGACTACATTAATATATACTGAGTATGAGAGAAACATGAACTAAAGTTATGTTGCCTGTTCCTGCCAGGTTTTCTCTAATCTGATTTCCAGGATCCACACACAAAGCACAGGCTGCCTCCCAGTGCAGAATGTAAATTCAGAAGTCCACAAATTCTTTCTGCTTCCTCATCAGGGAATGTCTTGGTGTCCTTTGAGAGAGGACCCTGAGGCCACTTCAAGAAGGGAGTCAGTCATCTGTTTTATGCGGCATTAATGCTACGAGAACCGGTGTGAAAGTTGTCATAGAACTGGAAGATGAAAAAAGTGTCACAGGATTCTTCAGCATTTCCCTCAATTTGACTCTGAGGACTTTTCTGCAGGGATAGGGAAAAGAACCCAGAATTGTCTGATGTATGGATGGTACATGTGGAGATGTGCACGTTTCTGGGCTGCTGAAACTGTAGGATGGGTGACTTATCACACAGAAAATACAAAAGACAATTAAAAACATCCCAGGAACAGTGACTATCATGACTTCTGTTCTCCTTCTCTTTTATGTGCTCTCTTTATTCTATATTTTTCAGTTGTTAATTTCTTCATTGTCTTTAATTAGGATCTTGCTAGACTTCTTTTTCTGGTACAGAACAAGGCTTCCAAATGCTCTCAAGCTTTAATCTGAACCCTTCAGAAGAAACTAGTGCTTTCCAAATGAAACTCAGAATGACTAGACTTACATATATGATTGGTTACAGTGTCTGAAATGGTTTATATTACCTTTTTTTGTGAGTTTCTAGGCCCTTTTCTCCTTTTCTCTTGGTGTCTATTAACATTTTTTCATACTTTTAGTATTCCCTGTGTTGGACGAAAGAAAATTTTTTTAAAACCTGTTTAGAAAGCTCAGCACTCTGCATTCTTGGTCACAGAGTGGAATGTGCCAGTGTGACAAAGGTGCAAGCAGCAGATGGGCAGAATCCTTTTTCAGAGTCATGTGAAGGACAATGTTTCTTTAGGCAGGTATAATGTCTCCTACCTCCCTCAGCTCTGATCTAGAGCCAACTACTTGATATGAGAGAGTCAAACACTGGTTGTGTTTTTCAAAACAACTCCATTCCCTTTCATGGTTTCTAACAAACTCATCTATTAATTGCATAGTACAATGTCTCAGACTTTGAGAATCTTGGACTTCCACAGAAAAAAATAATAGTGTAACCTCTCACCTATCTCTTCGTTTCTCACATATAGATATATGTATAGATATAATTACATCAGTGTTGTAGTACAATAATCAGAACCTCACTGAACTTTTATAATGAAAGAAAACATTTTCTAGAGCATGCAGGTACATTTTAGCACAAGAGGTTTGTGCCACTTGTAGACCTTGCTGGGCAGAGCACAAAGCTGAGGGCTGTGTGTAGCCATGACGAACCATGGAGACTTGATGCAGCCATCCCTGTATTTCAGACTGGTGACTGCATGTGTGGCAGGTCTGATCTTTGGAAGGTGTTCATGAAGTAGCACTGAAGTTGTCATGAATATAGTTTCAGAGTCTCAGATGCAAACCTGTTCAGATCTCACACAGAGGGAGGATAAAAGGACCCGCTGACAGCCCAAGGGAACTTGCTTTACGCATTTATAATGACACAAATAAGCTCTGCTTCATCTAGCACCGGGTATCATCCATCAAGGGAAGTGTTGGAAGTGATCTGTGACTGCAGAAATGAGTGGGATCCTGGTTTACTTCTGCCCATGCTTATTAGCAGTGAAATCTGTATATTGACCCTCATTAATCCTGATTGTGAGGTACCAGTGCAACTTGCAGTAGCTAATGATGTTGCACCTGCCCTTCTGCTCTGCAGTCCCACTTTGTTTGAGTTTTTTAGGAAGATGAAATACTCAAGTATCTGGAAACACCAATGTGGGTTTTTTACTGAAGCTCCTGCTTCAACTCACTGAGTTCCTGTGGTGACATGGGTGAAATGGCTGTACTTGATGAACAGGGAACAGACATAAGAGGGGAAAGGTGATATTTAAAAAGAGCAGCTTCTCTTGACTTCCTTATGAAAAAAAACCAAAACCAAACCCAACCCAACCAAATAAAAGAATAGAACACCCTCAAAACCACCACAAAATTATTGTGATGGTAAATTATGAAAATAATATATTATCATCTTTCATTACAGACCAAAAGTAAGGTAGTGAAAATGGCAAAATCCAAACAACTTACAGTGAAAATCAGAACGTTATTGCAAAACATGAGACTGTGAAGACAAAAAATTACTACAGAGGCAATGAAGTCTGTTATTGTTTGTACTGTAAGAGCTTTCTCTAATTTCTTGGACTAAAAAACAATCCCATCTAATTACAGAAACATTCTTCTTGATTAGGGCTGGCTAGTTCTTGCTTGCATCTCACTGTGTTTCCTGCACAGAGGAGCTAAGAGCCCTTGATTAAGTGACAGTAGTTCAGCAACCTCTATTTGTACCCTTCCAGGGGTATCAGATCTCCTCCTACATCCCTTAGGGGCAAGACTTTCATAACAAAGTGGATAAAGGAATGGTGTTTCCCACGGAGCAGCCTCGGTGCTCTCAGAATTCCCTCAGCAATCAGGCAGCACTCGGAGTCCCGAGCCTTGCTTTGCTGCCCTGGGGCACCCAAACAGGGCCGGGCCGGCTGCCCTGGGGCACCCAAACAGGGACAGACCGGCTGCCCTCAGTTCTCGGCAGAGTTGCTGAGGCTGAACCTCGAGGAGCCCTCTGGCCACGCTACAGACCCCCAGGCAGGAAAGTGCCTTGGCAGAGAACTTCAGTGATGGCTCAGGCAGCGCTGCCTTTGAGCTGTCTGCACAGAGCCCTCAACCAGCCAACAGTTCCTGTCAAGCCTCTGAGTGCCATGCAGGGCATGAGTTGTGATAATAATGTGGAGGTGAATGCACAGTGTGTCTAAACGCCCTTCCCCGTGTGCCCCAAACCTTCCCCGTATCCAATGGTTTTACTGCACTGAGGCTTTTTTACCTCCATAAAAATTTCCCCTTAAAAACAAAACAAATTTTTTAAAACCCCCATGATTGTCTGAATTCTAAAACTCAAACTATTGGGATATGCCATTTAAAAAACTAATATGTCAGTTTAATGCCCTGGATCGCTCTTTTGTGTTCCTTTGAAATTATAGCTAAGAGGGTCTCCTCTTTAACTGAAAATCACTGGGAAAGTCTCAAGATAAGCTTTAGATTAAGGAAGGAATGAGAGATGTCTCTTTGTTGCATTCAAACTATCTTTTTTTCCTCACATAACTAGTTTAGTAGTTGCTGAGATCTGAACTGTAGTGTTGTGTTAACTTAAACATTATTGTCTCCATGTTAATGTGGTAGTTTAACTGAATAGTAAAAATGCAGTGAATAAGGAATCTTTTCTAACTTATCTTGATCTGTTTTTCCTTATCTAGATGAGTTTTGCCATTAATTAAAGTCAAAAGTAACAATTCAATCACACAGAATGCTTCCAAAATGGGCTCATTTGTTCAATAAACATCTTTCTTGCAAGGAATTTCAAGCCTGCTCGAAGTCTGACTAGTTTTCAAATGAACAATGATGTTATTTTTTATAGAGAGAGAGAAAAAAAAAAGGGGGGGGTTATATGACAAGTATGTGCCTGTCAGTAGGGTGTCACTTTGAGGGTGTGAAAATAATATCAGCTAACAGGCAGCATTACCTATTTTTTCCTAAATAGATTTCCCTTTTTTAAAATTCAATAAATCAACGTACACCCCCTTTGTAAAATATGGTAGTAAAATACTCTGTATATTAAAAGAAAAACAAAAATATAGCATGTAAACAGGTGGTTTTCCCAATTCAGAGAACACATTCTTCTCAAAAAAAGGGGGAAAAAATGCTGAGGAAGCATTCCATAAAGCAGGTGAACATTTCACCTGAAAATCTCATTTACAGTGATAACAGTGAGATATGGTCCCAAAGGCAGGAAAGGAGATGTTTAATGATATTTCAGTTTTCTATATCTGCTTATGAAGATTATCTTGAATTAAATTAACTCATCATTTATTAATAACTTTTCTTTATTTCTAATTTAAAGAGTCCTATTTTGTCCAAATACTTGGATTATTTTTATAACATTTGTGGCAGTCTGGGCTTTATACCTTTTCACAGTGACACCAAAAAAACACTTCTAAATGAAGGTTCTATTAGTATTTTTCATTCTAAATTCCATTTTTAAGTCAATATGACACACTTATTTTTCTTCCACTGTCCTTTCTGGACTGTGATGCAGCACGTCAAGCTATAGACCATATGAATTTCTGCAGCACAGAAAATACTAAGCTTGCACCTAAAAGGACAAATTAATGCCAAAATTATAAATGGCTTCCCAAGTATGAAGATAACATGGATATCAGCCTTGGATGAAAGCAACACTAATCTTGCTCACGTTACTCATGCTGCCTGCCACGGTGAGAGCAATCACCTAATGGAAAAAGCACAGCATTAATAGCTGGATTATTTGACTTCAATTTTCAATTCAGCTCCCAGTACAGGTTTAGGTAAGTAACTGTGTCAGGTCCAGGATAAAACTGGGTATGTCTCCTCTAGCTGGAAATACAGTGCAGGCAGTACTTTTGAGTTCTGAGTCAAGATGATGGATAACACTTTTTGTACGAGGTAGAAATGTGGCTGATGATAAAAAATGGGGAAAAATCTCTCTTGCTACTGAAATACACCTTTTGCAGCAACTGCTCTTCTGCTAGTGCTGAATTTTGTATCTGTCAATAAGTTTTACTCAATCTAAGTACATTTACTTGCTATAGGTTTGGATGAAGAGATGCACAAATACACCATGTTTATTTTTCTTTTAATATTGTCTATTTTTATGTATGGAGGTTATGTTTGTACACCAGTTTGTAGCATGAGTGTCATATTTAGTGTGTACCTAAATGAAACTACATCTTGTTACATGACCATATCTAATTTGAGTTTTGTGGTCAGTCTAAGCACTTTCTTCCTACTTAGGAAGTACAGAAAATACTGAGAGGAAGTGCTTTAATGTGCAGGTGCATCTGAACTCTTTAGAAATAAGTAATTACAAGTACTTTGCCAGAGTCTTCCCTCAAGAAACAGCACAATTCAATTAATTTGGGATCCCAGTATAGAATCCTAGAATTAACGTTGGAAAATACCTCAAGACCATTGAGTCCAGCCATAACTGGGCCATATTTAAACTTCCTAGACCTAGGCCAACTTCTAAAACTTCCTGAATGGTCACTGGAAAGATGCTTATATAAAAAAAACCTAAAACACACACAACAAACCCCTTCATAACTACATAAAAATCCCAAAATAAGCATTTCCCAGCTTCTCTATTTAGGAGCATTTACCCTCCACTGAGCATTACAGGAGCCATTTTCTAAGTTAGATATTTTCCAGATACCACTAAGGCTAAGAGGGCCTTTTCCATGTAATATGATGAATTCTTAATGATGTGATCATTTCTGTAATTTTCTGTGTGTAATGAGCAACAAATATTTACTGCAAAGGGGAATGTTGAGGCCAAGTACGTTGGTGTATGGAAAATTTTGCACTTATGAGGCCAGTATGAATGTCCAGTTTGGAAGGAAATTCTTCTCTCTTCCTCTCTTATTAGTCAATAAGAGGCAGCTGTAAGTACCAATGAGAAGGTGAAAACTGTAAAATGTACAAGATAATGATGGGGAGAAGGAGTGGGATGAGCAAGCTAGCTCAGACTAGTGAGGTTGGATATTTTAGGGTATTAATTTTTCCATAATCATTAAGGGATGAGAGATGCTCTGCATGCCTGGAAGTGGGGCAGAATTGATGAGGACCCAGGGCAGGATGTGTGTGTATGTACTTCAGGTAGTGTTTGAGCTGTGGGAATGAATGGCAAGTGCTTCCAGCAGAAGGGAAAAGGGATGCTGGTATGCAGAAAGAATTAATAAATTATAGTCTGAATAAGTGGGATTTATGTCAAATTTACTCCTTGTGTTGTAATTTTTTGTGCCAGGCAAGAAGCTGATGGTCTGTCTGGTGGTCAGAAGTGGAGTTCTGGGGAGGGATGAGGAGCTCTGTTTAAAACAGGCTGAGCTGCAGCTTCAAACTTGGTGCATGTGATTAGATTGTCAAACAGAAAAAAATAGAAGCAAATCAGTCTAGAGTAGAGAACAAAGCTCATAAGGATAGTTACATTTAAAAACAAAAATGATTGCAGACAAAGCAGAGAGGAGAATGGAACCCAAGGACAGGGTCAGCTGGAAGCCCATGGGGAAATATAGAGAAACAAGGAACAATAGAAACAAGAATAAGGAAAAAGGGAGGGGGGGGGGGGGGGGGGGGGTCA
>JAWWEV010000152.1:3976857-4005339 GCA_035583235.1 Hafferia zeledoni | reverse complement strand
CCCCCCCCCCCCCCCCCCCCCCCCCCCCCCCGCCCCCCCCAAATAGAAAGACAAAAGCCTTAAGAAAAGGGAGACAATGGATATACTGAAGGCATCTTAGAGACTGTGACAAGATACTGAGGCAGTTTGTGTCCTGAAGTGGAGCTGTCAGGGACAGCCTTAAATTGAGAAACAAAAAGGTTTTCAATCTTCATATAATTACACAGTAGAATACGAGCTGCTACAGCACTTTACATTTAGAATGTGGATTTGCTAGGGGGGGAAAAAAAAAAAAAGAAAAAAATTAAAATTTTAACACTTTGGTGAAAACCTTTTGAAAAGTTGCTGTAAGAACTGCCTTTCTTGTTATTTCCCCCTCAAAATAAAAAAGAAGAAAAGAAAAAGAAAGAAGCGCCTTTCAGTTAGTTAATTGCTCTACCTCATTGGTTTTGGGTGGGATTTTTAATGTTCTCAGTTTACTCCTCAGAGGCTATGGAGAGTTTACTTTATTTGGCATAATTATTTATGAGTATTTCAGTTTGTAAAATATATGTAAAAGCCTTCAGCAATCTGTCATTTTGCATTTGGAGCAAAATCCTTCATGCTCCCTAGAGTATAAGAGTCCAAATTCATCCTATTTTGCAATTTTGTTGGCTTGCACTTGATGAGGCTTGATGCACCAGACAACAGTACAGATTAAGTCTGAGTCATGTTTTATGATATTCCTGCAAAACATTTGGGAACTTCCCTGAAGGCAAGGATACAACACCAAAAAAACGTGGTGCCTGGGAGACAAAAGGCAAATAAGCTGCTTGAACTTAGATCTCACTAGAAAACACGTTATTGGATCCTCTCCCTTTCCAAGTGCCCACTGCAATACCCCACAGATGTTCATCAGGATCATGATGTCACTTCTTTCTTCTGAACACATTTGCTCCAGTTTTCTCTGTGTGAGAGCAGGTTGGCAGCAGTGACATCAGACAGAAGCTGAGCAATGTAAGCCAAGAGTTGGGCTAAACAGTTCAGTGAACTTCAGGTGCTGCTGGGAAGAGAAGTGTTTGGAGCATCGCAGGCATCAATGGGCATGTTTTACTGCCTCGTGACCTTGGCAAATTAGCCTCGGAATTGTGAATGGGGCAGTGCTTCCCATTAGTACATCAGGGATTTACAGCCTTCAGACTTTTTAAAAAGTTTTTATGCTGCTCTTCTGAAGATCAAAAGGCACACCAAGAGGTGTATTGTAACCAGAATGAACAGACTGACTATGTATTAACTTAGTGCTTTTATTTCTGGTCTTGAACGAGAAGAAAATGTTACTTGAGGTCACAGGGATTTGAGTCAGGTGGAATGCCAGTGTCTAGACAAAGGGAAATATTTTTTTCCCTCAGTCACTTGAAAAAAAAATCTAAAGAAAGTGCCTGCAGGCTAAAACATCTTTTCTTCTATTCAGTCTCAGACAAGAGAAAATGGGAAATAGCAGGTAACAAATTGTAAGTTAGACTATAAATAGTGCACCAAGCTCTTATTTTAATTACAGGTGTATATTCTTCATGTATAGCTACAGGAAAATGGCACAGAAGAGAGATTCAAAAGTTATGGAGATGGATTTGGTCATTATCCGTGCTATGGCTGGATCATAAGATGCCTGCTGCAAAGATGCTTTTACAATATTTTACTGAAAGGTTAATTATTTAATATTTACTTAATATTTTATTACAATGGTTTAGGAGGGACCTTAAAGACCATGTAATTTCAACCCCCTTTCCTATACACTGCTTGAGTCTTTGTCTACTAATCTGACTGTTTCAATGATCAGTGACTGTCACTGGTTTTATGCAGAGAGCAACTCAGGAAACAGCAATGCAGTAGAGAAGACTTAGCTGGCTAAAAGTGCTTTAGCTTCTTCTTAGGGACTACTTGCTAAATACAGTAATTTCTAGATATTCTTTATAAGATTATTAGACAGTATAACAGCCTTTTTTCTAAAAGTACTTCCTCTCTATTTTCTTTATATTTACAATGTTACTAGTGCTACTGGTCTTACATAAGCATACAAATTCACTTACAAGTGAGAGATGATGGCAATATATATTAATCTGATATCTTGATCTCCTTTTAGATTTTACTGCCTCTTCAGCTGCACAGCAGCAATTGTTTGGGGTGTCATGTTATCAGTGATAAAATCTCTGAAAAAAGAGAGACAGGATGATTTTAATGTCTTTGATAAGACTCCAAACACTGATGATTTTATTAAAGCAAATAAGCATGGCAGTGCCAAACTACTATAAAAACTCACAGTATTTTCTAGTAGTCTGGGGTTTTTTAAAATTAATTTTATTTTCAGTGATTGTTCCTCATCCTATTTCATTCTTGCCTTTCATCTTCTCAAGTTAGTACTTCACTTGTTTTCAGTCTGCCCACTACTGCTCTGGCAGAATGTCTTTCTGCATATTTTCCATATAAATCTGTCTTGAACAAACACTAGAAGTGAAAATGTTCATTTTATCGCAGGATAGATATTTTTCTCTGTTGGGTGCTTTCATTTGACTTACCACCCCCTGAAATTTTAACAGATTTTAACAATTGTTCTATTTCAAATCTCAAAAAAGACCCCCAAAATAAAACCCAACATTATTTAACTTTATTTCACTGTGATTGACAGTGGAAACTTTGTAGTTCATTTCCGAGCTGCAGCTAATTAGTCAGTCATTACAGTGTGCTCCAGTTAGATGGCAGAACTCAGTACTATTTTCCGAGCTACCCAGTCATAAGGGCATGACAACAATGTGTCATTTGCCAGGGACTGCGAAATGAAAGCTCTCGCTTTGGCATGGTATAAGAAAAAATGAACTTTACAATAAGCTCCATGTTTTAATGCTGGATCACCTCTGCAACTGCTATCAAACTGTGCTTTGACCACAGCAGGGAAGCGTTTGATTAACTACCAACAAGAAAGAATGCGGCGAACAATGAGACATCAAAGACAGCAGCTTCCTGACAGCAGTTATTGAACAGTGATTAATGAGTGACAGAAATGAAGAATGTATAACCTCCAGTATATTTAAGAAGGCTAGAGAGTATCATGAGGTGAAGTTCAAAAGAGTCATTAATTGGTAGAAATGAAGAGCAATAACTTTAAAAGATGTTTAAAATTTCACATTTGGCCTGGTCTAAAAAAGATCAGCTATATAGGGTGGCATAGCTAATACTGATATTGCAGCTTTCTTTCATAATGAGGTTGTTTAATTAGGGGGAAGATTTATGTTGATTTCAATAAGCATTGCAATGACTTTTAAAACACTGGCCATGCTTTGATAATAAACAGTCCTTAGTTACTGTTCAAAGTTTTCATTGTAGCCAATTGCTGTTGAATTTTCAATGGCAAAACTTCAGAACTTAAGGAAGAGCAGAAATATTAGAGATACCAGTGATCTGAAATAAGATGAGAGGTAAATGAAGATTATTAGCAGGTCAGCAATTTGTTATACCTTTTGTTTATGCCACCTAAAGCTAATGGCTCAAATGACATATTTCTCTGCAAGCAGGTACAATGTTCAAACCAGTGCTGACCTTACAGTTTGCTTTTACTTCTCTAATTCACTGCACAATCCCATTCAGACTGGTTGAAGTGGGGTCATGGTGTGGTCAGAAGCTCCAAACTGTGAGTAAGGCTTGCCAGTTCATGTGCTGCTTTCCTCTGGATAGCTGCTTAATGTTGGGGCTCCCCTTCCAGCACGTGATCCTCACTGCTCAACAACATGCTGTTCAGCCTGAGGAAGGCTCCAAGGAGACCTGATTCCATTCCAGAGCCTAAAGAGGCTCCAAGAGAGCTGGAGAGAGACTTTGGATGACGGTATGGAGTGACAGGACAAGGGGGAATGGCTTCAAACTGACAGAAGGCACAGTTAGATTAGATATTACCCTGTACTGTGAACGTGGTGAGCCCCTGGCACAGGTTCCCCAGAGATGCTGTGGATTCCCCACCCCTGAGAGAGTTCAAGGACAGACTGGATGAGGCCCCAAGTAACCTGGTCTGGTGGAAGGTGTCCCTGCCCATGGCAGAGAGGGTGGAACAAGATGATCACAAGGTCACTTCCAGCTCAGGCTGTTCTCTGATTCTGCACTCAACCATAAATGAAAATGTGCTCCCCATATTTTCTTGCTCCTTTCATGTTGCGTGACCTCCACCCACCTGGAAGGAGCCAAGGTCAGCACAGAGAGCCTCCCACACAGATGTGTACCTGTTGGAATCCACTTTTCTGAATTAGGTACACAAGTTGTTTTCCAGTGTGCTGGCAACACTCATGGACTGAAGCAATAGGCTGTGCAGTCAACACAAACACCAGTGAGTGCAAGACACTGAGGTTCCTCTCAGACTTAACCAAGTCCTTGGAACTGAACAAGTCACAAACCCCCAGCTGGAGAGAGACACAGGCAGCTCTATTCTCACAAAAGGAGGCCACTGTAAAACCTCTGCTCCCCTTTGCAGCTGCACAAAAATGAGGGCAGTCACTGGGATTAGAAGAGATCAGATCCAGCTCCCTCCTCTGCCTTCAGGGATTGTTAAATCTCTCAGAAGAGTCCTAATTAGTGTGCTATGAAGTATTCTATGGAAGAATGCTCTTGGTTGCTCCTGATGTTATTGCACTTGGCATTAAATAATTAAATCTTTGCTGGAGAAAAGATGCAAGGAAAAGGCAAGGGGGTGGGAGTCGAGGGGGAGAGAGGCAGAGAGCACCTACAGGAGTTTTAAACACGATGTGTGAGAAAGTCAGACTTGTATTCTCATTCCTATAAATACACCAATATTTCACACTAAGTCATTGAAGGAGGGAATATGTACCTCCCCATCCAAAGGTGCTTCCTTTCTGCTACACAAATCAAATTTTCTTTTAATTAAATGTTAAGGGATTTTTGGGAGACTCAGTCTGCTGTTGCACATGTTCCTAGCACTTCTTTCCTGCAGGGAGGGTCAGACCCCTTCACTGAGCAGAAATGCGTTTGTGTCCCTGAATAGTTGGGCTTGGAGATAAATCCTTTCAACAAGGTTGCTGAGGAGTGCAAGGCATGTAGGAGGGAGAGATTTATGTATGTGATCTTGGTGCTTCTGAAGGGAAAGTTTAACGTGTGATAAGGCAGATGTATGGCTGAAGTGTTTAATTTGATTAGGAAGCTGTAAGACAAGTTTGAATGAGTGCTCCTCAGTCTTTGCTATGAGATCACTATGTTGTTTATTTTTTGAGGACATGACAACAGATGGAAAAGGGCTTTTCTATTTGATGTCAATCATGTTTGTGATTGAATAACCTATCAGTTTCTACTGATACAACTACTTAAACCCATACAAGTGTACCGTTCAGGGGGCAGAGAGGCTCTGCTGTGAGGGAGATTTTTTTCCCTCACTTTAATGCTGGTTAGTAATATATTTTTTGTGTGTGCATCTGCATATAAACATACTAGAGAGTTGTGCCTGGGAAATTATTTCTTTTGTGATAGCTTTTTAATTATATCTGTGGTCTCTTCAGGGGATAGCCTCAGTATATGTGGTTTTCAGAAACTATATATTGAGGCAGAGATGAAGATGGTCAACAATTGTTATTTCTGGTCTTTTTGTAATGCTTTAATAAGGCAAAGTTATACCTGAAGTTAATACTTTTCTGCATGAGATTGAATATGTAATCTAGTAACGAGATATTCCCTTGCATCATTCCAATATAGTAAGATTTCTGCATTTACCAGAAGTTTTGGGGGCTTGAAAAAAGAAAGATCTTTTTTTGAGACTTCCATTGTTGCCTCAGTCAGGCTAAAAAACATTTCACAGCTCCTAAACCCAAGAAAAAAGAGTTATAATTAGTAATGTTCACTGAAGGCTTTCAAAGACTCTGTTACAATCTGCGAATACTTCAAGGGTTAGGGAGGGCAAGGTCAGAGTTTCCAGCATTATGATCCTGTTAGTACAGAGCACTTAAACTAATCTGTGCTGTGTTAAAACTGAGTTAACCCCAGTGCTCAGAAAGGAAGCAGCGAGTTCAACAGGCAGCACTGAAGGGCTGCTGCACCCTCAGAGCCTCTGCAAGGCACTGGGAGCCTCCCTGGCAGTGGCTGATCCATGTGCCTTGGGAAGTGCTCTGGCTGCAGGTGCACCATCATGGGTTTGAAGGCAACTTGCTGTACAGCAGCTCTAATTGTGCTGTTTGTGGCTGGATATTCAAAGTACCAGATATGCTCTCTCCTACTAAACAACCTGGCTTGAGTCTCTCTGGAAATCAAAGTCCATGCATCTTTCTAGTGTTATAAAGATTTATATTTGAACATAATAATGTTCTTGATTTGGTGTAAGCTCTTCAATCCCTCATTATCCCAAAGAAGGATTCATTTCAGTAATGAAGGAAATTATCTCTGTATATAATTGTATTTTTTTTGTATTCCAGTGACTCAAAGGCACATTATAAGTGCAAAATAGGAATTTAATATTTTGATATAAAGTGACAATTACAAAGGAAAGCTATTAAGCTTCTATTCATCTGAATTCTGGCAAAACCTTTGGTGCCTTATGGTGATGTTCACTGTCAGCAGCTGTGCCGTAGGGACCAGACGCTGTGCAAAGTATTACATTTTACACAGTCTTTAACTGTGATGTTGCATGAAATTGAGCTACAGTTATATGATGAGGACAGACTCTTCTGCATTCATCTGGAGTGGAAGAGTAGGAAGCTTCCAGACTTGAAGGAAAAATGAGTTTAAATGCTCTAGCTTCAAAGAGAGACAATGACCCCTTCCATTCTCAGTATTGCAACACATCTCTTGTCAGACATTTGTAGTGTGGTAAGGAGGGTCTCTGCAACTACAATACCATTTATCACTCAGTTTTGTCATTGCAGAATTTACTTATTGAGGTTTTCTTTCATGTCAAAATGTGTCTACAGGTACTGTCGGCTCATAAGACCAAGATCACACCTTTCCACCTGTTTTAGAGGGCTGCTCTTTGCCTTGGACATTTCTCCAGGCCCTCACCTCTGTTACAGGTTGTTCTATGTGGGTTGTTTAAGGAAACATCTCTCACAACAAACAGCTCCATCATCTCAAGACTTTCACAGAATCCCAGAATATTCTAAGTTGGAAGGAACCCACAAGGATCCTCAAACCAAACTCGTAAGTGAACAACCCCTGTGGGGGTCAAACCCCCAGTTTGGCACTGTGGTCCAACCAACTGAGTCTTGGCTATGGCAATAGTTTTCTAACATCCCCTGTCTTGGCAAATGCCATGTGCATGCTTCCGTGAAATCTCTGTCAAGCTGGTCTTCCATGTATCCTAATGCTTGCAGCCCCTCAGTATTGGCTTTGACTGCTGTCTTCTGACTTTGATGTGAGCAAAAAACTGCATCCCATGCTCATCAGAATTGTGCTTTCCTGTGTCTGCCTCTTTCTAATTATTCATGGCTCTTTTTCAATTAAACTGCAGGATCTTTGCATCGACAATTATTGCTCTCAATGACATCATACCTTTATCAATGATAGGGAGAAAATTATGGAAAATATTTATAAGTGAATTTGGTAAACAAAGTGATGAACAAAACTATTTCTCGCTTACTGTTTACCCCATTCTAAAACAAGAAAAAGGTACAGATTAAATCACTAAATTCAGTTAATAAACTAGTCACATAGATAAAGTTCAGTTGTGCTGCCCTTTGTTAGAATCAGGAGATTATTAGAATACAGCAGATTTTCAATGCAACGTCAGTGACTCATTGAGCCATGAAATAGAGTGTGTCAAGCCCTGGCCATGCTCTGCTTCCACTGCTCAGGTCTCTGGTGTGTGTGAATCCCCACACTGGGCTCTTGGGCTGATGGGCTGGGAGTTGGGAGCAGGTTCTGGGCTATGGATCTGCAAACTGTACTAATCCATAGTCTGCCTCAGACCTCTTGGCTGGTTCTGCAGTCATCTAAGTACTATTTTCTCTCAAGGATCTCCAAACTGAAGGCACTATTTTTTCAACAATACATTTGCTTCTATTACTTTTCAGTTGCGAATTCTTTCTGGAAACTCATTAAAAGTGTAAAGATTTCACCTCAGCTAAAAGTGGCAGGGGCTTGCACAAAGGTGGCTGTCTCTTCTCACTTAAATATGATTTATAATCTAGGCTTATAAACATAAGGCCACCACATGAAGGAAAAAGATAAGTTTGATATTACATGAAAACTACCAGTTTGTCTTCATTTTATCAATTTATCTTGCATGAGTAGTTCCATGGCTTCTATTGAGAAGACCAATTCTTCTCAGCACAAGCTACAGCTTTGCTGGAGAAGTAAGGACACAACTCTACTGCACCAATTTTTTTTTTTTTTTTTTTTTTTCTTCCCACTGAAAGGTCAAGGCTTTGCTTTTTCTGCTTGTGTGATGAGTTGCACCAGCTGAAGTTGGTATTTATTTACAAAATCTGTAAGAAATGTATTTTGATTAAGACAAAAGACATCAGCTATTTAATCCTGTCTCCCATCCCATCACGTCTCTGAGCTCTGTGGTCATGGTCACTTCTTAGTGTAGGACTTCTGTTTTTTACCAAAGGAGCACATTCCTCATTTTATTGCTGGGTATAGTTTCCTCTCATCAATCTAGGACATTCTTTTTGTGTCTGTTCTAGGGCTCATCTGGTGCTTCCATACACACATTTCTGTTCACACTTCATTCGTACCCATCTTCCCACTTCTACTGAGAGTCTTTCAAAGGACATTTGAGCAATGTGCAGAACTGAGCAAATTAAATTGCATTAACATATTAGCATTGTTAAATGCATTATATACCAGCCCTGAGATACCACCAGTTTTATAGAAATTGCCCTCCAGAACACAGTAACAATGAACTGAGCTAAATATGTATCTCTGCCTACCCAGACTGTGACCTGTTGCAGTTATGCTTTTCCTTTGCTTCCACAGTTGCCATTTCCCCTCTCAGCATTAAAGTCCCAGCTATGTCTTTTGCTTATATATCTGTCCTAACTTTGTGATGAAGACTCTTGAAAGACATGGAGACTTTTGGAAAACACAGTTATCCAAGTGGTAGTTAAAAGGCAGTGCATGAGCTCAGCCTCCTGCTTTGGTACTTCATTTACCTATGACATTCTCAAGCTTGCTGCAGTATCTGTAAGGAAGTGAGCTAACTTAATTGCAAAGTCAATGTTAAATGAATTTATAAGTCATGCACACTTTGCACAAGTATCTTCTTCCATGAACTTGAATTGTCACGTTAATTCAGTTTTCTCCTAAAGGGCTTTGAGAGTGATAATCTGATTTTCTCATCTAGTTTCACATGTAACAGAGAAACAGAGATGAGGAACTACTGGCCTTGAGCATAAAATCCTTCAAATGCATAGCAGTATTTTAGAAGTCTTAAAATATAGTGAGTTCAACGTTTTCTTTTTAAAAAATACACTCAAAATGAGTACCTGAAAAATATGCTGCATAATGAAATGAGATCTGAAGTGATTGCCTTGAGAATAATTTATAAAGATGATTTTTGCCCTTCAACTCATGCTCTGTACTGAGCATTTCTCTCACATATTAGTTTCCAAGTGGACTGTGGTGCCAGTAAATAATGAGTCTTTGAAATGGCTAGAAGTCAGGAAAGTTCTCCTCCTAGGAATAAAGAACAGTTTTTACATGATCCCCTCCACCTCCCAGACTTATTCTGGAAGCAATCTGCAGCTCCAGTGGATAAACCACTCGAATTTGAATGGGCAATCAGTGGTAAGCCTGTCTGAATGCCCAAAGGGAATGATGTGCTCCTTAGTTAGATGAAGAAAAGAGTATCAAATAGAAAAATTCCAGAAGCTTCTCATTTAACATGGCTGTGGTGATAACAGGAGTAAAGTGTCTGGTTTTGCTGTGTGCTTGATAAGATGCACAGTGACAGAAGTTTGTGCAGTTTGCTCAGGTGTGTTTTCTGCAGCACTCTTCAGTCATCTTGTGGTCTGGGAGGGCACAGGAGCTTGGGGTAATGTCAGAGCTCAGCAGAAGATATGAAGGTTGCCTGAGATCCTGAGATTATGAGTGGTGGTGGCTGTGCACACTGAGTGAACAGCAGGTGTGAAGTGGCAAAGGGAGATGTGCAGGTGAAGAGGAGATATCCTGTCAAACAGGTTTCTGTTCCAGAGGTGCTGGACTATTTCAGTGCAACTTATTTCTCTAGTGATGCCCTTGAAACTCAGAAAAGCCTCTGTGTGTTTTGTAAGGCCAATAATTTAAGTCTGAACATCAGCTCTACTGGAAACAAAACTGACTCACATGTAGCTTGTGTAAACTGAGATTTCTGAGGGAGCTTACAGCAATGGGCAGGATGTCCTCAAGAATATTTGGTAGCACAGTGCAGAATTTAATGTCTTCAAAAATCAGATCAGAACTTATGGCATTGGATATGTCTAAATGTATATTTGTGGATGTAAGGAGATGGTACAAGATTTGTGAAACTTTTTATGCATTGTACGAAACAGGTTCTTCCTGGCATCTTTATCTCTTGCCACATGCTGAATAAGCCACCATTGGAACAATTTTCTGAAAAAATTTGATAGATTCTTCTTCAGCAATAATATTAAAAAAAAAAAAAGAAGGGCTCTTAGATATCAAAACTATGATCCTGTCTAAATTTAAAAAGTTTGAGTCTTGACTCCTAATCATTCTTAAAGATGCTGTCCTTCTACATCACTTACCAAAGAGCAGTCCAGTAGGATTTCAGTCTGAAGGGGAATAAATTTTCTTCCATGCAGAGCTGGGTGCTGGGAGAACACTGAAAAGTGTATTTTGTCTCATGGAGGGAGTCTTCTGTTTCTGGACAATAAACTAAAATGATTTCCTGAAAACTGCTGTATTGAGAGAGACTTCCTTTCCTGGTGTTTTAATCTGGTAATAACAGGCAGGGTGGTTGTGCAGATTGTCTCTTCTTTTGTGAAAAGGAACACATTTATGTGTTAATGGTGGAGAAGAATGATTCTCCAGATTTCTATGGGTCAGCCTTATCTTTCGTTATTTTTTATTTAATTTGACATTTAAATAATAATGCTGTTTATGTGCAGAATCCTTCTTAGCAATGCCGAAGATTTGCCTATGAAGAGCCAGCATCTCTTCTCAAATATGCATAAGATGCCATGATCTTAATTCTAACTGAGATTCTGTTGCTTTAAAATAAATAATGAAGTCTACTGTCCTTGTATCTGTCTCTTCCAGCCTTTTCTTGGTAATAAAGAGTACTATAAATGATAGCTGAATCTGGTAATTAGACAAGACTTCTCTTTTCTGTCCTGTTTTATTCTTTGCTGTAATGCATTTTGTCTGTTTACTGGCTTGAGGTCCCTTCCCCCTGTGAGACTTATCTTTTTAATGGCAGTCATTTTTAACATGCACAATTTTTCTGTAAGCATGACATTCACTATCTCTATAATAACAATCATTTGGCTTATGATTTAAACCATTACAGCACTGTGCCATGCTGTGAGACTCAACTGTTGGCTTCACTTTTACACTGTTTACTTTCCTATCAGCGTGTTGACAGTTCATAACTCTTGGCTACTTCCACATTGACTGTAATTTCTGTAAAGCTTTAGAGGAAATAAAGAACTGCATCAGACAATTGTTTTTTTGGATTACTTGCCTAAGCATGCTGTAAACTTGGTATCAAGATGCTGAGGTAGGTAGTCACTTTAACACGGCGTGAATTTGCTATAGGTGTAGCACCATTTTTAAGAACATATCTGAAGAGTAATAGACAAATACCAATTAAAACCTTTTAACAACATAAAGACAAGATGGGATATATTAAGTACTAAACTAATATACCAGCTGTTACCTGGCCAAGTTTTTCTCCTCACCCTACTCCTCCTCTCTCCCTCATTTGAGGGACACTTCTTGAACATTTAGCCATGGTGGCCTCTGAAAGTGAAGAAAACTCCTGTTTTACAGGAGATTGTTTTGGTTGAATTAGTGGAATTTATTTTGATAATCTAAAGGGTTGACAGAGCTCTTTGCTCCTCACAATCATTTTACCTGTTTGTCTTGCTCTTCTGTTTTCCAACTGAATCTCTGTAAGTCAGCCCAGCCAGCAGGAACATGAGAGGGCATTGCTGGGAAAACTCATCTTAAGACAAACAGATTCTGGAAACTTGGCACAAAGGGCTCTTCAATATGAACAAATGACTGTTTTGTTTTTTGTTGTTTTTTTTTTTTTTTTTTTTAATGATTTACAATTCAGGTAAATTGAGTGTGGTTTTTTGCAGCTGTTTCTCAGGTCATATCTCTGTTATGAGATTCTGAGGCATTTTGAGTCCTGTCCTATTTCAAAGAAAAGATCTAAAGAATTTTTTACATGGAAAGAAATTAATTTTTAAAGATATCCAACCTGAGGTTTACATATACTTAACCTGGGCAATATTTTATGAGACAGCTTGTGGTCTGTAAATTTTAATCTTAACGAGCCTGACTTTTAAACGACACAGTAATATTCAGGTCTTCTATATATGAGAGTGTAAGTGTTGGTGTCTATATTAAACCCCCAAATTTTTGCTGTACTTATTTTACTATGCTCTTTTATTTCTTTTCATAATTAGAGTTTGTTTCTTTTGTAGCAACAGTTTTGTTATTAAAATGGAAAATAGAATGAGGGAGAAGTTTGTGTCTTAAAGATGATTGAAGCTGCCTGTCATAGGCAGTGCAGAGTCAGAATTTGTTTTAAGCAAAGAAAAATTGGTTTAATAAAATCTCATTTTCTGGGCTTAAATACTAATGAGCTGGAGAACTTATTCTTTCAGATACTACTAATGGCTTAGGAGTGTGTTACACTATGCACAAGTACAGTGTTACTTAGTTGCACAATTATACTCCAAGTTTGACTTGCTAATATTTAGGATTCAGGCATTGTGTGATCAGGCTGTTTTAAAGAAAGTGTTTGTAGTGTATTTAATTGTAGATAAAAAGCTTGAAATTGTATTTCATTTAAAAGGCTTGACATGTAGGGGAGTTTGAAATATTTCAAAGTGGCATTTAATAAATCTTATGTGGGGAAATGGACTGAAAATTTCTGAGTGACTGGAGTTGGAGTCTATCTTTGCATATGGCAAGTATTGTTCCTAATGAACAGGCATGTTCCTGTACCTTGTTAGGATGGGATTGCAAGGGCAGTGTGGGTGGATTTCATTTGAGTCACCTTTCTGTTAGATGACCGCTTGTGTATCTTGAGGATATCATGCCCACTCTCTATGCCTGCAGAGGAAAATATTTGAGTTTTTTTCCAAATTTTTTATATTACTTATAAGTATGTAGTGAATTTGTACAATCTCATTTTATTTTAAAGACTATTTTGTACCATTTTACTATCTGGATCATGCTAATGTGGAAATATTTCTAGTCTGCTTCCCATTTGTCCTGTATTCTAGCATTTGAGTTCACATTCTTGTAAAAGTAAATGGGTAGGAGGAGGGTAGAGGAGGAATTATTCTTGAAACATTCTTCTTCCACTTGAGGTTTGCCTTTGCTTCTCATCTCAAAATTAAAATTGATGGACAGAGAATAATTCGTGTTAATGCAGCTGTTATTCAGTTTGAAAGATATCTAACAGGAAGAAAGTGCTCTTAGCTGGGGAACAAAGGGTGACAAATGTCATTCTGCACATCAGGTTTATCCAACACTGCCCCTGAAGCAGAGGATACATTAGCTTAAAAAAAGAAGAAAAAAGAAACCAAAGAAAGAAAAAGAGCATTTGAACCAGTACAGTGTCAATATGCTGGAACAGTCTCCTAAACCTCTTGTCATCTGTGATAAGGACATCAATAATAGTCATTGTCAACCTTCATTAAGCTCAGATCATCCATTTTTATGTCCCTCAGGATGTTTTTCATTGATATTTTCCTTGGAAAGAGAAAAGACCCTACATCAACCTAGTGTATAAAGCTTGATTCCTTCCTCAGGGCTCTTAGTACAAGAGAAACAAATTATTTTAATTACTCTTTTTCTGTTTTGATTTTTTTATTATTATTTGTTTGTTCAGTTGGTTTTTCTTTTGAGTTCCTCTCGGGTGCTTAACCTGTTTTTAGATGCAGAAGAGCTCTTGCTTATTAATCCACATAATAAAGTCTAAGAAAAAAGGAATGGAAGATGTGGAGAAAATTAGATCCATGTTTTCCTTTCTGTAAGGATTTGTCTCAACACTGTTGCTGATATTCCTTTGCTTACACATGTCTAGAATTTGGGGTTTATATTCTTGTTACTTCTTGCAGGTTGAGTTACCAGTGACCAGCACCACCTGAGTTCTTCAGGATTATTTTAGAAAAGACAACCAGAAAGATAAAATCCCTGGCTATGGATTGAATTTGAAGCCTTTGCAAACATGGGAGGAAGGTGTTTTGGAGAATGGATGTTGGTATGTTCAGAAACCAGTGCCTTGGCTCACTATTTGACTTTTTCTGAAGAAGAGAAGGAAATTATTTCTAAATTTATTCAGTATTGCTCTCTTTTCAATGCTTTCAGTAGTTCTTTCCAATGTGAGAAAATACACACCCTGTCAGAGCAGGAAGGCTCACACAGCATTGCTACAACCGACAAGGAACTGTACATATAGTACCTAAAGTGTTAGGAGCCCACGTCTGGATTTGTTGCTTCTTTTGGAATTATCTTCTATAAAATGAACTATTTTCTCAGACCTTGTTAGAGATTTTGCCTAGAAATAGAGAAATATTCTCACAGAAAAGAAAAAAAAAAAGATTAAAAAAAAAAAAAAGAAAGAAAAAAAAAGAAGAAAACATAGAAAAAATACTTGGAAATCCCAGAAATACTTGGAAGTGCAAGGAGACTTTCCTGAGGCTGAAAAGAATTGAAACCAAATATTAGGCTCAAAGACATCCCTCATATTTTATGTTAATGTATATATTTTAAAATCTAATATTCAGAATATCAAACCTTTCTCTTGCAGACCTCTGTAGATTTATTGCACAAGCTGGTTTGCAAATGATTATTTAAATCTTATATACCTTTTATCATAGATTGGGCGATGCTACACTGACAATCTTGTCTCTGTTTACCCCAAACTTGAACACGTTCAGTAAAAAACAAATTACAGCACAAAACAGGAATAGGTCTACTACAAAATTCCTGTCATTTTCTGCTTTCATTTAGATCTACCAGAAGAAAACCTATCCTTTTTTTTTCTCTATAACTTGTCCAGCTGAGTTGAATTGCATGTTCAGGTTCAGTTAACAATAACTGATGGTAAAGCTTGTTAAAGAACTGTGTGTGCTTCCAGCCTGGTTCTAAATAAGTCTGTTCACAAATTCTCATAAATCTGAAATTAGTTTCCAACAAACCCAGAGTGACCAATTGAGAGTGTGAATAGCTGTAAAGTTTCTGTAATCTTCATTATCTTTGGGAAATATCTGAGATCCTGTGATCAGGCAAACAATTTGATGAGTAGGACAGCTCTGCTAAATGTAGGAACTGGGGTACATGAAATAAATTAAGTAGTCCTTTAAAAATATGCATCGGTGGAGTCCCATCTATTAGTTAATTTATTTGCTTGTTTGTGAGGTTTTGGGGGATTTGGGCTTTTTAATGAATTTTGATCAACCAAGCCCACTCCGAGTTTCATTAGTGCAGTGTTTGCAGAGCTCAGGAAATGCCTTTCTCCTGTGTCACTTTTAAGAGACTCTTCAGGTGGTGAATGTACTCATCATCCCTCTTTTGTCAGTGCTACGGGACTTCATTAGGTGTGCAAGCACTTAAAAGGGCAGCGCCTGCTGCGGGAGAGACCCGTGCGGCTTGTGAGAGAAGGTACCCGACAGTGGCATTATGAGCAGTCAATGCGATTGTACCTCAGGCCATTCCCACAACATATCTAATTCTGTTCCCCTCTGACCCTTTTCATGGCAGAAAATGGTAGAATTGTGCAGTTGTGTCTTTGAAAAGTGGGGTAGAGCTTGGCACAATAGATTCCTTACAATATTGTACTGTATATTGAGCTAGACCTACAGAGACTTTGAGAGTAGAAATTACACTGATCATCATATGGGCAGTTGAGTCTTATCTTCAGTCTTAAAAATAAAACATGGGTGCACTTTTGGTTTTTTTGTTTGTTTGTTTGTTTGTTTTCTTTGAAAGCCACTCTATGAAATGATGCATGAAATGATCATGGAAATGCTTGCCTGAAAATACACCACACTTTTAAAAACAGCTCTATTCCAAGGATTCTGTGTGAGCCTTTCTAACACCAGGGGACTGTCTGACCCAGATCCCCTATAGGGACTGCACTCCGAGAAGCAACTTAAATGTCTCTGGCATCCAAGTAGTATAACACTAAGAAATTTCTTGTGTGTGAGGAAATTGGAAAAAACAATATTGTCCTCTAATATGGCTTATAAGTAACAGCACCTTATATTTTTTTTCTCTTGGAGTGGACTGGAACTGGTGTATGTGGCACAGCCCTTACTTATCCCCAGCGTGGACCCACAATCTGCACTACTTATCTGAACCAGGTGTTGGTGGCAATGCAGTTACTGTGACATCTGGTCACATCTTCCAGCTGTTGCAGGGAAGGGATGGAGTCAAAGGTGCCTCAGAGGAGGGAGGGAGAAGCACTGTGGCATCCTGCTAGGTGTAAGTTTAGGGATGACAGGCAAGCATGTGAATCCTGATTTTTTATGCAGGTAAGCACTTCTCTTCCTCACTTCACTTTTATACTCAGCTAAATCCAGATTTAGTGCCTGATTTTCTCTTGTTACACAGTTGTGAGGACGTGTAGTCTAGAAAGCCTTGAATCGATTTACTCCTTTTTCCTCTGCCTCACCCAATTTAAAGCTGTAGTTTCTGGGAGTCAGCACAGACTCCCAGGAAAGAAAAATTATGTTCACCTCTTGGCTTTCTGTTGTAAGCATAATATTCAGAGTGGTTTTGCCATATTAATGTGCAGCTCATAATTGTTAATATTGCCAGCGATTTACTGATGAGCCTCTTAACTTTAAGCAATGCTGTGACTCAATCCCTTTCCCTGTAGCATTAAGAACTAATTTGACAGTTGCTACAGGCAAAGCTGCAAGATGACTCAGATTGTCAAATGTCCTTTGTCCTCACAAATGCAAAATCCTCCAGCCAAGTTTCAAATGCAATTCCATTTTATTCTAATTTATTGTTCATTTCTCTTCTTGACACAGCAGCTCCCTAACAAGTCCGTACATCGTTACTTAAACACTCACTCACAAAGGACTGTTGTCAATCACTGGCACAGAACATCAAGCAGAAAGAATGTCTGACCAAACACATTTTGAAAGCTCTGCCGCAACAATAGGGAAAAGCTGAGTCGAACAGGGGGAAGGGAAGGGCTAAACAGGACTTACTTGTATCAAGCAGATGAGATAATTTTAAATAAGCCTAAGACTTGGAAAATCAAGTGGAATTAATTCATTTCTAGATACTGCTTAGAATGCATATTTTTTTAAAGCATTGATTATAATGCAAGTGATGGAAATACTAAAGTATTAATACCAACGAGCATAGCAAAAATGAACCATCAGACCATTCAGACCTTCCTGAGGCTGCAAAGAACCTTGGACTCAGCCTGAAAATTACTAAAATAAAATGAGGAATGGTTGCTCTGAGGGTGAATCACTCCAGGGTCATCTGTATTAACAGTAATAAGAGCATTTTAAATAATCATATTTTTTCATGCATCTTCTTGAGTCATAATCTTGATTTTATTTATTTTAAAATGCCCACAAGAAGAGAACATCTGTGGTTCAGTTTTACAAACAATATGTTTGCTTTTAATTTATTCTAAAATATAATTGTTCTTTACATAATGTATCAGAGACTCCATCAGTTCAAGAGGTAAATGGCACAAAGGAATTGATGAATTTTAAATTCAAAATACTAAAATAGATTTTTCATTTTGTGTACCTCAATGAAAGTAATTAGATTTTTTTTTCGTAATCTGAGAGGAATTTAACGACAGTGTATAGCCTTGAACTTCCCCTGCTCCCTGCACTGTAGCTGCATACAAATCAATAACACACTTCACTTACAAGAGTTTATGTCCTTGTCAGATCAAAATTCTGGTCACTCAGGGCTGTCACGCTGAAGGGGAGCTTTGCACATCTCCCTGGATTTCTTCCTCGCCCCTGGTGGGGCAGGGAGTGGGAGGAAAACAGCAACGGTTGTGTGACCCTCTGCCAACCCTTCCTCATCCCAAATCTTAAAAAATACAGAGCCTTTCTCACAAGGGGGAAAATGTGGCACTCCTTGGGGAATTTGTGGAATGACATTCCTCAGAGGATGTCTCGGTGGGTTGGGAGGCAGGAACAGCTGACTGGGTTCCAGTTGGACTGAACAGGATTCTGGCTCTGGGCACTGAGGCAGGAGAGCAAAAGGAAAAAAAAAATATGTGATGATTTAATGTAGCAATAACTCACATGCATAAGGAGGCAGTGAAATATGGATGGTGTTATTTTATCTCTAACTTTTATGTGCCTCACTGTGAAATCACCTTATAAGTTGTTTAATGTATTTCCCCATGTTGGGGTTTTCTAAGTAAACAAAATAACCCCCCATGACCTTCATTGTCTGAAACTGCAATACTGCCATGGTCCAGCATTTGGCTTTGTACACGGATTCTTGAGAGTATTAATAATAGGGATAATAATAATCCTAACCTGAGGTGAAGAGACCTTTGAAGGTGAATTCTTACTGAGCGTGGGAAAAGCTGGGACCTCAAGTCCTGGATTCAGGGTCTGGTTTACACCACTATGACTGCAGCCTGAGCCAAGGCTATTGCATGGCTACTCATGGCCTAAATTACAACATAAATATGCCATAACCTTTTCAAAAGATTCTATGAAACCTTTGGGATAGCTTCATCTACAACCTGGGAGCATATTTAACAGCAAAGACATTTGCAGTTTTAGTGCCATTTGAATTCATCAATGATAGACTATAGAATAATGAAAGATAATATGTGTATTGGGAAGGGTAATGAAGAAATCAGCTACAGTTATGCAAGGGACAAAGTCTAAATCCTCTCCATGTAAGGGAGAAGCTACCATGGCATCACCTCTTTATAAAATATTAAGCATATTCTGTCTTGTGTTTTCTCACAGTATGAAAATATAAAATTATTATTCAAAGGTACCACCAAAGAAATTAATGTTGTCCGGAATCAATGGCATATCTTTGTTAAACTTGCAACACAATTGTATCTTTAAAACATCAATTACATTTTTGAAGAACCTAATTCACCATCTCAAAGCTGGAACACATTTCATTATCTAAAATTTTTAATAAGTAAACTAAAAAACTTCTAGGAAAATAAAATAAATGAATGTGCAAAATCTGTTCAGCATTAACTTCAGACTTAAACTCAGAAAGAGAAAATAATATTATTAACAGTAGACTTCCTGTTGCTGAATGTTGGTTAATGTAGTAAATCCTTGGAATGCTGTAGTTCCGGTGGCATCAGCATTAAAAACTAAATAAGTTGCATAACGTGGCCTATGTTTGTGCTCTACCAGAGAATGTGCTGATTTAATAGCTGGTGGTGTTGGTAGTTCAGGTTCTGTTCTGAAATGCCTCTTTTTCCTATTTAGAATTGGTGGCTCTGAACTGAGTCCTGACTTCAGAGATCAGAAGCAAGAGGAAGGATAACAAGTACCATTTGGATTGGATAGAAAATGTGATATTTATTTACAGTGGGCAAAACTGAGCAGCATCAGCTGGAAAGGGAGCAACAGAAAGTGCTGGTGTTAAGTGATGTGTTGGTTTGATTTATATTGGATGGAAAAATTGGTGGTAGAAAAATTAAGTAAAAATCAGTAGAGTTTTAAAAAAGTACAGTTTGCTTTTAAGTTAACAAACCATAAAACTGATTCAGGGCTACAAAAATGGATAACCACTGCTTTATTCTTTCCTCAATTTTCTTTTGGTGATGGCATGAATCACTACTGTGTCATAAACTAAGGTCTTAAAAGTGAGCTTGAGACAATAAAAAGAAAAGCCTTAAATATTTTCCTGGGATTAAAAGACTGTTTGATTTACTTTTAGCTCATCTGAACTTGGTTGTATTGACAAGGTCAATATTTAAGTCATTTTTTCATACCATTATAATAACTGGCTGGGGAGAGGATGGCAATTCCTTTCATTTCACCTTGAGCAGAGAATGGATGGAGATGTAAAGTTAAGCTTTTTGTAAAGCCATCCTCTCTAAACAGCCCTACTTTGTTTCCAGGCTGGGAAAATCCACACAAAGGAACAACTAGTGGTTCATAACATAATTTTTTGCTGGGGTAGTTTGTTTGGTTCTGTCCTTTTTTTTTTTTTTTTTTTTTTTTTTTTTTTTTTTTTTTTTTTTTTTTAATGGGAACCAAAGGGTCCATAAAACTCTTTGCAACCAAACAAGCTGTCAAATTGTGGTTCAAAAAGCTTCTGGACTAGATAAAGTTTTTGAATGGTCTTACAAACTGTGTATTCATTAAGTCCAGACTGACTAGAAAGCATCAAAAATGCTTCTGTGCAGGCAAAAGCTTTCTGCAGGAAGTCTGGCCCTTCTTAAGAGTAGTAGCAATGAACATATACTTGTACAGGAAATTCTGTGAAAGATTAAATATAGAAAAATTTGCCAGTATCATTGGCATTTTCTGAGCTGAAATTCCTCCCATTTATCATTCCTATCCTCTTTGTTATTCTGCTTTCTATAATATGAGAACTAAAACACTGTTTTGTTTAAACCAGGAGCCTGAGGGCTGCTCTGTGTCACCCAGAAACAGAGTCCCATCAGGAGCTGAGCCCCTCCAATAACTTCAAAATAAAAGACCTGCCAAAAGGGTTAACTCTGTTAAGAAACAAGACTCTCAGAAAATGGTCAGACTGAAATGTAGCTGTTGCCATCAAACACTGTGTGTGCTGTTTGTAGAATAAATGGGGTTTATTTAGGACATATTTCTCACCTCTTAGAAACCAAGACGAAAAAGCAGCAATTCTGTTAAAAATCAACTCTTCCCCTGTCTTGTTTCCAGGTGCTCTGAAAAAAATCTGAGACAACAAAACAAAAAACCATTCCCTAAACTGATTGACTTTCATCAAGAGCTCCTTCAATGTCGCAGAAATAGATTTCATGGGTTTTGACAGCCTGGCTTGATGCTAAGCTTGTATCAAAACCCTACCAACAGGAAAAGGACTGCTGAGTTGAACATAATGGTCATATTAGGGGTTTTTGCTGTGCCTGTCTCTGTGGTGGATGTGATTTCCTCTACTTTGACCCCAAGAAGCTTTTACAGCAGCTCGTTTAAAGTTCATGTCTCCAAAAGGAAAATAGTGGAAATACAAAAAGTGAAATGATCAACTGCACTTTTATTTCGAGTAGCCCTCCCACTGCCCACGAGCTCTGCAGGGAGCAGGAGATGGGAAATCAGTGTTGCCCTTAAAACAGAGGAAATGTTTTTCTAACATAATATACATGAAGCACTCCAGGAATTCCACTCTCTGTAAACGACTCAAAGACAGTAGGTGCAAATTCTAACGATGTGGCCAGCTCTGCTAAATCTCTGCCCTCTTCAAGCTTCTCGAGCTCTTGTTGGCTTTTGCTGTGCACTTAGCATTATGTGGCCTCCTGAGGGTCTGTGAATAATGCATCCATCAGCAACTTTCACATCTTCTGAGGCTCTTCCCATTTTCTAAAGCAGTTTGGTTCAAGGCTGTAATTGAAACCAAGCACTGAGCAAGTACTTTTATACTGGCAACTGAAGGTCTAGTCCCAGACTGAAGGAGCCCTTACATATTGGCTGTATCATTTTATTTTCCTACTCAGACGTTGAAAAGCCCCACAGAAACTACTCACCACCTCAGCTGAAGCCATGGTCATCCCCTGCTCCACTATCTCCCTCTCTGTAGTCAATCAGTGATATCTAATTGTGGAAACTTGGGGACAGAAAAAGGCTGTTTCCTTCCATACCTGAGGTATTTCCTGGACAAAGTTGAAGAAGGGCTATAGTGCTTAATTTTGTTTCTGCTTCCCCAAAGTCTGGTCAATAGTAAGTTCCCAGAGATAGCCAATAAATCTATATATACACAGCCTTTTTGTGCTTGCAGTTCACTTAGCCGTGACATCCCTTTAGTGTGTGATAGAAGTTATAATGGAACACCCTGAGTTGGAAGGGACCCACTTGGATCATCAAACTCCAGCTCCTGGACACAAAGTCCAGGAGTTGTCCACTGAAGTCCAAGTCTGTGGCCAAAAGTGTTAGACAGTGTGTTTCCACTGAAAACACTTTTGCTTCCCACCCTCCTTAAACGATTCCAATCCCCATATGGAAAGAGAAGAACAAACCCAAAACTCTATGAAACAGTGGCAACATCTGAAAACTTTGTAATTTATTCACATCAACTGGGTCATGTTGATATTAGAGTTTGTTCTAAATTTTGCTGAAGAAGCAAAACTAAGTTATACTTTTGTCCTTAGCTACGACTTTTTGAGAGTGTGACTCAGGCACAGAAGGGAACTTGCGTTTAATATTCCAGTTTGGTGATGATTTGATGAAACACCTTTTTAGATTTTTTTTTTTTTAAACTCTTTTTTCCCCCCTAGTTCATACAGATGTAAACTTGTCAAATGGGGTGTGGTTCAAATAGTGTAGAGAAATACAGTTAATTGTTTAAAAATACTTTTTAAATTCAGTAATTTGTTACAAATAAGTTGAATTATAAACAGCAAAATTAAGCTTGGTACTAATTTCTCTTGTGTTCCTCCCAGTTGGCAAAAATAGAAAATGGCTAGTCAGCTTTCCCATTGTTTACATAGTTTTGAGTTTTTAATTAACATAATCTGCTTATTGCAATGTAGCTGTTAATTGCAGCCAGTTGAAGGAGAGGGGTACAAATTGCTGTTTATGTAGTAGAAAAAGGAGCCAAATAATTAGGGAAACTGTTTCCCATATAGAAAATAACAATATTTTCTTTCTTTACAGGGAAACATAAATAAATCTGTGACCAACTGTTTAGACACCATTTAAAAAGCACTGTAGCAAGGCAAAGAGCTTCAATACATTCAAATTGGTTCATTTCTCCATCAACTTGCCTGAACACAATTTTTGTTTCTAATGAAAATGAGGCTTATGTTAAAAAGAGCTCCGTGCTCAGTTTTGGGGGTTTAGGGCAATGTCTGTAAAGTCTCACTGCTCTGTCCCCAGGCCTCTCTGCAGCAGAGCTCTGGAGGTGCAGCAGCACTGACTTTGGACTTTAAATATCTGAGGCTGTTGTTGGAGTTTCTCTGAGTTTTTTTATAAGGATAAGTAGAAGTGTCTGTGAGAGTTCCAAGACTATTTTAGTGTCTTAATTATGTGTGATTAAAATGATGACTGTCTAGGCACTGAGTATTTCTATTTATTTTCCTCCAAACTGAAGTATGTTAGCAAGGAAAAAAAATAAATCAGTGATTTTGGCAAATATACAGATGATAGGCCTGTCTCTAACCATGCTTAATTATTATATATAACTCTGCAGGGGTATCTTAGGCAAAGAACCATTAATTTTGACTTTTTCTGCAAACCTAAGGAACAGAACCAAACCTAATTACAGAAGTGAGTTTTGTCCCAGCCATAAAATCCACTGTGCAAGTTTTACTCTTCTTCACACTTCCATTGCAGCCAGATATGGTAAAGGTTATTAAGCATTCTAATCTCATAAAATAAAAGGGAACAAAAAGGGATGCTGTTAAGATGGCTTGGTTCTCTTCAAACACGGCAAGCTTTACTTTATGCTAGAATGAACAATGATTAGGAAGGTTTGACTGCATTATTAGAAATCTTTAATTGCAAAACGAGAAGCAGCTATGTATTTTGTAAAATGTAATCGAAATCATTTGCAGTAGCAAATTAAATATATTCATGAGTAAAAGTTCCAAATATTTTATCTGTTGACCTTTACCATACACCATAAACTTTTAGTATTGGTGCTATTGTATAACTTTAAAAACAAGAGGGCAGGGATGTGTGGGCCAGATCCTGATCTCACATCTGTAGTTTTGAATTCTGGATGCAGCTTCTGATTGGCAGTGCTGACAGCTCAGTGTGGGCATGGCTTATGGCCCAAAAACTGCCCTTATGCCCACAATGATACCAATTTCTGAAATGAATCACAAGCACAGTGGTTACTGATCTACTTCAAGTTACACACTCCATGTGCTTTTCCAGGCTTGGAATCTGAGTCAGGGAAGCATTGATGGCAGTACTAAATAGCTCCTTGTAAGCAAAATTTTATTCATTTTATTTTTCTCTTAAGTAGTGTCAGATATGTTTATAATATTTCCTTAACAAGTACAGTAGACCACATGTTTATTGTCCTAAGACACATTTAAACACATTTAATGCAAATGCCAGTGACAATATTATTGTTTTCTCTTTCTGGTTTCAGAAAAATAAAGAAATCCAAATTGGTGATATATTGAAGAAGTTAAGAGAATAACATAAATGCAATGTTCCCAGCACAGAGACTGAATCTGGGATCAAAATCCAGATTTCTAATGTATTGAAGAACGTAGACCCTATATCTGAGATGGGTAAGTTGTACAAAATATTTGTTCGTGTAGCTAAAATACATGTGCATGATATATTAACAAGGCAGATTGTGCCCTTGAAATCTTAAAACAATCCTTTCTAACATCTGATCCATACATTCTTCAAACAATGTTCACAGGCTCTGCAAATACAATAACATAAAGTAATATCTGGTGTGCATCCATGAGCACCAGTTGAATGAAACAGGCTCCATCTGTGTTTGAGCTGACAAAGAGGGTGTCGGCAGGTTTGGTAAGAACCAACAAATATGTGAGAGGGAAATCAATTAAAGGGTCTTAAGTACAAAGACATCTCCTCTGTGTCTGGAAGTCTGACTTGCAAAGTGTTGGTGGGTCTGAGAATAATTACTTTATGTTTGGCCTGTTCATATTTCTGCTGAGAGGTCAGAACACGTTGAAGTTGTGCATGAATAAGAGAATACAAATTTAACATGTGCTATTTCTCAGCTTTCTCACACACTATGAATTTCTTACGAACACTCTCCTACCAAAAAAAAAAAAAAAAAAAAAAAAAAAAAAAAAAAAAAAGTTGAGAGTTCTGAGTTCTTTTCCAAAACAATATATTTCAATTTATTTTACCTTTTTCTTATGGCCTTCTCAAAATAAGTTTGGACAGGTAACACAAAGAGAAGGCTATCTAATCAGGACATAAAGTTTTGAACCCCAATTTGTTCTTTCATTCAAACTCTAGGATGGAAGCAGTCTCAGCTGTGGATTGGATCCTGTAGATCTGTCTTATAAGCAAGGCAAAATCTGGACCTTTATACATATATGTTTAATATTAGCTATTTCCTGAATGCATTTCCACCTTTTTCTTCTACAGTTTATTATGCCAGGCTTGTTGGTACCATCACACTGGGGCAAGCTCTGCTCTGCCTTCCTTCTCTGCGCTCACACAGAGCAGTGCCAGGCCAAGGCTGCAGGTGTGAGGTGTGACCTGGGTCTCTGCATTTCAGACCTGGCTGATGTCCTCACACATGGCATGCAGATCCTTTCAGACTTGATCAGGAAGCTCTGAAGAGAAACCGTTCCTGCAGAGTTGGCCATTTCAGATTGTGCCATGCTGAGGCCAAGTGATTTCCACTTTCAGAAAACTTTCCTGCTGCCGTTCACTCCACGGCGCTCGGCACGGAGCAGTTAATAAAGCAGCTGTCACTGGAGACAGAACTCTGGGGCTTGTAGTAAGATTTAACTCAGTCTGATGCTACTGCAGAATGTCCTGATGAATTGTGTTCAGTAGTGCAGCAGACGATAATAGATCCTGAAGAAAATCCTAAAATGACCACTAATGCTGTTTTTCAGGAGAAGCAACTCTCCTATTTACAGGATATGAAGAGGAGTGATAGAGTGCTTTTACACAGAAAGAAAAACAACTCCTAAAACATCCTAATGACCTCAGAATACTACCTTGCCCCTCTCTTTCTCATTCTTTATGATTCCAATCTCTTTTGAGTGAAAATGCTACAATGAAATATATTATCCCTTTTATTGAAAGGAGAGAGATAGAACACTTACCAAGCAATTTAAGGGATACAAGTGAACCTAATCACTCCTGAAATCAAAAGAAGTAAAAAGAAAATTCTCTCTTTTCCCTATTTTTGCCTGGTAATGAATGTGAATACTTAGTTTTGGACTCCTTTCACCATTCTGTCTCAATAAATGAGCATAGGCAGGGAATAGATCTTCACATTGCTGCACTGCTCCCAGCTTAGTGCTGCCTCTCCTTTATCCTCTGCTCCATTTCTCTGGTGCGTCACCAACTTTTTAAGTGGGTTTGCAACAGTCGTTGTCATTTGGTTCAGTTCTCAGAATAATTCTTCTGTAACTATGCTGATGAAAAAGTAAGAGTGAGGAGAAAAAAGAGCTTGTGTTTTATGGGAGTCAATTTTCTTGATATACAGCAAAATCCCTTCCATTTTGTATCAGGTTTTTTCTGTCTGCTTTAAATGGGTCATTCAGCCTTTTGCACACCGAATTCTTGGGCCTCTGACTGCTCTTCTGCCCACAGGGTAATTAGTAGCTTAACTATCAACTGGTTAGAGACAGGATAATTTAAGCAGGTCAAAACTGCCTGTAAATCAACATGGTTGAATGATTTATTTAAGCAAAGATGAGGAAAGCACAGGGTTTTTGCTGAAGTCTGAACCAGGCATGGGCTTTGTTAGTCCTGTTGGTGCTAGAACCCTCCTGGCTGGTACTCACAAGCAGATAATTTAAACAAAGACCATGGAAAAAGTACACAGATACAATGTCTTCATCTGCTAGGCCTTGTTCCTGTGGAGGGGTGTTTGAGATGGCTTTGTGGGCAGCCAGTGCCAGGCACCAGCAGCACCAGAATGCAGATGGTAAGGAGGAAACAAGATGGGGCATCAGGCAGCTCGTATTATTTTGCAAACTTCAGTAACCTGTGGAAACTGGGGTAAACCACAGCATTGACAACTGAGCAGACTGAGCAGCATTTGTAAAATCGACTATGAGATACCCTTTTATCAGTGTGCTAGTAAGAAGGAGTCTATTTGGAGTGTACTGTGTATGTGCATAATACACTGCATTTCATTAATTTAAATTGCTAGGGAATCAGCCTATGGAACTTTTTTTTTTTTTTTTTTTTTTAACATCCCAAATCAAGGGACCAATTGAGATTCTGTAATAAGATTTTCTCAAAAGCTCAAGGGATAAAGGAAATGTTTGCTTGATAAAGTGGCATCTTTTCAATTCAGATGGATTCTAATGATGAGTAAGAACATCCAGAAACACTTATTTTTGTTTTATTTTCACTTTTAACATGTCTCAATAATAAACAAGCTCTGTGAATAAATATACCTGATGAAACAGTGAAACAGGCTGTGTGCCACTGAGAATGTTCCTTCCTTTGCAGCACAGCAGCTGGAAAATTATGATACAACCACAGTGACACAGTTCCCCCCCATGGAGCATTTTTATAGCAAGACAAGTTAAAAGTAAGAATAAGATAAAATGTTATTATAGGGCCATTGATCTTCTGTTACCTAAAAGGAGTGAATATAGGTGTCAGAGCTGACAAAGTGCTAAGTTATCCCAGCCTATGCAAAGCTCAGTACAAAACAATGAAAAACAGCCTTATCAGATCTTTTCCCAGCTTCAGGGGGAAAGGAGAGCAGGTGTCCTTTAGAACCAATGGGACTATAAAAGCTGTCAGGTTCCCAGACAAAACAAAGCTTGGGTGACAGCTGCAAATGCATCGTCTATGAAAAGGGAAATTTCATTTAAATTAAAAAAGTTGCTTTCAAAAATCTAGTCAACTACTCAGGTAATCAGGGAGTTTTACTGCCTAAAGTCCTAATACAGAGGTTCTGTAATAGAAATTTTCACATGAAATTATCTGTGGAAACTCCAGGTTCTGGTGGAACGGTAGGATTCAGAGCTGAGGGACAGGCTATCCCTTCTGACAGGCCAATGGCACCAGCGTGCCCTGGTGACACCAGACACTGCTGCTCATCCCACGGGACACTGCTGCTCATCCTGTGGGACACTGCTGCTCATCCCACGGGACACTGCTGCTCATCCCACGGGACACTGCTGTTCATCCCACTGGACACTGCTGTTCATCCCACGGGACACTGCTGCTCATCCCACTGGACACTGCTGCTCATCCCACGGGACACTGCTGCTCATCCCACGGGACACTGCTGCTCATTCCACCATCCTGGAACAGCCTGGCAGGGGTGAGCACAAACCCTAATGCTGCTGTCTCAGTACTAAGCATGATTTGCAGTGCAATTTTGTTTCTATGCTACTCAATGACAATAATAATAATAATTGATTCTTTTCTTCCGCTGTTTGTGCTGATCAGTTCTTTTCCCCTTTACCCTTTGTTTTCCTGCCTCTTCCAGTCCTGTGTAGGTGTGAAGACCTTTCTACATGTTTTACTACAGAGGTAC